>CM055266.1:8895125-9343730 GCA_029237695.1 Conchocele bisecta | reverse complement strand
TATCCCAGTTAACTTCCATGCCGAACTACTTTCCGTAACCGTCAGGCGCAGTTAAAATAATTCTTAAGAAAACGGAAAAATAAACACATTTTCTTGATGAATTTATTTCAAATGCTGGAATTATAAGGAATGAATGGCCTTTTTGTGGAATTTATCGGGGATATAAACTTGGAAAAGTCGCGGGAATACTGGACGAGGCCTTCCGGCCTTCGTCCAGTATTCCCGCAACTTTTCCAAGTTTATACCCCGATAAATTCCACAAAAAGGCCATTCATTCCTATAGTGACTGTAATGATGCATGTACTGTGTAACCTTAAAATTCCGAATACAGACTGCCTCATTCTCGGCGATGACTAAAGTTGTGTTGCCACCGTGTTTATTTATAAATCGCGCGCCCATAAGCAGTGTTCATTGCATTAATCCATTAGTAGCTGAGAGTAGGAATGGGAGGTTACTCTGATATCACATTTTTTGTTCAGCGTAACGGTAATGATTCGATTTCGCGGGACATATACATTAACCGTAAACGGCAGTATGTTTGACAACAAAAGGCAATTTTATTGCAGAATAAGTTTAATGTAAATGTTAGTATTTTAATTCAGATGCAATATATTAGTGGATAAGATTTGAGAAGTACGGGCTTGTAAACTGTGCTGATTGATGACCGGGACATGCCCATTCGATGCACCACACGTATGACTCGATGCACCACACGTATGACAACAACAGAAAATAATAACTAAACACACATAACAAGAAGTGTAAATACAGTTTCGTAATGGATTCTATTATACATAGTTTCTTTACTGAAAAAGAAATTACACGGGGACACCAGATGTGCATAAACTATAGAATCACTGATAAAAATGGACGCGACTCTGTAGAAGATGAGAGGGCGGGCGGTCCCTGTTGACGCCACAACGCGGACATCGTTGATGAAATTTCGTCACGCCTGCAACATGATAGAAGGTTATCCCTATCTGAAGGCCCCGTGCAGGCACCGGGGCGGGATCAACTGATCCTGAGAATAGTGCTGCAGTAGCCATTGCTCGTCGTAAAAGGCGACTAAACTGGCTTAACGATTGGGTTCATACTTTCCGGAACCCACTATACCGGATTTGGCCCTCATGTACATTTTTGGCTTTCTTGTATGTGAGAGTTGAGTCGGGCTATGCCCCATATATAAAAGTAAGATTAGCGCTAATCCTATTACTTTTAGGGGATGGGATAAATGATGCTGGTGTGGCGAGGGCCTGGCACCAGATCAGGTTGTTCTAATTTCAGGACTGAATATATATTTTGATTGTAAATATTGAGTTCTGAAGTTTGGATTTACCCCCTCGGACAGGTGGATACGGGACACGACCCCGTTGACCCGTCTGCGTGTAGACTCCCTGAGGCTTGTACCTCTATGTCAGAAAAGCGGACGTTAAACCCTATTCACTCACTCACTATCCCTATCTGAACTGATGACATGACTATTTGTGTAAGATCGGCTTAAAATATAAATATAGACCATTTGTATGCGGTTCATAAAAAAATCCATGTATCTTTCTTGGTTCGAATCCTGAATACCGGTAGTGCAGTATTCAATGTGTATGATCACGTGGTACTAACAACGACAACAAGTATTGAAACTTCAAGAATCCATCGGATTCAAAGTACGTATTCTTTTATAGTGTCCTTATTACATAACGTATTTTGATGAAATATTAAGCTGCATTTGGTGGTCTCTGTATTTTTGCCCAAACTTCTGTCGTGAATGCGAAGAATCGATTTCCGTGTCTACCAGACACGAAATCGATTCTTCGCAAAAACGACATAAGTCTGTGCCGAACTCCCTGGACCAGCAAATACAGCTCGTGAAGACGCGTTTGCTGCGCCATATTTCATCAAAATCCGTTCCATATTAAGGAAAATACCAACTAATACTTACTTTGGAGTGGGCGACGTTGTTGTTGTAGTAACCACGTGATCATGCACCTTGGTATTGCTAAAAGACCCTACATGTATGTTCTAATATCCCGAAACATAGTTGAACCATTCAAATCGGCAAACCTATTTGAAGTACTTCACAGTGAATGAGAAAATGAAAAAAGTGTACCAACTTGCCCCGGTCTCCCATATATTTAAACAGTTATTGACCTAAAAAAAAACACACTAAAAGCACACATGCTTATGATGACGACGACGATGATGATGCACGATGATAATCTATCTTTATAGTGGAGTGACGAGAGATGGTAAAGACAATGAAAGCATACAGTGTTATGTGTGTTAAAGGTACATACCCACTCAGTATATATGCACAAACTGTTCTTTATATGAATTAAACCAGATAGTTTTGTATATTCTGTAGATATGACATTTTCTGTCAAACTAAACATTCATTCAGCATTACCCCACATACTGATTGGCATTATTATACAGTTTATATCGGACGTAAATTTGTACACTGATTTCAGGGGCAATAACCGTGTTTCCTTAAAATGTTAACGAACATTTCTATTTATACTCTGTATTTATTTTTAGCTCGCCTGCACGAAGTGCAGAAGAGCTTATGGAATACCCCCGGCGGCGTGGGCGTCGTCCACAAACTTAACGTTGGGTAAATGTCTTATAATTTCTGTTTCCTTTCATGGAACACCTTGTTATTTCATACATGCATTCCTCAGATGACCCTCTATCATGCTGTAGCAAATCCATGACCCACCACCCAACCCTTACCCCAAGGTCAAGGTCGCACACTTTAACACATTCATAAACTTAACGTTGGGAGTAAATTTCTTATAACATCTGTTTCCTTTCATGGAACGCCTTGATATTTCATATATGCATTCCTCAGATGACCCTCTATCATGCTGTAGCAAATCCATGACCACCACCCAACCCTTACCCCATGGTCAAGCTCACAAACTTAGCACATTCATAAACTTAACGTTGGGGTAAATGTCTTATAACATCTGTTTCCTTTCATGGAACACCTTGCTATTTCATATATGCATTCCCCAGATGACCCTCTATCATGATGTAGCAAATCCACGACCCAACACCCAACCCTTACCTCAATGTCAAGGTCACAAACTTGGCATGTTCATAAACTTAACGTTGGGGTAACTGTTGTGTAACTTCTGTTTATTTACAGGGAATGCCTTCATATTTCATACATGCATTCATCTGATGACCCTCTATCATGCTGTAGCAAATCCACGATCCACCACCCAACCCTTACCCCAAAGTCAAGGTCACAAACTTAGCATGTTCATAAACTTAACGTTGGGGTAAATATTGTGTAACTTATGTTTATTTACAGGGAACGCCTTCATATTTCATACATGGATTCATCTGATGATACTCTATCGTGCTATAGCAAATCCATGACCCACCGCCCATCCCTTACCCCAAGGTAAAGGTCACAAACTTGGCACGTTCATAAACTTAACGTTGGGGTAAATATTGTGTAACTTCTGTTTATTTACAGGGAACGCCTTCATATTTCATACATGGATTCATCTGATGATACTCTATCTTCTACAGGGAATACCTTCATATTTATGCCCCCGCTACCGAAAGGTACGGGGGCATATAGTGTTACCGGCGTCCGTCCGTCCGTCCGTCCGTCCGTCCGTACGTCCCGATATTACCATATTCTTTAGTAACTTCTACATGGCTTCACATATTATGTCAATATTTATACACGTGATACATATGAACATGCCTTACACACTCCACCCCCAGTACTTCGACCTTGACCTTTTCCACTTTAAATGTTTGCTTGGCACTTGGGGACAAATCTACGTGCACGTTTCTCAATCTTACACTAACTTCTCAATATTTTTGCCAATCGCTTAAATATTTATACACATGATACATATGAACATGCCCTACAGACTCCACCACCCAGTACTTCGACCTTCACCTTTGACCTTCACCTTTTCTACTTTAAATGTTTACTTAGCAATTTGGGACAAATCTACGTGCACGTTTCTCAATCCTACAATAACTTCTCAATACTTTTGCCAATCGCTTAAATATTTATACACATGATACATATGAACATGCCTTACACACTCCACCACCCATTACTTCGACCTTCACCTTTGACCTTCACCTTTTCCACTTTAATTGTTTACTTGCCACTTTGGGACAAATCTACGTGCGCGTTTCTCAATCCTACACTAACTTCTCAATACTTTTGTCAATCGCTTAAATTTTAGTTTATACACATGATACATATGAACATGCCCTACACACTCACCACCCAGTACTTCGACCTTCACCTTTGACCTTCACATTTTACTACTTTAAATGTTTACTTAGCATTTCACAAATCTACGTGCACGTTTCTCAATCCTACAATAACTTCTCAATACTTTTGCCAATCCCTTAAATATGTATACACATGATACATATGAACATGCCATACACACTCCACCAGCCATTACTTCGACCTTGACCTTTGACCTTCACCTTTTCTACTTTAAATGTTTACTTAGCACTTTGGGACAAATCTACGTGCACGTTTCTCAATCCTACAATAACTTCTCAATACTTTTGCCAATCGCTGAATTATTTATACACATGATACATATGAACATGCCTTACACACTCCACCACCCATTACTTTGACCTTCACCTTTTCCACTTTAATTGTTTACTTGCCACTTTGGGACAAATCTACGTGCGCGTTTCTCAATCCTACACTAACTTTCACACACGCATTGCTCCAATGACAAATCCACATTCGTCCTGTCCCCGCTAAGCACAGGGTCAAGGTCACAGACTTGATGCGTTTGAAACCTTAACATTCAGTTAAATGGCTTATAATTTCTGTTTCCTTGCTCGGATCTGCTTCACATTTCACACACGCATTGCTAAAATGGTCCTCTACCGCCCTGTGACAAATCCACATTCGTCCTGCCCCCACTAAGCCCAGGGTCAAGGTGTGTTCAAAACCTTAATGCTCGGGTAAATGACTTATAATCAAATATGCCTCGTTTTCTTTGGCTGCCAGCGGGGGCATTCGTGTGCCGACAGGCCACATTTCTAGTTCATACATGCATTCATCTGATGATACTCTATCGTACTATAGCAAATCCATGACTCACCCCTTTCCCCAAGGTCAATGTCACAAACATAGCACATTCATAAACTTAACGTTGGGGTAAATGTCTTATAACATATGTTTCCTTTCATGGAACGCCTTGATATTTCATACATGCATCCATCTGATGATACTCTATTGTGCTATAGCAAATCCATGACCCACCCCTTCCCCACCCCAAGGTCAAGGTCACAAACTTAGCAAATTCATAAACTTAACGTTGGGGTAAATGTCTTGTAACATATGTTTCCTTTCTTGGAACGCCTTGATATTTCATACATGCATTCATATGATGATACCATATCGTGCTATCGCAAATCCATGACCCACCCCTTACCCCAAGGTCAAGGTCACAAACTTAGCACATTCATAAACTTAACGTTGGGGTAAATGTCTTATACCATCTGCTTACTTTCATGGAACGCCTTGATATTTCATACATGCATTCCTCAGAGATGACCCTCTATCATGATGTAGCAAATCCACAACTCACCACCCAACCCTTACCCTAAGGTCAAGGTCGCAAACTTAGCATGTTCGTAAACTTAACGTTGGGGTAAATGTTTTGTATCTTCTGTTTCTTTACAGGGAACGCTTTGATATTTCATACATGCATTAATCTGATGATCCTCTATTGTGCTACAGCAAACCCATGACCCCACCCATTTCCCCAAGATCAACATCATAAACTTAACGTTGGAGTAAATGTCTTTTTATAACTTCTGTTTCTTTACAGGGAACGCCTTGATATTTCATACATGCATTCATCTGATGATACTCTATCGTGCTATAGCAAATTCATGACCCACCCCACCCCTTTCCCCAAGGTCAAGGTCACAAACATAGCACATTCATAATCTTAACGTTGGGGTAAATGTCTTATAACATATGTTTGCTTTCATGGAACGCCTTGATATTTCATTCATACATTCATCTGATGATACTCTATCGTAATATAGCCCCACTATACCGGATTTGGCCCTCATGTACATTTTTGGCTTTCTTGTATGTGAGAGTTGAGTCAGGTTATGCCCCATATATAAAAGTAAGATTAGCGCTAATCCTATTACTTTTAGTTGATGGGATAAATGATGCTGGTGTGGCGAGGGCCTGGCACCAGATCAGGTTGTTCTAATTTCAGGACTGAATATATATTTTGATTGTAAATATTGAGTTCTGAAGTTGGGATTTACCCCCCTCGGACAGGTGGATACGAGACACGACCCCGTTGACCCGTCTGCATGTAGACTCCCTGAGGCTTGTACCTCTATGTCAGAAAAGCGGACGTTAAACCCTATTCATTCACTCGCTCACTATATCGTACTATAGCAAATCCATGACCCACAGCTCATGTCTTACCCAAAGGTCAAGGTCACTAACTTAGCATGTTCATAAACTTAACGTTGGGTAAATGTTGTGTAACTTCTTTTTCGTTACATGGAACGCTTTGATAGTTCATACATGTATTCATCTGATGATCCTCTATTGTGATACAGCAAATCCATGACCCCCCCCCTTTCCCCAAGATCAACATCATAAACTTAACGTTGGAGTAAGTGTCTTTTTATAACTTCTGTTTCTTTACAGGGAACGCCTTGATATTTCATACATGCATTCATCTGATGATCCTCTATTGTGCTACATCAAATACATGACCCCCACCTCTTTCCCCAATGTCAAGGTCACAAACTTAGCATATTCATACATGCATTCCTCATGTGAAAAGCTATCATGCTGTAGAAAATCAGCAACTTAGTGCGTTTGTAAACTTAACGTTGGGTTACATTTTGTTTTACTTCTGTTTTCAGGGAGCACATTGATATTTAATACAATGTACATGCATTCATCTTAATAAGCTATATTATACTATAGCAAACCCACGACCCACCTTGCACCACTGACCCCAATGTCAAGGTCCACCGCACGCCCCTTAACCCAAGGTCAAGTTATATAATATTCATGTTTTTTGTATGCAACTGTGCTTGTTTGAATTGCAATGATCATACTTTATAATCTGCCGAGAATATTATTTATAAAAAATATCTTGCCTCATTTGCATATGAAAAGTGCCTGATACCACTACGAGTCACTATCAGTAAAATACATATTACTAAATGATAATACCTGTATAGCAGGCACTCGTAATTTTTAGAACTGGTGGAATAGTGACACAATTATACCCTTATTCAATTCCTATAAAGAACAGTTTGTGCCTACTGAGTGGGTATGTACCTTTAATTAGGGTAAACAATAGATTAAGATCAGGTTGAAAACAATGGGTCCAACTCTAAGGACTGGTGTGGTGACCCCACGTACAGCCTGCTTGCAAACTTCAAGACTTGACTGCACGACAACAGTGCACCGTTCGTTCCACTGCACAACTGTCCATGTAAAGAACGAGTACTAGCTGTAGTAGTAGCTGGAATGTGTATGTAGGTCAATGGGTGCATTTGCCTCGTTATTCTCGTGGGATGCCTGAGGTACGATGGGAGTGGAATAGCAACTATGTTATTGACCCTTTTGTAGAACATTATCAGACGCCCATAGCACTTAGTACACATTGTGATCAGTGCCCCGTGCAGGCACCGGGGCGGGATCAACTGATCCTGAGAATAGTGCTGCAGTAGCCATTGCTTGTCGTAAAAGGCGACTAAACTGGCTTAACGATTGGGTTCATACTTTCCGGAACCCACTATACCGGATTTGGCCCTCATGTACATTTTTGGCTTTCTTTTATGTGAGAGTTGAGTCAGGCTATGCCCCATATATAAAAGTAAGATTAGCGCTAATCCTATTACTTTTAGGGGATGGGATAAATGATGCTGGTGTGGCGAAGGCCTGGCACCAGATCAGGTTGTTCTAATTTCAGGACTGAATACATATTTTGATTGTAAATATTGAGTTCTGAAGTTGGGATTTACCCCCCTCGGACAGGTGGATACGGGACACGACCCCGTTGACCCGTCTGCGTGTAGACTCCCTGAGGCTTGTACCTCTATGTCAGAAAAGCGGACGTTAAACCCTATTCACTCACTCACTCATTGTGATCAGTAAGTGGAGACTGTGGCGTGCGATGTACGTGAGTGTATGATACAAGTACAGATATATGTATTAGTGGTCGCGGCATGGTCTGAAATATGTTTGCCTATTTGCCACGATTGTGGTGTTTCTGCGTTTATTATATTTAGTAGTTTACCCATGTACGCCATCTTGCATTGTACGTATATTATACCATATATATAGTCGTGTATGTATGCTCCTGAGGCAGTTGCCTCGATGAAATAAACTATTCTACATATGCATGTACGGTCCGAGCTATTATCGACACCATGCATGTATATATTTGGCTTGATACACCGACTCCAACACCTCATCATCCATAATGTAATTGTGACGAATTGGTTTTCAAGACCGGGAGATATTTATTACTTGACATTTGCTCAATTTCATCTGGAAGGTCATTATAATGTATAGCAACATACTTGGACAAAGGACAGACCCCAGCGGAACTCCCGATGTGACCTGTATTACTGCACGAGAATGACTCGCCTTCTAAGACGACTGTCTGTTTGCGACTCAGGGGAATGATCTAATCCAGTTAACTGTGTTGCTGTTAATTACTGGATAGTTCTTCTATTTGCTCAATTAGTTGAGTCTCGCATGATCGGCTTTCACGAAAGCCATACTGGAGGTTGTACAATATAGTATGGTGGGTGGTGGTCGGGCGAATGAGACGGCGTAAATTAACGGTATGGGTTCCTCCTTATAGGAATCACGATTTGCCTGGTTTGGCCCTCAGGTACGTTTTTATCTTTGGCGCTTTAGTTACCTGGAAGTTGGGTTATTGCCAATTATAAAAGTAGTAAGATTATTACTGATCCTACTGCTTTTGGGAGGGGCCAAGTGATTCTGGTGTTGCGAGGACCTGTCATCAGATCAGGATTATTCTGATTTCAGGGCTGAATATATAGTTTTGTTATTGTAAATATTCAGTTCTGATTTTGGGATTTCCCCCCCATGTGTACATGTACTTGAACATGTACATGTACTTGTACATGTAATATATGGGATTTAGCACTAAACCCATTGACCCGGGCTTAAATGACCTTAGCTGTTGATAGGCCGTTAAACCCCAACAAACAAACAAACAAACAAGATAGTATGTCTAGTGAAATGTTTTGCGAGACTGGAGGCGACGACATGCTCCATTACCTTACATAACACACAGGTTAGGGAAATTGGCCTATAGTTGGCTGGGTTGCTACGGGCTCCTTTCTTGAATAGGTGGCATACAGTGGCCGTAGACCAATCAGAAGGGATCTCACCAGAGGACAGTGATTTGGAAAACAGGATATGAAGTATGGGTGAAATCTGGCATTTCAGGTGTCGAAGCACAAGTGTTTTTTATACCATCTGGGACAGAAGCCTTGTCTGGTTTGAGATTGGCAACTATAGTTTCATGATGCCATTTACTGAAATGGATATATTTCAGGCATTGTCGGGTATTTCGGTCTGAATTTATCCGAAATCCTAGCTTGGACCTGCCCCGCGGCGATCGTGCTCTATATCAGTGTATATCGAGTCTTCGCAGAGTTGACTCGGGTTTAGGAGAGAGGATGGGGGTAAAACCAGAGTGAAATTGGTTGTTCAAGATATTGGCATTATCATTATTTCTGGTGTCGAGCGTGTCATCTGTTTTTTATCAGTGGGGGATATGCCATGTGATTCTTGTTTTGATAAGGGAAAACATTTTTTCCTGAAGAATTTAAGGTTGTGTTCAGCATGTGTACCATCGCCATCAGTATCACTTTCTAAACCCAAAATATCTTCCAGGTAATTTGCATAAGCCTGTTTAATGTTAGCTTTAACCATATGTCGATAGTTCACAAAATGTTTTCTATCACTCGAATTTCCAGTCCTTTTATGTTTTTGAAATAAACTATCGCGCTTCCTGATCAATCTTTTAATCGGTCGAGTCAACCATGGCAAACTTTTCTTATAACTTAAGTTTCTGATAGGGATATATTTGAAAATACCCTTCATAATTTCATTTTTAAAAAGTTTCCAAAGGGCTTCTACTGATAGGTGGGTACTGCTTTTCACAATATTTGAAACAGGTGATGATTATGATAATGATGATGGTGATGATGATGATCGGCTAATTATAAGGAGACTAATAATGTGTGTTTGAAATGAGTGTTTATATGCCGTGAGGCAAAAGGGAAAGCAAGAAGTTTCATGTACTATAGATATAATTGACATTTCAAAAGCAAGCTAAAAGCACACGTGATTATAACGGCGACGATGATGATGCACAATGATAATGATACTGATGCTAATAATAATAATAATAATAATCTAACCGTAAATCCTTGGTTCTAACATTCTAAGGGACGTTTACCTTTTGTTGTTCGTATACGTTTTTATGCCTCCCATCGAACCTACCTTTGCTTCCTGAACATTTAGATGTTTAATAAATATTGATTATTGCTGTGTATTTGATATGATATGCATACTATGTCTTGTTTGTCTTTATATCAGTAGAGATGCTCTACACGTGCGAGTGATGAAAATGATTCATCGTTGTATAGATGTAGACGAAGGAGATTGCTGAGTTGAAGGAGTAGTATTCGCATCAAACCAGTACTCGGACATTAATTTGCTACAGGTTTAAACATAGAATTTCATTAAAAATGTTTAGAAAATAATATACGGTGATTCTATATTTCAATAGACAGTGTTCATTCCCGTCTCTTTACATTTGAGTCAACAAGTGAAAAAATAAAGCTAAAGATAACTTGTGTGCTAGCCTATCGTTGCGTCCCATACAACCCGGGTTCCATTTATTTATGGTAAACACTATTTCCGGCATAAGCAAACAACTGTGCAACATATCGGTTGTTTACACATTCAAATGTGTAACTAGGACAATGATTGTGCACTGAATCGAGAAATAATT
This sequence comes from Conchocele bisecta, assembly GCA_029237695.1. Lineage (NCBI taxonomy): Eukaryota > Metazoa > Mollusca > Bivalvia > Lucinida > Thyasiridae > Conchocele > Conchocele bisecta. The sequence goes on along the minus strand of CM055266.1, from coordinate 9,332,667 downwards.
CCAGATGTAACATTTCCTGGGAAGTTCTGAATGATACCAATATACCCCACCCACATAAAGTGGTGATGTCTTTGAAACTATTGATACTTTTTATTGTTTCAAATTTTGAGGTCAGCGTCTGCGTTGCAAGATATCGTCCGACATCGTTTTTATCGTTTTTATCGCGTGAACAATAAAATAAAACCTAAAATCATTGCAAGTTAAAAATTATATATTTTTAGTAACATTTTATCTATTTTCACTTCAAGCAATGTGTCATGTTGTTGTATGACGTTTATGTTTTCCTGCAGAATTCTCTGAAAATCAGACCTGTGGTTTCCTAGAATATCTAAAAAATAGTAACATACCTTCCGAAACCTATGGTGGGCTGTTGCTTGTCATAAAATAAGTGTGCTGATGTGGGATTATAAAGCACACATTTTTTTTAATGATTTCAAACAATTTAACTGATATTTTTCAGTTGAGAAAAATAATTAAACTGTTCATCACTTGATTTGTTCCAGTTTTCAAGATATTTACCACTGTTGACTTGTTTCTTTTTCAAGTTGTGTTGCCCTGAACACATTTAGCACACGTGTAGCCCACCATAGTATGTCAAAAACACTTTTATGAGATTGCCTCGACTATATGGGACCATATGCTAGAGGATGATTGCAGGCATGTCACTTCCTCTATGAATGTTCTAGCCAGTTTTGTGCTGTGTATTTATCATTTTGTTTATTAAAATATGTGAATCACATGTGGAAGTATCAAACAAAAGACTAGTTTTCAGGATTTGTGTTTTATTTAATTGTATCCCCCGGACTCCGTCGGGGGATACTATGGATTTGACAGCGCGCCGCGTCCGCCGCAGACACTTCTTGTCCGGAGCATAACTCGAACACCCTTTGGAATATTTTCATGAAACTTCACACATGCATAGACCACAACCCGAAGGTGTGTCGCGCACAAGAATGACAACTCTTGCATAGCTAATTTTTGAGTTATCTCCCTTTTTTGTTTCTCGCACTGATTTCGTGTCCGGAGCATAACTCCACCACCCTTTGGAATATTTTCATGAAACTTCACACATGTATAGACCACAACCCGAAGATGTGTTCTGCACAAGAATGACAACTCTTGCATAGCTAATTTTTTAGTTATCTCCCTTTTTTGTTTCGCGCACTGATTGACCATAACTCGACCACCCTTTGGAATATTTTTATGAAACTTAACACATTCAATTAGACCACGAACCGAAGGTGTGTCGTGCACAAGAATGACAACTCTTGCATAGCTAATTTTTGAGTTATCTCCCTTTTTTGTTTTCGCTCACTGATTTCCTGTCCGGAGCATAACTCGAACCCACCCATTTTGGAATATATTCATGAAACTTCACACATGCATAGACCACGACCCGGAGGTGTGTCGCACACAAGAATGACAACTCTTGCGTAGCTAATTTTTTTAGTTATCTCCCTTTTTTTTTGTTTTGCGCACTCTACAAACTGGACAATAATGCATGAAGACCTGTTTTCTCTGTCTGCTCTGTACACCTTTTCTCGTGTGCTCTGTACACCTTACCTGTAGAGAGAACAATAGAAACTGGGAGAACCATGTGCTAGCATGGGCTAGCATGTGCAGATGTCCAGTGCTTGACCACTGTTGACCAGGTAATTTATACAGGTAAATTACTACATTGGGTACTGTGTTGAAAATATTGTGGCATTATGTGGACCTGTGCAGATATATGTAGATAAATATAGGACTATTAAAAAAAAATCTGGTCTCCAATAGCAAGCATTATTATTTTTAAACTTTTTTTTTTAATTTTTTTTTTTAATTTTTTTTTTTCTTTTCATTTTTTTGTTCTTTTTTTTTTTCATTTTTTTTTTTTTTTTTTTTTTCATTTTTTTTTTTTTTTTTTTTTTTTTCATTTTTTTTTTCAAATTATTTTTCAATTTTTGTCTAGTAGCATAAGGTCGTAAGTGCTATATACAGACTATTCACCTGTGCATGTGCTAGCATGTGCAACTGACCACTTACAGGTAATTTATACAGGTAAATGATTATATTACATTTCCGTAAACTGTGTTGAAAATATTGTGGCATTATGTGGACCTGTGCAGATATATGTAGATAAATATAGGACTATTAAAAAAAAATTCTGTTCTCCAGTAGCAAGCATTATTATTTTTAAACTTTTTTTTTCCATTTTTTTTTTTCATTTTTTTTTTCAAATTATTTTTCAATTTTTGTCTTGGTAAGTGCTATATACAGACTATTCACCTGTACATGTGCTAGCATGTGCAACTGACAACTTACAGGTAATTTATACAGGTAAATGATTATATTACATTTCCGTAAACTGTGTTGAAAATATTGTGGGAATATGTGGACCTGTGTATATATGATATGTAGATAAATATAGGACTATTAAAAAACATTCTGGGCTCCAGTAGGGAGCATTATTCTTTTTCTTTTTTTTAATTTAATTTTTTTTTCCATTTTTTTTCCCATTCTTTTTCAATTTTTTAACTGACCACTAACTTATTACAGGTAATTTATACAGGTACATTATTACATTTCCGTAAACTGTGTTGACAATATTGTGGCAGTATGTGGACCTGTGCAGATATATGTAGATAAATATAGGACTATTAACAAAAATTCTGGGCTCCAGTAGCGAGCATTATTTTTTAAAAACAAATTTGTATATTACATTTCCGTAAACTGTGTTGAAAATATTGTGGCATTATGTGGACCTGTGCAGATATATGTAGATAAATATAGGACTATTAAAAAAAATTCTGGGCTCCAGTAGCAAGCATTATTATTTTTCAACTTTTTTTTCAAATCTTTTTTAATTTTTTTTTTACATTCTTTTTCAATTTTTTAACTGACCACTAACTTATTACAGGTAATTTATACAGCTAAATTATTACATTTACCTAAACTGTGTTGACAATATTGTGGCAGTATGTGGACCTGTGCAGATATATGTAGATAAATATAGGACTATTAAAAAAAATTCTCGGCTCCAGTAGCGAGAATTATTTTTTTTATTTACATTCTATATTACATTTCAGTCAACTTTGTTGAAAATATTGTGGCATTATGTGCACCTGTGCAGATATATGTACATAAATATAGGACTATTAACAAATAATTCTGCGCTCCAGTAGGTTCACACATGCACAGACCCTAAAGGTGTGTCACGCAAGAATGACAACTCTTGCATCACTAATTGTTTAGTTATCTCCCTTTGTCCATCACCGATTTTGTCTCCGGAGCATAACTCGGATCACCCTTTTTTCAAACTACTTGTGTATCTGGGGAGGGGGATACACATGCGCTTGTCGACAAGCGTCCATTTCTAGTTTATAATTGATACTTGAAGCACTAGTACCGTGGGTATACGGACCTGCTGTGTACTGTCATTTCGGCTAATTCTGCGCATCGGCTAATGCGCAAATCACGTCAAATTTAGCCCTGCGTAATTGCTAAGCTGGCACAATTTTATCACATTCCAATAGTTTAGTAAAAAGTTATTCTGAATATAGTTAAAATGTGTAAAATCCTTCGATCCTGCTGATGGAAAAGCAGTCTTATTTAGTAAATTAATTGTTCAACTAAGAAACTAACCTGTCATGATGTCGCTGGATAGTTCTGCTTCAAGTTTAATACCAATTTTGCTATGCTGACCCAGTATGCTAATCCTTTTGTTTACAGTACCAGATGCGCAGCATTAGCAGAAAAAAAACATGACATTTTTCCTGCACATGCGTCTTTGAAATTTTTACTCAATATGGGGACGGTAATGAACCTTAAATTTGTTTGGAAAGCCTTAGGTGCGCATAATTAGCCGACACCATTGTATATATTATGTGGCTGTGACTGGAGAAATTGGAGCTTATGGAATTTGTGACCAGTGTAGCTACTGATCAAAAAGCACACTCTTGTAGCCTGATAGCGATCTATTTATGCAATTTGATTGTTAGAAGCTGGGAGGGTGTTTCATTGATGGAATGGCTACCAGTGCAGATCTTGATCAGACTGCGGATGCACAGCCACAGGCTGATCTGGATCTACACTGGTCACAAAACCCATAAGCCCCATTTCTCCAGTCATGGCCACATATGTGGTAATAGTCAAATAGAGAAGTCATGTGTTTATGACTGTGTTTGGTGCTGATCATGTTCTTGACTAGGCCTGGAACGAATGATGAATGTATGTATGGTCCATGACTAGGCCTAGTGTCTTTGATAATATCTTTGTCGAGACTAGTTGCGGGAAGTAACTCTGCAGAATACTCTTGTATCGTCCGTACCCAGATTTACGATGCCCTTCATAGGTTTCCCCTACATTGCGAGACGACAGGCCACATTTTCTTGTTTTTTTTTATGAACGCTGCCAGTACGACCCAAGTTTGACCGCCCAAGACCTTAAATGACCGTCGCTGTTGGTAGACTGTTAAACACCAATAAATCAATCAAATTGACCACCCGAGGTCAAGGTCATTGAGTACTTATGATTTTTTTATTATCAAGGCTGCCAGCAAGGGGATAAGCTTTATTTAACTGCCATTTCTTGTTTCTGTTTCACTTTTGTTCACTATTGTCTTCCATTGCAGCAAATCTTTTTGAGTTTCACCTATGTCTGTATGGGATGACGCCCCGTCTTCCCTGACATCATTCACTCCTCTCAGCTCAGACGTACAAGCCTCGGGCAGTTTCCTCAAACGATGGTTCCGCAGAGGAAAAGGTACACTGTCATATGATGAGTAGATGCACAAAGTTTATTTTGATTCGACCCCCGTGTCGTGGATTATCTCTCCCTTACCGCCATGTGTCCGTCCTTCTGTCGTCCATGAACATTTTCAAACGTATTCTCCTGGGTAACCATTGAGCCTATAGTCACCAAACTTCATGGTCATGGTCCTTAGGCAGGGGGATTACAAAATTGTTAAAATGACGTCATTACGTTATCCAAGATGGCCGCCGTCTAAAAACCACACAAATTCTTCAAAAAAATCTTCTTCTCAAGAACCGCCAACCGGATTTCGACAAAACTTGGTAGGAATGATCGATGTACAATGCTCTTTCAAAACTGGTGGGTGGAAGTGGGTTCAAGCGATAGGTATTTTAACGATCGGAGTTCATCCTTACCGGAATTCCTACTGGAGACCTGGTTTGGCCCTCACATATGTCTTTGGCATTTTGTATGTGACAGTTGAATCTGGTTATACCCCTTATGTGAGTATTACGATTGTTCGTAATCCTGTTTTAGGGGAAGGGGCCAAGTGACTTTGGTGTGGTATGGACCTGCCACCAGGTCAGGATATTCTAATTTCAGGGCTGAATATATTGTTTCTCGATGTAAATATTCCGTTCTGATTTTGGAATTTTCCCCCCAATGCAGCAGGTTAAAACGGGATCGAACCCGTTTGCCCGGCCTTACATGACCTTAGCTGTTGATAGGCCGTTAAACACCAATAAACAAACAAAAAAAGAAACTTTCAAAACTGTTAAAATGGTGACCCCGGGGTCAAAAATGGGCTTGGCCCGTGGAGTCAAATTGGTGTCAAATTTTATTTTTGACTGAATATGGTCCTGTCATATATCAAATCAAAGGTATCAACGAGGCGATCACTCTGGTGCATCTTTTGTCGAAATCGGATGGTTATGTCATCCAAGATAGCCGCCAAAAGGTCGTTCTTTTATTGGAGATTTCAAAATTCTTTTGGCCAAACTTCACAGTTATGGTCCATGGGTGAAGCCTTTTCAGATTTGTTAAAACGGCGGTTGTCGCTAATCCAAGATGGCCGCCATCTAAAAATAGCACAAATTCTTAAAAATTCTTCTGAATGCCAGCCGGATTTCGACGAAACTTGGTAGGAATGATCGATGTAGAATGCTCTTTCAAAGTTGTTAAAATGGTGACCCTGGGGTCAAAAATGGGCATGGCCCGTGGGGTCAAATTGGGGTCAAATTTTATTTTTGACCGAATATGCTCATGTCATATATCAAATTGAAGGTATCGATGAGGCGATTACTCTGGTGCAATATTTGTCGGAATCGGATGATTATGTCATCCAAGATGGCAGACGAAAGGTCAAAAGGTCATCCTTTTATGAGAGATTTTAAACATCGTCGTCTCATGAATCGTTCGGCCAATGGTCAGCAAACTCTACCTGTATGGTCCTTAGGTGAAGCTTTTCCAAAGTTGTTGAAATTAAGTTGGCCTGAAATCCAACATGGCCGCCGTCTAAAAATAGCACATTCTGAAACAATCTTTTTCTCATGAACTGGCAGCAGGATTTCGACGAAATTTGGTAAGAATGATCGATGTACAATGCTCTTTCAAAGTTGTTAAAATGGTGACCCTGGTGACAAAAATGGGCATGGCCTGGGGGTCAAATAGGGGTTAAATTTCATTTTTGATAGAATATAGCCATGTCATGTATCAACTCTAAGATATCGACAAGACTATTGCTCTGGTGAATTATTTGCCGAAATCCATGATGGCTGCCAAAAGGTCCATTTATTCACGATTTTGAACGTCTTTTTCTCAGGAACCACATGGCCGATGCTGGCCAAACTTTATATTAAGTTAAGATCCTTGGGTGAAGCATTTTCAGATTTGGTAAAATGAGAGTCGTCGCTTAATCCAAGATGACCGCCATCTAAAAATAGCACAATTTTTTTAAAACACTTTATCATATGAAATCAATATCACATTCCCATCTGGTGTTCGTGGAGTCAGGTGAGCAAATTAGGGCCATCATGGCCCTCTTGTTGACTTACAATTTCCAATGTTGCTTTGTAACTCGTAAAATGTTTAAACCGTACTAGCTACAGACTTGAAACTTGGTATGTATCTTCCTTATGATGAGTAGATGCGCAAAGTTTATTTCCATTTTTTATTCAACCCCCTGGTAATAGATTATCTCCCCATATTCGACTTAGAATTTCCCAATTTTGCCTTGTAAGTCGTAAAACTTTTAAACCGTACTAACTACAGACCTGAAACATGGTTTGTATCTTCCTTATGATGAGTTGATGCACAAAGTTTATTTTGATTTTTGATTTGACCCCTGGACCATGGAATATCTTCCCATTTTTGACTTAGAATTTCCCAAATTTGCCTTGTAACTTGTAAATTTTTTAAACCGTACTAGCTACAGACCTGAAACATGGTATGTATCTTCCTTATGATGAGTAGATGTGCAAAGTTTAGTTTGATTTTTGATTCGACCCCCGGGTCATGGATTATCTCCCCCTTTTTGATTTAGAATTTCCCAATGTTGCTTTGCAACTCGTAAAACGTTTAAACCGTACTAGCTACAGACCTGAAACTTGGTATGTATCTTCCTTATGGTAAGTAGATGCGCAAAGGTTATTTCGATTTTTGATTCAACAACCCCCGGGTAATAGACTGTCTCCCCATATTCGACTTAGAATTTCCCAATTTTGCCTTGTAACTCATAAAACTTTAAAAAACGTAATAGCTACTGACTTGAAACTTGGTATGTAGCTTCCTTATGACGAGTAGATGAGCCATTAATACCATAAATTTTGTAAATATTTTTCTTATTTGTTTGTACAGTGTTGAAGTACCAGGTGCAGACATAATGTTCTTCGGACTGTCTTGATAAATAATTATAGGTTATTGGATTTGTACGAACTATATTTCGATGTACAAGTTCGTTCGAAGCTAGTCGGTCCGCCGAATGAACAAGTACGCCGAAATATATTTCCGTACAAATCCAATAACCTATAATTATTATATACTTATTATATACTTATTTGCCCCATTGACTTTGCATTGACTTTGACTTAGCGTACAATACGGCAATTTATTGGTGGGTAGCAACAATGCAAAGTCAATGAGGCAAATATGAAAGTACCGGTATATAATAATTGAATATAATTCCAGCACAAAAATATTTACACAATTACTTAACATTTGATTGGTCCGTTGCAAGTCTCCGTCCAAAATTTATATCCCAGTAAACTCCATGCCAAACTACTTTCCGTAACCGTCAGGCGCAGTTAAAATAATTCTTAAGAAAACGGAAAATAAACACATTTTCTTGATGAATTTATTTCAAATGCTAGAATTATAAGGAATGAATGGCCTTTTTGTGGAATTTATCGGGGATATAAACTTGGAAAAGTCGCGGGAATACTGGACGAGGCCTTAAAAAAATCTTCTTTTTTTTTAAATTTATTTTTCGAAAATTTTAATTTTTTATCGTTTCGTCCAGTACCCGCGTTTATACCCCGATAAATTCCACAAAAAGGCCATTCATTCCTATAATAACTGTCACATCGTTCATTTTGATATGACATTTACATGTTGTCAAATCAGACTGTTTTGAAAATAAAAACATACATTTCAATAAACCGGTAACATGTGATGCGTAACTATAGCGACAAAATAACGACACTACGAAGCAGTTGAAAATTTGCACTGTTCACTGACAGAAATGCACTGGCCATTTCAAATTTATGATGTAACGTTAATGGATGGAGCAACTTTCGGTGATTCTGTATTTGATTGCATTGTGACTCCAACTCGCACGTGTGTATTCTGACATGGTGGTGAAACAGCATTTCACACCTATTGCACATGTTCAGTGGAACCTCTCCAAACCGGACACCCTGGGAGGTCCCCAGGGTGTCCAGTTTAGAGATGTTCCACTTTAAGCCAGACATATGACCATGCCAAAGCTGTGCTTTGCGAACTGGCATTATCATCATAAATACACACCAATGAAACCCATACAATTAAGGATACACAAACTGCCTGTGTGTTCAGTTTAGAGAGGTTCTACTGTATATTGAAAATATGTTTAATATATTAAACATTTAATTCATGATGGAAGAAGGAAACAAGTGTTGAATGGCATTATTCTATAGAAAGCAACAGGTATCCAGATGTGTTAACGATAGCAAATATAGAAGTGTCACTCCATCAAAATTATTGACAGTCGGGGCTCCAGATAAGGAATTAGTAATTGAGTATTGTCACTCCATCATTTCTGAAGCAATTGGGTATTTCAAAATTTTAATTGGGTAAAATAGAATCACACTACTGTTTACACATGAGCAGACCACACTTATTGAATAGTTTGCTTCCTAATGAAAACACATCTTGGTATTTCATTTGAATTGTCTCCTTGGAGACAATTCTAATGAAATACAAAGATGTGTTTTCATGGAAAAATAAGAAAATATGCTATATTTGTGGTCTGTTTATTGCTTTCTGTAGCATGATAAAGATACCACAAATTTGTCATTGCTTTTTGATACTCACTACTTCTGATTTCAATTGGGTTTTTGGCTATTTTAATTGGGTATTTACGCAAATACGCAGCTTATCTGGAGCTCTGGCAATTTTTATCGGGTTTCCTGCTTATATGTATGATGGTCTGGTCAGGTCAGCATCTATGTTTGTCAGAAATGAAATATGTCTATGACTGCTTATGGGTTTTGTGACCAGTGTAGATCCAGATCAGCCTGCACACAGTTTGACAGGATCTGCACTGATCGCCAGTCCATCAGTGAAACACCCGTCATGCTTTTAATAAACAATATAGATTGTTATACGGCTACATGAGTTGTAAGGAGCTACACTGGTCACAAATCCCATAAGCCCCATTTCTCCAGTCCCAGCCACAGCTGGATGTGGTTGCAGAAATGGTGTTTACGGCAATAAGACCAGTGTAGACCCAGACCAGCCTGTGCATCTATGACAGTAATACTTATAGCAACAGAGCTCCAGATAAGGTGCGTATTTGCGTAAATTCCAAATTAAAATTGCCAAAAACCCAATTGAAATCAGAATTAGTGAGTATCAAAAAGCAATGAAAAATGTGTGGTATCTTTATCATGCTACAGAAAAAATAAACACCACAAATATAGCATATTTTCTTATTTTTCCATGAAAAATTGTCTTATGAAATACCAAGATGTGTTTTCATTTAGAAGCAAACTATTCAATAAGTGCTTTCTGTTGATGTGTAAACAGTAGTGTGATTCTATTTTACCCAATTAAAAATTTTGAAATACCCAATTGCTTTAGAAATGATGGAGTGACAATACTCAATTACTAATTTCTTATCTGGAGCCCTGTAGCAAACTGTATAGAGCTTTATCAGGCTGCACTGGCATGCTAGCAGATCAGGGCATAGACTGGTAGTCGCAAATGTCATAAGCCCCATTTCTCCAGTGGCTCTGTTTTGTGACTTATCAGTAGCCTATTTCACCAACAATGCAAAGTATACTTATCTAGCAAAGTATACTTTGAGGGAGAAATCATTTATATTTTCCAAAATGCATTATGTCATATAGAACTAACGATTGCATATATTTGATGATTAAAAATACATGTATGCAGAATTATTATACTGAATTTATTACATTATCACAGCCAAAATGGCTGTGATAATGTAATAAATTCAGTATAATAAAAATTAATAAATTTATCCTAAAATTGAAAATTTCTCCGTCAAAGTATACTTTGTTAGAAAAGTATACTTTGCAATGTTGGTGAAATCGGCTACAGGTAATGAGCTGTGTAATGGCCAAATACATATTGACTAATAACATAACGTCATATCAGGCACTGACCTGATATCATAAGAATATTGAAACGACAAATTGAGCAAAGACGTTTCATTGGTCGAACGGCATCACATGATGGTACCGAATGACGTCAGTGTAACGATTAACGTAAAGAAGTCCATGTTCACATCAACAAAAAAAACTATTTTACGTTATAAAATAAAATATTACCTGAAAATAGAATACCAGCCGAGTATCTGCTGATATCGAGTTATCTGACTCGTCTCGGAAACGTTAGGAATTCCTTGGCAAGCCTCGGAATTTCTACACGTTTCCTAGCCTTGCAAGATAAACTTGATATCAAATTGTAGTCTCTGTATTTTGCCTGAATTCCTTACAGATGACTCAGACAAAGACTCGGACAGCGCGCCTGGGAGTAAATCGTCGAGCAGGGAGGTATCAGTGGATCGGGAGACGAGTACGGCCCCCCAGCCCGGGGACCTGTCATTGGGCCAGCTTACCGACTCCAGCAGCTCCCTCACTGCACAAAGTAAGCTGGCGTTGGGTCTGTGACACTGTGTCTGGGTCCCAGTGTTCTGCCAAAGTCTCGGATCCATGTAGACAATTTCAAGGTTTTAGCTCCTTTCCCATTATAAGAAAAATGGGTGATACATGTACTTATACTCAAAATATCATGCTTAACCCTTTCACCCCTAAGTAACTGGAATGGATTTTGATATGTTAATTTTTCAACCAATATAACTATCACAAAATGGTTTTCAGACTAGTCCATTTATGAACAGGGGGTATTTTTTGTTCTAAAAATACGAAAATTACTTTGAAAAAGTGCAGATCCTGATGAGACGGCTCATCACGAGCCGGCTCATCTGGATCTGCACTGTTTGCATAAACCGCTATGGCGGGCTTTCTGGTTCAAAGGGTTAATAACATAGTGTGATTGGTCAATGGTATCTTGTGGTAACTGGGAAATGATCACTGGCAGAAAGTCGTGGATCTGTAGCTGTTACTGGAAAAATGGGACTTATGGCATTTGTGGCCAATCTAGTTCTTGATCTGTCAATATGGTTGAAGAAATGGAGCTGATGGCATTTGTTATCAGTCTAGCTCCTGATATGTGGCTATAACTGGAGAACTGGGGGCCGTAATTTTCACATTACCTAACAGTTTTCTTGTAAACAAATTTTGAATTTATATTTATTGAACATAGGCTGCATATCCTATGTTCAATAAATGTAAATCCATCAACTGAAATTTACAGACGATTCTAAAGTTCTACTTACGAACATTTTAGTCGTACGAAGTTTAGTGAAATGGCCACCCGGGGCCTATGTCATTGTGGTAAGTCTTGCTTCTGATTTGGTACCGTTACTGGAGAAATTGGGCTTACAGCATTTGTTGCTAGTCTGTCTCCTGGTCTGCTAGCAATCTCTTACACCCTGCTAATGATCACTGAACTTCGTACAACTAAAATGTGCGTAAGTGCAAAATTATGATAGTACATTTCACATTAACAATGTTTTCTTGTAAACAATTATTGGATTTAGATTTATTGAGCATAGGTCTGAAATGCTGTTTCACCACCATGTCAGAATACACACGTGCGAGTTGGAGTCACAATGCATAAATCCATCAATTCAAATTTCCAGACGATCCAAAATTTGCACTTACGAATATTTTAAAGTTTAGTGAAATGGTCCCCTGTTGTTTCATAGAAGCATTGTGTTCACCGTCGGATGGATCCGACACTGATTAGGTGCAGATGACCGGTGATCACTGTTTGGATATTATGTATTGTAAATTCTATCGACCATCACTTCTCATGTGATTTGGTACCTAAGAAAACACAGATGTGATTTATTATCTTGAAAAAATAGTTGCAGAAACTGTAGTATTTTCTGTGAATGATGTCAACAGTTTCTAAACTTTTCATAGCAATTGCGGAATTCTATTATTGTATAATTCTATTCCGCATTTGCTCTGAACATTTCGTCAACTTGTGATATCATTTATGGAAAAAATATAGTAAACTTTGCATTTGCTCTGAACATTTCATCGACTTGCGATGTCATTTACGTGTGTTTCATTAATCGAATGGCGAACATTGCAGATGTTCATCAGACTGTGTGGATGCACAGGCTGATCTGGATCTACACTGGTTGCAAAATCTCCAGTCACAGCTAAATATGACCATCGTTGTTATTGGGACGTTAAACCTTTCACTAATTGTTGATACATGTACAGTCGAACTTCCCCGAACGGCCACCTCTCTACAACACCCTCTCTGTAACAGCCGCTATTTTATCCCAAATCCCAAAAGGATGATTTCCTCTATATCTAACCCTTAGACTGCTGAGCATGAACATTGTCCTCTGATGTTGCTTTTGCATTCTTTCTAAATAAAACATGTTTAGACAGCCCTTTAGAATCATTTCCATTGGAAATGATTCTAAAATGCTGTCAAAGCATGTATTTGATGAGAATTATCAAAGAAAATAAATAAACATCAGACGATAAAATTTAATTCAGCATTAACCTCCCTACAACAGCCACCTCTCTACAACAGCCAGTTTTACGTCTTCCCATGGGTGGTTGTTGTAGAGAGGCTGCACTGTATTTCAGATGTTCCACCGGCACAAGAAGCCGTTAGCGACGTTGTGCCACAGAAGGATCCCGTGGACAAGATGGAGTTAGTCACTGCACCACGCAGGCTGAATTCTGTCATTACCCGCCTTAGTGCCATCCTCGAACACAGGACATCGGTACTAAACTTTACCCTTACACCGCTATCTTATTTTTGTTGTCGTCTGCTGTTTATTTTCCATTTTTATCATCAAAAACATGCTTTGACAGCACTTCAGAATAATTTACAACATTCTTTGACATCACTTCAGAATTATTTCCATTGGAAATGATTCTGAAGTGCTGCCAAACCATGTTTTTATTGAGAAATAAAGCAAGATATATGAGCTGCGTCGTAAGAAAACCTGTCTTCGGGAGTCTGACGACGTCACAAGATATGACGTCGTGAACTTAGCTGACGTAATTTCAGCCGAGATTTCCAATTATCGACGTTTGCCAGAACGCCGTGTAAGGTTTGTTCCGTTGTGTTAAAGGTATCTAACGAACAGAATATATCTATAATCTGGCATATATGGGTGTGAAAAAAGCGAAACAGTCTTCGATCTGTCATGGATCCTGTCTGAGAATGTATTGGATGAACGTTAGACTGCCGTACGGTCGTACGATCGAAATCCACCATTTTTATTTGAAATTTGCACTAAAAGGGCATCTTATATTATGTTTTTATTAGCAATAATGGCGTAAGGGTAATTTTCTTTTATTATTTTGCTGCCGATATCACATATAAAAAGTTGTCTGTTATTGATATGTGTTTTTTATGTTCCGTTATTTTGACATATAATATTTTCTTTGACACAGTTTACATATAATTGTCCACATTAACTGCTATCGACCACCATTTACAGGTGGAAACTCTGTGTAAGCTACATTTTTTATTTACATACAAATGGTCGGCAGCATATTTGTAGACCGTTGTAGCCTGGGCCCGGTTTCCCGCACAACTATATGTTTCAGATCTGGTTAACTCGACGCGAATTTTCAGTTTATTGCTCAATTATTTCTTTCTAATATACATGTAATGTATAAAATTAACATTTATCTCTACATTTACCTGCAAAAACAACAAAGCCATGGATGTTGCGATGTCTCATCTGTGCATATGCGCCGTCTGATCAGAACATATGATGTCCGCCATTCAGTCACTAGGGAATCCTTTCTCGATTACCGACATGATATGGGTCGCCGATTGTACATTTATTGCAGATATTGTAAGGTCCGTTTTTTTCAGCAGGTGGTCCAAGTACAGCTGTAAGCGGGACGATGTCGTAAACATTCTACATTTTTTTTCTGTTGTCTGAATATGAAAAGCTTAAAATCTGAATGCACACTGACGTGTGTGTCATGTTAATATAAGACATAGATACGATAGGTTGATATTTCAAGGCAACACATGTTGGAGACATTAGTATCATGGACCGTGATCTGCACCACTTGAGCATATTTTTTGCAAAATAACCCCTTTTCTGCATTAGTGGAAGTCTCAAACTTAACATGAAACAGTTCATTTCAGTTACTTAGGGGGTTACGTGTTAATCGTCAAAGTTTGTAGCAGCATTGTCAATGAAAAAATAGCAGTATGGACAAACTTTTAAAAAATCTAATATCATATCCACATGAATCTTCGGAATGTCAAATTCTTGGTGGATCAACTGTGCAGTTGGTCATAGACATGCACAGACGGACGGATGGATTGACGCATCCACACATGCACAACGTGTGATTACTGGCATTTAGCTCATTTAATTTATGAAGTATCTCCCCTGTGTATCACAGTCTATTATAGTATACATATCAAGTAAAATAAAATACAAAGTCGTCGGATTTTGATCAAATACAATAGTGTGTATTGTGATAATATAAATAGAAAATTTGCATTATGGAAAGCAAAAAAAAGGCCGTAACCAGGAAGCCAAAAACGAGGAGGCAGTGGTCATATGCCCACACCACCCCCCCCACCCGCCCCCCCACCCTCCACCCACACACGGAAAGAAAATTACGATTATTTATTATAAAATCTAAAAAATATTTGCAAATAGAGCAGATTCTGATGACACGGCTCGTTACGAGTTGGCTCACATGTGTCTACACGGTTTTGTTGAAACTTTCGAATTAACTCTGGTTACCACATCTTTGACACACTTCCTGGTGTTGTTTCTTTATTAACACAACTAGTGTGCAAGGTATGTGCATGAGGATGTGATAAATAAGTTGGATCACGGTTTTGTATGAATAATATCGTCTAGCATTACAGGATCCGGATCGATACGGATAACAAAACGTCTGATCGAATATCAACATGAATAATGGATAAAACTATTTTTAGTTGAAATTAACATGAAAATAAGACACACTACACTTAGTTTCACGACCATTACTATTTGAAAAGCATACTAAAGGGTTTGAATAAATGCTGTTTATATCTGAAGTAACCTAATATGTTATACCTGAAGTAGCTTAAATGTACACTCAGTAGGCACAGCATATGTTACTTGCATCAGAGACATCATCTGACACATTTTCTGGCAAAATAAACATTCATTCACCGTTATTCCACGTATTGATTGGCATTATTATTCATTTTATATTAGCCGTAAATTTACACACTGAAATTACAAACGGAAATTACTATTTATTCTCTGTATGCTATTTATTGTATCCCCCGGACTCCGTCGGGGGATACTATGGATTTGACAGCGCGCTGCGTCCGCGTCCGCGTCCGCGTCCACGGTCCGCGGTCCGCCGCAGACACTTCTTGTCCGGAGCATAACTCGAACACCCTTTGGAATATTTTCATGAAACTTCACACATGCATAGACCACGACCCGAAGGTGTGTCGCGCACAAGAATGACAACTCTTGCATCACTAATTTTTGAGTTATCTCCCTTTTTTGTTTCTCGCACTGATTTCGTGTCCGGAGCATAACTCCACGACCCTTTCGAATATTTTCATGAAACTTCACACATGCATAGACCACGACCCAAAGGTGTGTCGCGCACAAGAATGACAACTCTTGCATAGCTAATTTTTGAGTTATCTCCCTTTTTTGTTTCGCACACTGATTGACCATAACTCGACCACCACCTTTGGAATATTTTTATGAAACTTAACACATTCAATTAGACCACGAACCGAAGGTGTGTCGTGCACAAGAATGACAACTCTTGCATAGCTAAGTTTTGAGTTATATCCCTCCCTTTTGTTTTCGCTCACTGATTTCCTGTCCGGAGCATAACTCGACCACCCTTTGGAATATTTTCATGAAACTTCACACATGCATAGACCACGACCCGGAGGTGTGTCGCGCACAAGAATGACAACTCTTGCATAGCTAATTTTTCAGTTATCTCCCTTTTTTGTTTTGCGCACTCTACAAACTGGACAATAATGCATGAAGACCTGTTTTCTCGTCTGCTCTGTACACCTTTTCTCATGTGCTCTGTACACCTTACCTGTAGAGAGAACAATAGAAACTGGGAGAACCATGTGCTAGCATGGGCTAGCATGTGCAGATGTCCAGTGCTTGACCACTGTTGACCAGGTAATTTATACAGGTAAATTACTACATTGGGTACTGTGTTGAAAATATTGTGGCATTATGTGGACCTGTGCAGATATATGTATATAAATATAGGACTATTAAAAAAAATCTGGTCTCCAATAGCAAGCATTATTATTTTTAAATTTTTATTTTTTTTTTTTTTCATTTTTTTTTTTTCATTTTTTTTTCAAATTATTTTTCAATTTGACTGAAAAAAACATCTGGGCTCCAGTAGCAAGCATTATTATTTTTAAACTTTTTTTTTCCATTTTTATTTTTTTATTTTTTTTTTTTATTTTTTTTTTCAAATTATTTTTCAATTTTTGTCCAGTAGCATAAGGTCGTAAGTGCTATATACAGACTATTCACCTGTGCATGTGCTAGCATGTGCAACTGACCACTGACCACTTACAGGTAATTTATACAGGTAAATGATTATATTACATTTCCGTAAACTGTGTTGAAAATATTGTGGCATTATGTGGACCTGTGCAGATATATGTAGATAAATATAGGACTATTAAAAAAATTCTGGGCTCCAGTAGCAAACATTATTATTTTTAATTTTTAATTTTTTTAAAAACTTTTTTTTTCCATTTTTTTTTTTTTTATTTTTTTTTTCCAATTTTTTTTTTCAATTTTTTGTCTAGTAGCATAAGGTCGTAAGTGCTATATACAGACTATTATCATATAATAAAACAATTATTGACTAGTGGAGCCATAGAATATAATTTGATATTCTATAGTTCACTAGTCAATAATTGTATAATATGTTCGGGCCAGTGAAAATTGCTTTCGGGCCCAGGCTCGAGGTCAAGGCGGGACAAGGCGAGGCATCTGATTCCGCGGAATTCTTGTTTACTTATCTCCCTTTGTTGTTTCGTGCTCTGATTTTGTATCCAGAGCATAACTCGAACACGCATATAACGCATTGCTCTAATGGTCCTCCTACTACCGCCCTGTGCCAAATCCACGTTCGTCTGCCCCCGTCAAGCCCAGGGTCAAGGTCACATACTTAGTGCTTCAAAAACATTAACGCTTGGGTAAATATCTTAATACTTTCTGTTTTCTTTCATGGATCATGGATCATCTTCATATTTCATATACGCATTGCTCTAATGGTCCTCTACCGCCCTGTGCCAAATCCACGTTCGTCCTGCCCCACCAATCCCAGGGTCAAGTTCACATACTTGGTGCTTCAAAAACATTTAACGCTCAGGTAAATATCTTATAATTTTTATTTCCATTCACGGATCAACTTCATATTTCATATACGCGTTGCTCTAATGGTCGTCTACCGCCCTGTGCCAAATCCACGTTCGTCCTGCTCCCCCGCCAAGCCCAGGGTCAAGGTCACATACTTAGTGCTTCAAAAACTTTAAACGCTCGGGTAAATATCTTATAATTTATGTTTTCTTTCATGGATCATCTTCATATTTCATATACGCATTGCTCTAATGGTCCTCTACCGCCTGCCCTGTGCCAAATCCACGTTCATCCTGCCCCCGCCAATCCAGGGTCAAGGTCACATACTTGGTGCTTCAAAAACTTTAATGCTCAGGTAAATATCTTATAATTTTTCTTTCCATTCACGGATCAACTTCATATTTCATATATGCATTGCTCTAATGGTCCTCTACCGCCCTGTGCCAAATCCACGTTCATCCCGCCCCTGCCAAGCCCAGGGTTAACATCATACGCTCCCGTAAATATCTTATAATTTCTGTTTTCTTTCACGGATCAGCTTCATATTTCATATATGCATTGCTCTAATGGTCCTCTACCGCCCTGTGCCAAATCCACGTTTGTCCTGCCCCCGCCAAGCCCAGGGTCAAGGTCACATACTTGGTGCTTCAAAAACTTTAACGCTCAGGTAAAAGAAAATTTTGACTTGCAATTTGGCCTCATTTATTATCAAAGCGATATGTGGGACATCCGTGTTCTATGAACACATTTTCTAGTTTATTAAACTTCACACATGCATAGAAGACGACCCAAAGGTGTGTCTCACATAAGAATGACAACTCTTGCGTCGTTAATTTCTTAGTTATCTCCCTTTGTTGTTTCGTGCACTGCTTTCGTGTCTGGAGCATAACTCGAACACCCTTTGGAATATTTTCATGAAACTTCACACATGCATAGACCACGACCCTAAAGGTGTGTCCCGCAAGAATGACAACTCTTGCATCACTAATTCTTTAGTTATCTCCCTTTGTTTTTCCGTCACTGATTTTGTCTCCGGAGCATAACTCGAACACCCTTTTTTCAAACTACTTGTGTATCTGGGGAGGGGGATACACATGCGCTTGTCGACAAGCGTCCATTTCTAGTTCTATTTATTTTTTGATGTGCAATGATCATACTTGATAATCTGTCGAAAATATAATTTGTTCAGGTGACACATTTAATTAGTATAAATAATTAAAAAATATCATGCCTCATTTGCATATGAAAATAGCCTGATACCACCGCGCGTCACTATCAGTAAAATACATATTACTAATTGATTATATCTGTATAGCGGGCACTTGTATTTTTATAACTGGTGGACTAGTGACACAATTATACACGTCTTTAATTCCTATAAAGAACAGTTTGTGCCTACTGCATGGGCATGTACCGGTGCCTTTAATATTAGTCGGTCTCAAGAGCAAATTCAAGATGGCGGCAAATTTTAAAATCGAAGCCACTGTCGGTGCAACTGAATTTTGTCCATCTTTACAGTAACAGTATATGCGACGTAACCAACGACACGGGACATGTCCATTGTGTATGCAATGCTTATTATGACAACTGTGTAGTCTAACTCGAGCCAATATTGAAGCGCATCGTAAATAAATCGGATATTGAATCGGATATTTAATCAGATACAATACCGAATCTACCTAGCGTGGATGCCGCCATTTTGCTTTGAATCACGTCACTGGATTTGTGACACATGGCGAGGGAATGACGTCAAAACATGACGTCACGCACGTTCAAGCAATTACGTTTAGTATGCGGTATAAATTAAATACATGATTAGTGCCGTAGAATATAAAATATATTTGGTTTCGCCTTTACAACTTTATAGAGGCTCGCTAAAGCTCGCCCCTCCCCAAATAAAGCTGTCTAAGGCTCAACCGAATATATTATATTATTTTTTTTATATTCGACGGCACTAAGCATGTATTTACTATATATATTGTAACGTCGTTTGACGTGGCTTTTACGTGACGTCTCATTTGCTCATACGACCTGAATAGTGGTGTTGTATAAAATATAATATCTTAATGAACATTGCAGATATCATGATCAAATAAAAAGCATTCAATGCATCATACAAATACCATTGTCATCGTAACCAAATGTTAATTTGACCAAGAATTTCCCGAAGACAGGTTTTCTTGCGACACGGCTCATATAAACAACATCAGATGACAATTGTTGTGAGTAGCGGTGTTAAGGGTTAATGCATTCAAAATTACGTAATAGTCAGAGTTCACATATCAAATTTTGTATAAAAAAATATACACACAAGTGGGATAAATTTTAACCACTATGCGTATACTTTCTTTATACCATATTTAAGCCATTTGTATACTGGATTATTGTTTTGGCTAATGCTGATGTCGTTAAGGATCGACGCCAGCATACATGCACTGCAATGCTTACGTAAATGCACGAAACGCTGTTATACCAGCCGTAAATGTCCTTTTATTCCTGTCTGAATGGAAATAACAATACATATGTACATGTATTTCAATTTTTGAAAAATGTTGTTCATTTATATCTGATATGTGATGTTTGGTTTATTAAAATGCGTTCATAACTATTGATTAATCGATTTTGGTCTACTTTTGAGATTCTTACGCGGACAAATGTGATATCTCATTAAAAATGTGTACAAAATTTACGATATCTGTAAATGACGTCGAAAGTTGACGAAATTTTCATAGGAAATGCGGAATGTCTGTAAATATATTTCATCAAAATCGCAATTCTTAGGTGCAAAATCACATGGCATGTCTCGTATATGGCAGACATGGGGTTATTACGTGTACAGCCTGATTACGTGGTTACAACAACAACAACGTCGCCCACTCCAAAGTAAGTATTATTTGATATTTGCCTTAATATGCAACGGATTTTGTTGAAATAGGGCGCAGCAAATGCGTCTTCATGAGCTGCATTTGTTGGTCCAGGGATTTCGGCACAGACTTATGTCGTTTTTGCGAAGAATCGATTTCCGTGTCGGTAGACACGGAAATCGATTCTTCGCAATAACGACAGAAGTTTGGGCGAAAATACAGAGACCACCAAATGCAACTTAACAAGACGCATTTGATGAGCCATATTTCATCAAAATCCGTTACGTAATAAGGACACTATAAAAGAATACGTACTTTGAATCAGTACTTGCTGTTGTTAGTACCACGTGATCATACACCTTGGGAATGAAATAAGGCAAGTATTTGTGTCTGTATATGCTCGTAGACGCCACAAGGGTTCCGCGACAGCGACTTTAAGCAGTACTGGATGCCTGACAGAAGCTGTAAGGAATGTTATGACTGCGGCGACAAGTTCACGACCTTCCGCCGCCGACACCACTGTCGTATATGTGGACAAATCTTCTGCAATGTCTGCTGTAGCCAGGAGTTGCCCGGGAAAATAATTGGCTATAAAGGTACATGTGTATTGCATAAAATGGGCTTTCACAGTGTAATAACTCGCACCCGGGGCCAAGTGATCTATTGTCTGTTCCACGTTTTTCTGCCGACAAACTTTTGACTATTAAACACATTAAATCTAAATAATATTTAAATTTAAGTACCTTTTCACCAATAACAAAAAAGTCACCCTCCCTAAAAAAATTTGTTTGATGAAATTCCATCAAATATTGATTTTATAGCGAAAAAACAATTTTCCTATGGGAATTTAACATGGGGGAAAAAGAGGGGGAAGCAGTGGGGGAGGAGTCCAAAAACGAAAAAAATTGGAAATTGACTCTGAAACCTGGCTAGATATCTTGGAAATGATGTAACTAAGAAAACAAAAGTTAGATTTTGAAAATCGGTCCACAAATAAAAAAATATTTAAAAAAAATTATATTTTTAGCCCCCATGACATGTTAAATTCCTATAGGAAAATTATTTTTTTGGCAATAAAATCAGTACTTGATGGCATTTCATAAAACAAAATTAAAATAGGGAGGGTTACTTTTTTTGTTATTGACAAACTACTTACATTTAAATATATTTTAGATTTAATGTGTTTAATAGTAACACCTTTCATTTTTCAAAAACTTCCGAACTTCTAATTTTGCTAATATTTGGCCACAATGTGTGTCTAGGGATGTTGCTTTGTGTAAGACCCATGTCCGACCACTCAAGGTCAAGGTCACTGAATTCTTATGTTCACCTTGTTTGTAAGGCAAACATTTT
Organism: Conchocele bisecta; assembly: GCA_029237695.1. NCBI lineage: Eukaryota > Metazoa > Mollusca > Bivalvia > Lucinida > Thyasiridae > Conchocele > Conchocele bisecta. Next base: position 9,310,494 of record CM055266.1, on the reverse strand, counting down.
TAATATATATATATTAATTATCAAGGCTGTCGGCGAGGGGTTAACGTTAATCGTTATAGTCTGTTTCACGAAAGCTGCCCAAATTTTACGGCTATATAGACAATTCAAGAACAATATTATATTCGATAATATTAAATTAAAGGAAAATTTAAGAATGAGCCTTCTTTTTATTTCGTGAAATTTGGTCAAATATTGATTTTATTGCAAAAACAAAATTTCCCCATGTTAAATCCCCATAGACATCTTCACGGAGGAATTTTTGTTGAATTTTAGAAATACTGGACCGATTTTTAAAATTTAACTTTTGTTTTCTTAGTTAGATCATATCCAAGCTATCTAGTCAGGTTTCGGAGTCAATTTCCAATTTTTTTTGTTTTTTGACTCGTCCCACACTTCCTTACCACTTTTTCCCCCATGTTAAATTCCCATAGACAAATCAATTTTTCGTAATAAAATCAATATTTGACCGAATTTCACGAAATAAAAAGAAGGCTCATTCTTAAATTTTCCTTTAATTTAATATTATCAAAAAAAATATTGTTTTTGAATTGTCTATATAGCCGTAAAATTTGGGCAGCTTTCGTGAAACAGACAGTAGTGATAACGATGCCCGTGTTGCCGTCTGTATCTTACATTGCTGTTGAATGGACATAAAACATGAATCGATCAATCTTTGAGCATCAGGTTCAAATACATGTTCATAAAGTTTCATAATCCTGGCCCTTGTTCCACGCAGTATTAGTGTCTGGAAGATCAACAGTATATATACCTCTATACAGATAAAATCATTTAGTAATATTTATTTTACTGATAGTGACGCGCGGCACAGGTGGAATACTCGGACCTGTGACACAAAGAAAACGACCATTACAAAAAAAATCCATTACCCCACCCACTTGGTCTCATACAGTAATATCTTCTATTCTTAATAGAAGATAGTACTGTATGAGACCAAGTGGATGGGGTAATAAATTTTTTTGTAATGGTCATTTTCTTTGTGTCACAGGTCCGAGTATTCCAGCTGTGACGTGCGGCGGTATCAGGCTATTTTCATATGCAAATGAGACATGCTAATTTTAATTATTTATACTAATTAAATACGTCACCTGAAAATATAGTAAATGTCCGTTAACATTAAGGAAACATGGTTATCGCCCCCGATATCGATGTGGAAATTTACGTCTGATATGAAATGTTTAATAATGCCAATCAATACGTGGGGTAATGGTGAATGGCTGTTTCTGGAATGTAAACTTTCACTTTCAGGCAGTATCCGGGTGTGTACATACTGCTCCCAGGTGGTACAGCGCTACGCCCTGAAGTCTGACCCCTCGGCCGACCCCCGCGTCACCACCGAGGTGCTACATAAGGCCTACCTCGAGTCAGACGGGGTCACGTCGCCCGAACAAGGGGTCAAAGGTCAGCGAAGGTCAACATTGGACCTACAGCCAGGCTCGAGGTAATGACACTTAGTCAATGGCAGCCGGCTAATTATTTGTTTTCAGAGTTTCCTTGTTCCTGAGTTCATTCAAGTTCTTAATGTGGCTGTGACTGGATAAATGGGGTTTATGGGATTTGCGACCAGTGTAGATCCAGATCAGCCTGTGCATCCGCACAGTCTGATCAGGATCTGCACTGTTCACCATTGATTCAATGAATCGCTGTCTTGCTGCTAAGAAGCAGTATAGATCATTATCAGGCTACAGCAGTGTGCTATTTAATCAGGAGCTACACTGGTCACACATCCCATAAGCCCCATTTCTCCAGTCACGGCCACATATTTGATGGTCACCTCTGGTTTACTGTACACGTGCCGTACAGACTGAGGTAGCACAGATACACACCTCAACATAGTCACTTAGATAACCCAAAATGACAAAGTCCCCCGCCAATTTGAAATGCATCAACAGTGATCATATTTGGCTGTTTTTTTTCTTATACAAACCTTGCAGCTGTTGAATTGGCGAAAGCTAGGCGGTGGCGACATCCACAATGTTAAGTTTTTCCGTTAGTCTGTTTCACTCTCAATTTTAATGTTAATTTTTCGTGTTTAAGTCTTTATGCAAACCTGGCTTTCGTGGCTTAGCCTTGTTTCTTGTTAGAATATGTTTGATTAAATAACAGTCACCCTCTTTGAGCACCAAATGTCACAGGATGAGAATAATAGCATCGCACCCGGGACCTCTGTTTATGGTACCATCATTTTACTGAGCTAACCAGGCACAGATTCACACTTCTTCCCCATAGCGAGTTCCATATCCATCATAACACAAGTCCTAGTTTCATGCGGATATCCATTCACAGGTATCTAAATTTACAAACATTTTTTTCCCATTTTCTTCATTTCTCAATGAAAGTATATGTTGTTACCACTTAGTTGAACCGTCTCGACGAGACGGTTCAACTGAATGGTAACAACGTACACTTTTGATGAGAAATACATGTACTAAAAACTTTTTTTCTACTGGGAGACTAGTTACCTTTTGACATATAATGGGTTAATTGTGTCGTGTCCATTGTAGATCACCCGGTGGGTCAGAACAAGCCGTGTCTGACGGAACAGCGCCATTCGATCTCACGCCCCAATCTGAATTCCTCAACCTGGGAAGTTTTAAGTCGGAGAGACGACTTCTGATTCAGGTATGCAAGTTGGTTGCTGGCTGGGAAAATGTTTCTTACAATCTAGGCAATTTAACCCTTAGAATGCTGGAAACAAAAATTGTCGTCTGCTGTTGTTTTATAATTTGTCCTCTTTCTCAACATTAACATGGTTTGACAGCACTTATGTCCTGTCAAAGCATGTTTTTGTTGAAAAAAAAAGGAAAATATATAATAAACAGCAGACGATAAAATTTAATTCAGCATTGTAAGGGTTGGAGAACAAAAGATGGCTGTACGATAATCGGATTTGTGATCAATGTGACAAGCGTGTAGATCAAGAACACTGTACTGAAAACTGAAAATGTTTTCTTAGTATTTCCATCCCACAGGTCATTGTATGACACTTAAAGCCGAGGCCCCATATATGACCTTGTAAATGTAAATGCTTTGATTTAACGACAGCACTAGCTCGAGGACCTTGCATGTCGAGACCAACTATTTAAGTCCCCATCCGATAGGACTAGGCTAGCACGAAGTTGTCCAAGGACACGCCGAATCAACCATTTGCAGCGGTGGAGGTGGGAATCGAACCCGGGGTCTCCCGATCCGCAGTCTGACGTTAACTGTTACTGCCATATTAACCCTTGGAATGCGGAAACATCTGCTGTTGTTCCATAGTTTGACTTTTCTCTCAGTAAAACATGGTTTGACAGCATTTTAGAATCATTTCCAATGGAAATGATTTTAAATTGCTGCCAAATCATAATTTTGATGAGAAAAATGGAAAATAAAAAGTAAAAAGCAGACGACAAAATTTAATTCAGCATTGTAAGTGTTAAACCCCTTCACCTTTCATGTTAACTCTATTATTAATATGTGGCTGTGTCTGGAGAAATGGGGCTTATGGCCAATGTGACCAGTGTAGACCCAGACCAGCCAGCGCATCAGTCTGATCAGGACCCGCATTGTTTGCTGTTCAGTCAATGAAACACCAGTAATACTTCTAACTTATAGTTTTGATCATTATCAGGCCTCAGGGGTGTGCTAGATCAGAAGTTTGAATATCCACAAATGTCATAAGCCCCATTTCTCCAGTCACAGCCACATATAAGACAAGCCGTGTGATTGTGTACTTCGTAAGGTGTGCGATATGTCATGAAAAATATTTACAAAATTTACGATATTCTACATAAATGACGTCAAAAGTTGATAATAGAATTCCGCATTTGCTATGAAATTTCATCATCGATGTCATTTACAGAAAATATCACAGTTCTGTAAATATTTTTTGCATACAAAATAACATGGTATATATATACTTGTGTGTTGAATTGGTACAGCTGCGTAACATGTTTCCAGGACTCTGTACAGCTGAGTAACATGTTTCCATGACTCGGTACAACTGAGTAACATGTTTACAGGACTCAGTACAACTGTGTAACATGTTTCCATGACTCAGTACAACTGTGTAACATGTTTCCAGGACTCAGTACAACTGTGTAACATGTTTCCATGACTCAGTACAACTGTGTAACATGTTTCCATGACTCAGTACAACAGTACAACTGTGTAACATGTTTCCATGACTCAGTACAGCTGTGTAACATCTTTACATGACTCAGTACAACTGTGTAACATGTTTACAGGACTCTGTACAACTGTGTAACATGTTTCCAGGACTCAGTACAACTGTGTAACATGTTTCCATGACTCAGTACAACTGTGTAACATGTTTCCATGACTCAGTACAACTGTGTAACATGTTTACATGACTCAGTACAACTGTGTAACATGTTTACATGACTCAGTACAGCTGTGTAACATGTTTACAGGACTCTGTACAACTGTGTAACATGTTTCCATGACTCAGTACAACTGTGTAACATGTTTCCATGACTCAGTACAACTGTGTAACATGTTTACATGACTCAGTACAACTGTGTAACATGTTTACATGACTCAGTACAACTGTGTAACATGTTTCCAGGACTCGGTACAACTGTGTAACATGTTTCCAGGACTCGGTACAACTGTGTAACATGTTTCCAGGACTCGGTACAACTGTGTAACATGTTTCCAGGACTCAGTACAACTGTGTAACATGTTTCCAGGACTCAGTACAACTGTGTAACATGTTTCCAGGACTCAGTACAACTGTGTAACATGTTTCCATGACTCAGTACAACTGTGTAACATGTTTCCATGACTCAGTACAACTGTGTATCATGTTTCCATGACTCAGTACAACTGTGTAACATGTTTTCAGGACTCAGTACAACTGTGTAACATGTCAGTACAACTGTGTAACATGTTTCCATGACTCAGTACAACTGTGTAACATGTTTCCAGAACTCAGTACAACTGTTTAACATGTTTCCAGGACTCAGTACAACTGTGTAACATGTTTCCATGACTCGGTACAACTGTGTAACATGTTTCCAGGACTCAGTACAACTGTGTAACATGTTTCCAGGACTCAGTACAACTGTGTAACATGTTTCCAGGACTCAGTACAACTGTGTAACATGTTTCCATGACTCAGTACAACTGTGTAACATGTTTCCAGGACTCAGTACAACTGTGTAACATGTCAGTACAACTGTGTAACATGTTTCCATGACTCAGTACAACTGTGTAACATGTTTCCATGACTCAGTACAACTGTGTAACATGTTTCCAGAACTCAGTACAACTGTGTAACATGTTTCCAGGACTCAGTACAACTGTGTAACATGTTTCCATGACTCAGTACAACTGTGTAACATGTTTCCATGACTCAGTACAACTGTGTAACATGTTTACATGACTCAGTACAACTGTGTAACATGTTTCCATGACTCAGTACAACTGTGTAACATGTTTCCAGGACTCAGTACAACTGTGTAACATGTTTCCATGACTCAGTACAACTGTGTAACATGTTTCCATGACTCAGTACAACTGTGTAACATGTTTACATGACTCAGTACAACTGTGTAACATGTTTCCATGACTCAGTACAACTGTGTAACATGTTTACAGGACTCTGTACAACTGTGTAACATGTTTCCAGGACTCAGTACAACTGTGTAACATGTTTCCATGACTCAGTACAACTGTGTAACATGTTTCCATGACTCAGTACAACTGTGTAACATGTTTCCAGGACTCAGTACATGTTTCCATGACTCAGTACAACTGTGTAACATGTTTCCAGGACTCAGTACAACTGAGTAACATGTTTCCAGGACTCAGTACAACTGAGTAACATGTTTCCAGGACTCAGTACAACTGTGTAACATGTTTCCAGGACTCGGTACAACTGTAACATGTTTACATGACTCAGTACAACTGTGTAACATGTTTCCATGACTCAGTACAACTGTGTAACATGTTTCCAGAACTCAGTACAACTGTGTAACATGTTTCCAGGACTCAGTACAACTGTATAACATGTTTCCATGACTCAGTACAACTGTGTAACATGTTTCCAGAACTCAGTACAACTGTGTAACATGTTTCCAGGACTCAGTACAACTGTGTAACATGTTTCCAGGACTCAGTACAACTGTGTAACATGTTTCCAGGACTCGGTACAACTGTGTAACATGTTTCCAGGACTCAGTACAACTGTGTAACATGTTTCCAGGACTCGGTACAACTGTAACATGTTTACATGACTCAGTACAACTGTGTAACATGTTTCCATGACTCAGTACAACTGTGTAACATGTTTCCAGAACTCAGTACAACTGTGTAACATGTTTCCAGGACTCAGTACAACTGTGTAACATGTTTCCATGACTCAGTACAACTGTGTAACATGTTTCCAGAACTCAGTACAACTGTGTAACATGTTTCCAGGACTCAGTACAACTGTGTAACATGTTTCCAGGACTCAGTACAACTGTGTAACATGTTTCCAGGACTCAGACTGTGTAACATGTTTCCAGGACTCAGTACAACTGTGTAACATGTTTCCAGGACTCAGTACAACTGTGTAACATGTTTCCAGGACTCAGTACAACTGTATAACATGTTTCCAGGACTCAGTACAACTGAGTAACATGTTTCCAGGACTCAGTACAACTGTGTAACATGTTTCCTTTCCAGGACTCAGTACAACTGTGTAACATGTTTCCAGGACTCAGTACAACTGTGTAACATGTTTCCATGACTCAGTACAACTGTGTAACATGTTTCCAGGACTCGGTACAACTGTAACATGTTTACATGACTCAGTACAACTGTGTAACATGTTTCCATGACTGTGTAACATGTTTCCATGACTCAGTACAACTGTGTAACATGTTTACATGACTCAGTACAACTGTGTAACATGTTTACATGACTCAGTACAACTGTGTAACATGTTTCCATGACTCAGTACAACTGTGTAACATGTTTCCATGACTCAATACAACTGTGTAACATGTTTCCAGGACTCGGTACAACTGTGTAACATGTTTCCAGGACTCTGTACAACTGTGTAACATGTTTACAGGACTCTGTACAACTGTGTAACATGTTTCCAGGACTCAGTACAACTGTGTAGCATGTTTCCATGACTCAGTACAACTGTGTAACATGTTTCCATGACTCAGTACAACTGTGTAACATGTTTCCAGGACTCAGTACAACTGTGTAACATGTTTCCAGGACTCAGTACAACTGTGTAACATGTTTCCATGACTCAGTACAACTGTGTAACATGTTTCCAGGACTCAGTACAACTGTGTAACATGTTTCCATGACTCAGTACAACTGTGTAACATGTTTCCATGACTCAGTACAACTGTGTAACATGTTTCCAGGACTCAGTACAACTGTGTAACATGTTTCCATGACTCAGTACAACTGTGTAACATGTTTCCATGACTCAGTACAACTGTGTAACATGTTTCCAGGACTCGGTACAACTGTGTAACATGTTTACAGGACTCAGTACAACTGTGTAACATGTTTCCAGGACTCTGTACAACTGTGTAACATGTTTACAGGACTCTGTACAACTGTGTAATATGTTTCCATGACTCGGTACAACTGTGTAACATGTTTCCAGGACTCTGTACAACTGTGTAACATGTTTCCATGACTCGGTACAACTGTGTAACATGTTTCCATGACTCAGTACAACTGTGTAACATGTTTCCATGACTCGGTACAACTGTGTAACATGTTTACAGGACTCGGTACAACTGTGTAACATGTTTCCAGGACTCAGTACAACTGTGTAACATGTTTCCATGACTCGGTACAACTGTGTAACATGTTTCCATGACTCAGTACAACTGTGTAACATGTTTCCATGACTCAGTACAACTGTGTAACATGTTTCCAGGACTCAGTACAACTGTGTAACATGTTTCCAGAACTCAGTACAACTGTGTAACATGTTTCCATGACTCAGTACAACTGTGTAACATGTTTCCAGGACTCAGTACAACTGTGTAACATGTTTCCATGACTCAGTACAACTGTGTAACATGTTTCCAGGACTCAGTACAACTGTGTAACATGTTTCCATGACTCAGTACAACTGTGTAACATGTTTCCATGACTCAGTACAACTGTGTAACATGTTTCCAGGACTCAGTACAACTGTGTAACATGTTTCCATGACTCAGTACAACTGTGTAACATGTTTCCATGACTCAGTACAACTGTGTAACATGTTTCCAGGACTCGGTACAACTGTGTAACATGTTTACAGGACTCAGTACAACTGTGTAACATGTTTCCAGGACTCTGTACAACTGTGTAACATGTTTACAGGACTCTGTACAACTGTGTAATATGTTTCCATGACTCGGTACAACTGTGTAACATGTTTCCAGGACTCTGTACAACTGTGTAACATGTTTCCAGGACTCAGTACAACTGTGTAACATGTTTCCAGGACTCAGTACAACTGTGTAACATGTTTCCATGACTCGGTACAACTGTGTAACATGTTTCCATGACTCAGTACAACTGTGTAACATGTTTCCATGACTCGGTACAACTGTGTAACATGTTTACAGGACTCGGTACAACTGTGTAACATGTTTCCAGGACTCAGTACAACTGTGTAACATGTTTCCAGGACTCAGTACAACTGTGTAACATGTTTCCATGACTCGGTACAACTGTGTAACAGTAACATGTTTCCATGACTCAGTACAACTGTGTAACATGTTTCCATGACTCAGTACAACTGTGTAACATGTTTCCAGGACTCAGTACAACTGTGTAACATGTTTCCATGACTCAGTACAACTGTGTAACATGTTTCCAGGACTCAGTACAACTGTGTAACATGTTTCCATGACTCGGTACAACTGAGTAACATGTTTACAGGACTCGGTACAACTGCGTAACCTGTGGAGTTTGATGATGGACCCGGAGAATGGTGTCGAGTTCCAGAGTTACCGCGTGATCCTGCGCACGTACCAGAGGTGCATTCTGGGTAACAAGCTCGTCGACTGGCTACTGAACCAGGACAAAGCCACCAGCAGGTACGTCAATATAATACAATAAAGGGGGCCCGTTTCAATAAACTTTGTTTCACTAAAATGAACGTAAGTGCAAATTTAGGATCGTCTGGAAATTTGAATTGATGGATTTACTTTATTGAGCATAGGCTGCATATACAATAAATGTAAATCCAATAAGGGCTTTTCCAGAAAAAAATCCCTCGGGGGGTGTGGGGACTGGCTATTTTTTTAGGGGTACCACCACCGGAATTTACAAAAAAATCCCTCGGGGGTGGGGGGGTGGGGGGGGGGGGGGGGAATGGCTATTTTTTTTAGGGTACCACCACCGAATTTACATAAAATTATACCCCCCACCACCAGAATTTATTTCTGCATAACCCCCCACCACCGGAATTGATTTTTTTTTTTGCATAAAACACCCCCCACCACCAGAATTGCTTTCTCATTTAACCCCTACCTCCAAAAAAAAGAAATTGCATAAAAACACCCCCCACCACCGAATTTATTTCTCCTTTAACCCCCACCACCAGAAAATGTTATTATTAGGGAGCAATATGTGAAATTGTTTGATTATTACCACTGCCAGAAGCTGACGTCAACTAATATTGCTAAAGTCGTGTCGTAAATAACGTTGATGTGTGTCGACATTAGGGCACTGACAAGTACTGGTTTGTTATTGGCAGACGTTGTGAACAGCATATCTGTGAAAGAATATATCAAGCTGCTCTTTGTTCTATATTAATAAAACACATTATTATAAATATTAATCATTATACTGCATTTCGCTGTGTATTGCGCGCACTTTTTCACCGGCATTTTTAATCCAGAAGTCACCCTGCACGCTATAGGTAGGTAGATAAATTTCAGAAAAATTTCCAACTGATTTCTGCCAGTTTTACGCATTTTTTATTGCGAAAAAACGATTTTCCTATGGAAATTTAACATGGGGGCTATAGTTAGGTGGCATAGTGAAATTACCGTTACCTGACTGATAAAAGCACCATATTTGTCAAAAGGCTCCCTTAGGGCCTATTCATTAATGTTAGCCTAGGAGCCCTCCAGAGATTTTAATGTAAAGCACCAAAATCCAAGATGGCCGCCATATATAATAATAATCATAATAATAAAGTTTTTTTGCGCCGAATATCCACCCGACTGTGCGCTCAATGTACTTATGCCCCCATGACGGAATGTCAGTGGGGATGTATGTTTTGTGCGTCCGTGTGTGTGTCCGTCCGTCCATCACACGTTTGGTTCACCTTGTTTGAAAATTATTTTTCTCAGCGACTGCAACACCCACAGCCACCAAACTTGCACAACATACTTGCCTAGTCGTGTGCTACAAAACTAATATGTAGTATGTGACCTTGATTCGACCGTGACCTACTTTTGCCACGTTATTGACTTAACCGTTTTTCGAGAAAAAGCTGCCAATGGGGGCATTGCTGTGTCTTACAGACACACTGTTGAAGATGACATTAAAGATGTCCAAGGCAGTCACTTATTAAAACATCTACAGTAATGTAAAGGGTGCAGACAAAACTCATTTTCAAGCAAGTAACTGCTGTAATTGTATCCCCCGGACTCCGTCGGAGGATACTATGGATTTGACAGCGCGCCGCGTCCGCGTCCGCCGCAGACACTTCTTGTCCGGAGCATAACTCGAACACCCTTTGGAATATTTTCATGAAACTTCACACATGCATAGACCACGACCCGAAGGTGTGTTGCGCACAAAAATGACAACTCTTGCATAGCTAATTTTTTAGTTATCTCCCTTTTTTTTTTTTGTTTCTCGCACTGATTTCGTGTCCGGAGCATAACTCCACCACCCTTTGGAATATTTTCATGAAACTTCACACATGCATAGACCACGACCCGAAGGTGTGTCACGCACAAGAATGACAACTCTTGCATAGCTAATTTTTTAGTTATCTCCTTTTTTTGTTTCGTGCACTGATTGACCATAACTCGACCACCCTTTGGAATATTTTTATGAAACTTAACACATTCAATTAGACCACGAACCGAAGGTGTGTCATGCACAAGAATGACAACTCTTGCATAGCTAATTTTTTAGTTATCTCCCTTCTTTGTTTTCGCGCACTGATTTCCTGTCCGGAGCATAACTCGACCACCCTTTGGAATATTTTCATGAAACTTCACACATGCATAGACCACGACCCGGAGGTGTGTCGCGCACAAGAATGACAACTCTTGCGTAGCTAATTTTTTTTAATTTTTAGGTCACTCTTCCCTTTTTTGTTTTTTTTTTTGCGCACTCTACAAACTGGACAATAATGCATGAAGACCCGTTTTCTCGGCCAGTTCGGGCCAGTGAAAATTGCTTTCGGGCCCAGGCAAGTATTCATTTGTAGAAACGTGCGTCCCGTCCTCCCGTCCGTTCGTCCGTCCATCACAAAACTTTAACACTCGGGTAAATGTCTCATAATTTCTTCATCCTTCGACCGATCTGCTTCATATTTCATATACACATTGCTCTGATGGTTCACTACCGCCCTGTGCCAAATCCACGTTCGTTCGCCCCCTGCCCCCGCCAAGCCCAGGGTCAAGGTCACATACTTGGTGCTTCAAAAACTTTAACGCTCGGGTTAATATCTTATAATTTCTGTTTTCTTTCACGGATCAGCTTCATATTTCATATACACATTGCTCTAATGGTCCTCTACCGCCCTGTGCCATATCCACGTTCGTCCTGCCCGCCAAGCCCAGGGTCAAGGTTACATACTTGTGCTTCAAAACTTTAACACTCGGGTAAAATATCTTATAAGTTCCCTGTTTTCTTTCACGATCAGCTTCATATTTCATATACGCATTGCACTATTGGTCCCTCTACCACCAAGCGCCTGTGCCAAATCCACGTTCGTTCAGCAGCCAAGCCCAGTCAAGGACAATCATACTTTAGTGCTTTCAAAAACTTAACGCTCAGGTAAATATCTTATACTTTCTGTTTTCTTTCATGGATCATCTTCATATTTCATATACGCATTGCTCTAATGGTCCTCTACCGCCCTGTGCCAAATCCACGTTTCGTACCTGCCCCGCCAATCCCAGGGTCAAGGTCACATACTTGGTGCTTCAAAAACTTTAACGCTCGGGTAAATATCTTATAATTTCTGTTTTCTTTCATATTTCATATACGCATTGCTCTAATGGTCCTCTACCGCCCTGTGCCAAATCCACGTTCATCCTGCCCCCGCCAATCCCAGGGTCAAGGTCACATACTTTGTGCTTCAAAAACTTTAATGCTCAGGTAAATATCTTATTTTTTTTATTTCCATTCACGGATCAACTTCATATTTCATATACGCGTTGCTCTAATGGTCCTCTACCACCCTGTGCCAAATCCACGTTCGTCCTGCCCCCGCCAAGCCCAGGGTCAAGGTCACATACTTAGTGCTTCAAAAACTTTAACGCTCGGGTAAATATCTTATAATTTCTGTTTTCTTTCATATTTCATATACGCATTGCTCTAATGGTCCTCTACCGCCCTGTGCCAAATCCACGTTCATCCTGCCCCCGCCAATCCCAGGGTCAAGGTCACATACTTTGTGCTTCAAAAACTTTAATGCTCAGGTAAATATCTTATAATTTTTCTTTCCATTCACGGATCAACTTCATATTTCATATATGCGTTGCTCTAATGGTCCTCTACCGCCCTGTGCCAAATCCACGTTCGTCCCGCCCCCGCCAAGCCCAGGGTTAACATCACATACTTAGTGCTTCAAAAACTTTAATTTGCTCAGGTAAATATCATTATAATTTTTCTTTCCATTCACGGATCAACTTCATATTTCATATATGCATTGCTCTAATGGTCCTCTACCGCCCTGTGCCAAATCCACGTTCGTCCCGCCCCGCCAAGCCCAGTTAACATCACATACTTAGTGCTTCAAAAACTTTAACGCTCAGGTAAATACTTATAATTTCTGTTCATTTCACGGATCAGCTTCATATTTCATATATGCATTGCTCTATTGGTCCTCTACCGCCCTGTGCCAAATCCACGTTTGTCCTGCCCCCGCCAAGCCCAGGGTCAAGGTCACATACTTGGTGCTTCAAAAACTTTAACTCTCAGGTAAAAGAAAAAAAAAATTTTGACTTGGAATTTGGCCTCAGTTATTATCAAAGCGATATGTGGACATCCGTGTTCTATGAACACATTTTCTAGTTTATTAAACTTCACACATGCATAGAAAGACAACCCAAAGGTGTGTCGCACGTAAGAATGACAACTCTTGCGTCGTTAATTTCTTAGTTATCTCCCTTTGTTGTTTCGTGCACTGATTTCTTGTCTGGAGCATAACTCGAACACCCTTTGGAATATTTTCATGAAACTTCACACATGCATAGACCACAACCCTAAAGGTGTGTCACGCAAGAATGACAACTCTTGCATCACTAATTTTTTAGTTATCTCCCTTTGTTTTTTCCGTCACTGATTTTGTCTCCTGAGCATAACTCGAACACCCTTTTTTCAAACTACTTGTGTATCTGGGGAGGGGGATACACATGCGCTTGTCGACAAGCGTCCATTTCTAGTTTATATGTATCTGGGTAGTTCTACTTGCACCTTAATATTTTACCCCACCGAGGCTAGACCATTGCATGGTGTTGAGTTGGAATGCAACGTGTTTGTACCAACAGCTATAGTTCTTACATTATTATATGTGATATTATTCTGTGATGTCTCTCGCAGGAACACATAGTTTGCAATGTTATATGGAGTACATTTGCACTTGCAAAGTGGTGAGCAGTCCAGATTTGCTTTGCCACATTTGCAGTTTGAGCAGTCCCCTTTGCAGAAGCATTTGATCAGCTCCCTGCACGATTTGGATACCTCTGGAATTGTCACCCAAACTGGTAGCCACGACTCTGATACCTTGGTCCAGGCAAAATTCTGTGGAGAATGAACCACTGGCTGTGTTTGTGTCCATATTCCTGCTTGATACACTGCGCGTCGGACATGCTGGAGTAGCGCATCGTTGGTGGGTGGCAGTTTGTCCATTGCTCGATTCTTCTGGCAGAAGAGTTCCCTTCGTGTCTCGTTGACAGAGCTCAAATGACTCGTTATTTCATACATGATAACAGTCAGCCTCTCGAGCTTCTGGAAAGGGTCGTCGTCGAGATCCAGCCGCTGGAAGGGGTGACCTGCGACCATGTCTCTGTGATGTCTTTATATGCCTGCCAGGCCTGCCAAGCAGACTTCTTGCCCTTGCCATTGAAGGCAGATGTTGTGTCACTACCTGAAAATATACCTGAACACAGACAATGCTCGTGATTGTGGCTCCCCTAGGCTCGCACAGATAAAGTTGATGTGGTAAAACCTATAATTCTTGCCCATGCCAAAGACCACCCAGATGTCGGCCAAGGGTTGAGTCGCAATGTGATAATAGAATGTGCCTGCAAGGATGACTACACCATCTGTATCCACTGTACGCACTTGAATAGTCTTTTCTCCATGCTCCAGTGCATGCCGTACATGAACCACGATCCTGGTGTCCGCCTCCTCATGATTGCGTTTTGCATGTGGATGGTGGTTCCAATAGATGTCACAGATTGCCCTGATGTGACATATACAGCTTTGGCTGGTGGCCCGTTGAACTTTTCAACCTTGGAAGTCAAAAAGGAAAACAGCTCCGTCTTGTTGTCTGGGTCACGGAGGAAGTCCACCCAATTGCCTGGAAGTTTTGCCCGACACTTTCCTGCGCACGCCCTTGCCTCTCTTTTCCCGGGTAAATTCCTTTAAACTGTCTGGCATGTATGTGTCCCACACAACATCCAACATTGTGGCAGCCTGTGGCTGCTTCTCTAGGTATGGTATGAAAACCCTGTCTGCATACTCGTGGAAGGAGCTGACGCTGGTAAAGGGCAGGCAGTGGACGATGACAGCACCATCCAGGACCTTGCAGTCGTAAGTCGATGGTGGCTCTGATTTCCCGGGCTGCTCAATACATTGTAGCAAGTCAGACTTCGTGTTTGGAAGAGGAAGCTTGCCAAAGCCTGAGAGGGAAGGACTGTATCTCATGTGCAAAGAACTCAGCCAAGTCACCTTCACGGTTCTGCATGGATATGTATAGCTGGCCAAAGAGTGCCACATTGTTCTGAAGCACTTTCATCTTCTTCCCCTGCTTAGATGTTGCCTTGTGTTGAGGTTTTCTGAACAGTGCCAGAGAATTACTCTTGATTGGGTCATGCTGCCCACATCAAGCACATTCTTGACGAATTCCTGGTATAGTGCAACCTCTCTACAACTGCCACCCATGGGAGGACACACAACTGGCTGTTGTAGAGAGGTGGCTGTTGTAGGGAGGTTAATGCCGAATTAAATTTTGTCTTCCACTGTATATTTATTTTCTTTGATAATTCTCATCAAAACATGCTTTGGCAACATTTTAGAATCATTTCCAATGGAAATGATTCTAAAATGCTGTCAAAACATGTTTTTATTGAGAAAGAAGGCAAAAGCAACAGCAGAAGACAATTTTCGTGTTCAGCAGTCTAAGGGTTAGATACAGAGAAAATCGTCCATTTGGGATATACAATAGCGGCTGTTACAGAGATGGTGTTGTTGTAGAGAGGTGGCCGTCCGGGGAGGTTCGACTGTACATTGATTTTGATGTTTGTTCTATGGTAGGGTGGTGCACTGGTAACATTTCAAGTCTGCACCTCCAACAAAATTGCCAGGGGGGCGGGACACATATTGATTTTGCTGGTTCTTCTAGGGTGAGTTCCATAGTGGTAGAATGTTGATGTTTTTGCTAGGGTTGGGTGGGGTAGTGGTAAAATTTCTAAGTCCACACCTCAAAAAAACTTGGCCAGGAGGGGAGGGGGTGAGACACAGACTGATTTTTAGCCAGGTTTTTGAACAAAAATCCAGGCTATTGGATTGGCGAAAGCCGGGTGGGTGGGCGGTGGGCGGGCGGGCGGGCGGCGTCCACAATCAATGTTAAGTTTTCGTGTTTGAGTCCATTTCTTTGTTACTGTACCACCTAGGACCACCAAACTTTCACAGCTTCATAATCAAGGGGTGCCCACCACATATTACTATCCAACATGTTACTTTTTTAGCCAGGTTTTTTGAAAAAAAATCCAGGCTATTGGATTGGCGAAAGCCGGGCGGGCGGGCGAGCGGCGGGTGGGCGGCGGGCGGCGTCCACAATCAATGTTAAGTTTTCGTGTTTGAGTCCATTTCTTTGTTACTGTACCACCTAGGACCACCAAACTTTCACAGTTTCATAATCAAGGGGTGCCCACCACATATCACTATCCAACATGTTACTTTTTTTTTAAATTGACCCATTTTTTTCGCGCAGTCGACTTAGCCATTTTCAATGTTAAGTTTTCGTGTTTAAGTCCATTTCTTTGGTACTGTACCACCTAGGACCACCAAACTTTCACAACTTCATAATCAAGGGGTGCCCACCACATATCACTATCCAACATGTTACTTTTTTTTTAACTTGACCCATTTTTTCCACGCAGTCGACTTAGCCATTTTCAATGTTAAGTTTTCGCGTTTACAATGTTAAGTTTTCGTGTTTAAAGTCCATTTCTTTGGTACTGTACCACCTAGGACCACCAAACTTTCACAGCTTTATAACCAAGGGGTGCCTACCACATACAACTATCCAACATGTGACCATTTTTTTACCTTCACCTATTATTTCTACGTAATTGACTTAGCCATTTTCAACGTTAACTTTTTAACGTACGTCTGGTTAAATTTTTTGGTTAAAACTTTTTCGTTATACTATATCTCTGCAACTGCTTCGCCCATTACCTTGAAACTTCACATGGGTGTTTATCATCGTCCATATTTTCATTCTAACCCCCAACCGTGCGGCCCCTGTGCGCAATGTCGAGGTCAAATTACTTTGAATTTATTTGTTAAATTTTTTTTTTCGTGTACTATATCTCTGCAACTGCCTCACCCATTACCTTCATACTTCACATGGGTGTTTATCATCATTGTTGCACCCGCTTGCGGAAAGCGCGATATCGTCGGCATTTTCGCATACGTCCGTCCGTCCGTGTGTCCGGTTAAAGTTTTTTCGTTAAAGTTTTTCCATCTACTATATCTATTTTTTTAGTGTCCATGCCTCGCCCCAAGGCGTGACATGCAGGCCACGGCCATCTAGTCTACAAAAAGTGGGTATAATTATACCCACTTTTTTTGTAAAAAAAAACGGGTATATTGTTTTCGTCATGGGTGTCCGTCCGTCCGTACGTCCGTCCGTCCGTCCGTACGTCCGTACGTCCGTCACGTTTCTTGTAACTCGAAAAACTTTTTCACCTTCATACCTACGCGCCTGATATTTGTATGTAGCCTTCGTTTTACATGTGCAGATTGAAAAAGCAAAGTGAATTTGGATTTTGATACGACCCTCCATCATGGATTATCTCCCCCTTTCGGGACTCAGAATTTCCCATTTTTTCCTCGTAACTACGAAAACTTTTTCACCTCATACCTACGCGACCTGATATTTGGTATGTAAGCTTCGTTATCATGTGCAGATGCGCAAAGTGAATTTGGATTTTTGATCCGACCCTCCATCATGGATTATCTCCCCCTTTCGGACTCAGAATTTCCCATTTTTTCCTCGTAACTCGAAAAACTTTTTCACCTTCACCTCATACCTACGCGCCTGATATTTGTATGTAGCTTCGTTATCATGTGCAGATGCGCAAAGTGAATTTGGATTTTTGATCCGACCCTCCATCATGATTACTCCCCCTTTCGACTCAGAATTTCCCATTTTTTTCCTCGTAACTCGCAAAAACTTTTTCACCTTCATACCTACGCGCCTGATATTTGGTATGTAGCTTCGTTATCATGTGCAGATGCGCAAAGTGAATTCGGATTTTTCATCCGACCCTCCATCATGGATTATCTCCCACCCCTTTCGGACTCAGAATTTCCCATTTTTTTCTCGTAACTCGAAAAACTTTTTCACCTCATACTACGCGCCTGATATTTGGTATGTAGCTTCGTTATCATGTGGCAGATGCGCAAAGTGAATTCGGTCTTATCATCCACCCTCCATCATGGATTATCTCCCCCTTTCGGACTCAGAATTTCCCATTTTTTTCCTCGTAACTCGAAAAACTTTTTCACCTCATACCTACGCGCCTCATATTTTGCTATAGCTTCGTATCATGTGCATGCGCAAAGTGAATTCGGATTTTTCATCCGACCCTCCATCATGGATTATCTCCCCCTTTCGGACTCAGAATTTCCCATTTTTTCCTTGTAACTCGAAAAAACTTTTTCACCTTCATACCTATGCGCCTGATATTTAGTATGTACCTTCGTTATCATGTGCAGATGCGCAAAGTGAATTCGGATTTTTCATCCGACCCTCCATCATGGATTATCTCCCCCTCGGACTCAGATTTCATCCTTGTAACTCGAAAAACTTTTTCACCCTTCATACGATTTTTTCGACGCCTCATATTTGCTATACTTCGTTATCATGTGCAGCCTGCGCAAAGTGAATTCGGATTTTTCATCCGACCCGCCATCATGGATTAGCTCCCCCTTCTCGGACTCAGAATTTCCCATTTTTTCCTTGTAACTCGAAAAACTTTTTTCACCTTCATACCTACGCGCCTCATATTTGCTATGTAGCTTCGTTATCATGTGCAGATGCGCAAAGTGAATTCGGATTTTCATCCGACCCTCCATCATGGATTATCTCCCCCTTTCGGACTCAGAATTTCCCATTTTTTCCTTGTAACTCGAAAAACTTTTTCACCTTCATACCTACGCGCCTCATATTTGCTATGTAGCTTCGTTATCATGTGCAGATGCGCAAAGTGAATTCGGATTTTTCATCCGACCCTCCATCATGGATTATTATCTCTTTCGGACTCAGAATTTCCCATTTTTTCCTTGTAACTCGAAAAACTTTTTCACCTTCATACCTATGCGCCTGATATTTAGTATGTACCTTCGTTATGTGCAGATGCGCAAAGTGAATTCCCATTTTTGATCCGACCCTCCATCATCGATTACCTCCCCCTTTCCGACTCAGAATTTCCCATTTTGTCCTTGTAACTCGAAAAACTTTTTCACCTTCATACCTACGCGCCTCATATTTGCTATGTAGCTTCGTTATCATGTGCACATGCGCAAAGTGAATTCGGATTTTTTATCCGACCCTCCATCATGGATTACTTCCCCCTTTCGGACTAAGCATTTGGGGAAAGTGGGTATATTGCGATGGCGCGCCATCGACTTTTTCTAGTTATGTTATCCAAGTGTCCATGCTTGGAAAAAACCTGGCCTTCGTGGCTTTGCCTCGTTTCTTGTTTTTAACTTGACCCATTTTTTCCGCGCAGTCGACTTAGCCATTTTCAATGTTAAGTTTTCACGTTTACAATGTTAAGTTTTCGTGTTTAAGTCCATTTCTTTGGTACTGTACCACCTAGGACCACCAAACTTTCACAGCTTCATAACCAAGGGGTGCCTACCACATAAAACTATCCAACATGTGACCATTTTTTTTACCTTCACCTATTATTTCTACGTAATTGACTTTCAATTAGCCATTTTCAACGTTAACTTTTTAACGTACATCTGGTTAAAATCTTTTGGTTAAATTTTTTTTGTTATACTATATCTCTGCAACTGCTTCGCCCATTACCTTGAAACTTCACATATTTTCATTCTATCCCCCAACCATTCGGCCCCTGTGCCCAATGTCAAGGTCAAATTACTTTGAATTTATTTGTTAAAGTTTTTTCGTGTACTATATCTCTGCAACTGCTTCGCCCATTACCTTGAAACTTCACATATTTTCATTCTATCCCCCAACCATTCGGCCCCTGTGCCCAATGTCAAGGTCAAATTACTTTGAATTTATTTGTTAAAGTTTTTTCGTGTACTATATCTCTGCAACTGCTTCGCCCATTACCTTGAAACTTCACATATTTTCATTCTATCCCCCAACCATTCGGCCCCTGTGCCCAATGTCAAGGTCAAATTACTTTGAATTTCTTTGTTAAAGTTTTTTTGTGTACTATATCTCTGCAACTGCTTCACCCATTACCTTGATACTTCAGATGGGTGTTTATCATCATTGTCGCACCCGCTTGCAGAAAGCATGATATCGTCGGCATTTTGGCATACGTTGGAAAAAACCTGGCCTTCGTGGCTTTGCCTCGTTTCTTGTTATATTTTTTCTAGGATGTGTGGTAACCTTTTATTTCTAAGGCATGGATGGGGGTGGGTGGAGCAGGACAGTTGATGTTGATTTTTTTTCTAGCAGGAGTAGAATTTCTATGGCGTTGGGTAACATGAAATGATTCGACTCAATCCATATACATGTATCATCAAGTATTTACAGTATTTACCTTACAACATATTTGTTGTATTTCTTTAAATTCTTGTAGAAACAAAACTTTCCTGTTGTTGTTGTTTGTTGTTGTTGTTCCGGAACTTCTCTCGCTTATATTCTGTGGCACCGCCCGAAATGGGATGGTGTAATTGATGTACAGTTTGTCAGAGTATTATATACAGCCGTCAAATTCATTCAACTATTCAGACATTTTAGATAAAATTACTAAGAGCAGAGCTGTGTCAGGACTCCCTGTACCCATCCAGTGAATCCTCGACTGACCCATCCTCTTGGAACAGACAGTAGACGCATGATAGGACCACAAAACTATATGAAAAGCTTTAAATGTGTATTTACAATCAGTTGTTGGTATTTTCCTTACGGAACCATGCGAATTTACAAAGATTAAAGACATCTTTTGGTGATTTTGGCGGCCATCTTGGAATTTCGTCATCATACTAGGGATGACATGTGAAAATTGCAATAGTAAAAATCTGATTTGGTATGTTCAGTGACTTAAAAATCAATATTTGGAAACCAAACTGATCTTCTTACGACTCATATGTACGGAGAAAAGCGTTATATTCCATAGATGGCGGCCATCTTGAATTTTGGTGCTTATATTAAAATCTCCGGAGGGCTATGTGTTATGTGAGCTATTGTTATGGCAAAGTGTCCGTCGTCCGTCGTCCGTCGTCCGTCCGTGAACATTTTCAATCATCTTCTTCTCCCGAACTGCTGAGCCGATATTGGTTAAACTTCACAGGGATGATATATGGGTGATGCCATTTCAGATTTGTTAAAATGAAGGTCATCGACAATCCAAGATGGCCGCCATGGAAAAGTAGGTCAAATTCTTAAAAAATCTTCTTCTCACGAACCGCCAGGCCGATTTCGACGATACTTGGTATGAATGATCGATAGTTAGCGCTGTTTCAGATTTGTTCATATGGTGGCCCGTGGGTCAAAAATGGGCGTCGCCCGAGGGGTCAAATAGGGGTCAAATTTTATTTTTAACCGAATATAGTTATGTAATATATCAAATCGAAGGTATTGACGAGACAATCACTCTGGAACATTTTTTGTCTAAATCATATGATTACGTCATCCAAGATGGCCACCGATAGTTCAAATGGTCATCTTGTTTTACTAAGATTTCAAACGTCTTTTTCTTGTAAACTGCTCGGCCGATATTGGCCAAACTTAACTGTAATGGTCTGTGGTTGTAGCCTGTTCATTTTTGTTAAAATGGAGGTCATCACCAAATCCAAGATGGCCGCCGTTGAGAAGTAGGTCAAATTCTTAAAAAATCTTCTTCTCACGAACCGCCAGGCCGATTTCGACGATACTGGGTATGAATGATCGATAGTTAGCGCTGTTTCAGATTTGTTCATATGGTGGCCCATGGGTCAAAATGGGTGTGGCCCGAGGGGTCAACTAGGGGTCAAATTATATTTTTGCCCGAATATAGTCATGTAATATATCATATCGAAGGTATCGACTAGTCGATCACTCTGGAGCATTTTTTGTCTAAATCAGATGATTTTGTCATCCAAGATGGCCACCGAAAGGTAAAAAAGTTGTTCTTTTACTAAAGATTTCAAACGTATTCTTCTTGTGAACTGCTTGGCCGATATTGGCCAAACTTAACTGTAATGGTCTGTGGGTGAAGCCTGTCCATTTTTGTTAAAATGGAGGTCATCACCAAATCCAAGATGTCCGCCGTTGAGAAGTAGGTCAAATTGTTAAAAAAATCTTCTTCTCACAAACCTCCAGGCTGATTTCTACGAAACTTGGTGTGAATGATTGATATTTAACGCTGTTTCAGATTTGTTCATATGGTGGCACCTGGGTCAAAAATGGGCGTGGCCCGAGGGGTCAACTGGGGGTCAAATTATATTTTTGACCGAATATGGTCATATAATATATCCAATCCATGATCACTCTGGAGCACGTTTTGCCAAAATGAGATGATTACGTCATCCAAGATGGCCACCGACAGGTCAAAAGGTTGTTCTTTTACTAAAGATTTCAAAGGACTTCTTCTTGTGAACTGCTTGGCCGATATTGACCAAACTTAACTGAAATGGTTTGTTGGTGAAACCTGTTCATTTTTGTCAAAATGGAGGTCATCACCAAATCCAAGATGTCCGCTGTTAAAAAGTAGGTCAAATTGTCAAAAAAATCTTCTTCTCACAAACCGCCAGACCGATTTCGACGAAACTTTGTATGAATGATCGATAATTAACGCTGATTCAGATTTGTTCATATGGTGGCCTCTGGGTCAAAAATGGTCATGGCCCGAGGGGTCAAATAGGGGTCAAATTTTATTTTTGAACCACCGAATATGGTCATTTTATATATCAAATCGAAGGTATAGCAGTAAATCACATGCACATTCGCAATATATGTTAGATCAGAAGGTACCAACAAATTCTGATGAACATTTGAAGTTGTAAGTGAAGAGTCTTTGTGCAATCAAGATGACCACTATGGAGGCTTTTAGGTGAGCGATACAGGCCCATTTGGGCCTCTTGTTTAATTATTTATACTAATTAAATGCGTCAACTGAAAAAATAATATTTTCAACAGGTTATAAAGTATGATCATTACACATCAAAAAAGAAATACAGAGAATAAATAGTAATGTCCGCTAACATTTTAAGGAAACACGGTTATTGCCCCTGATATCAGTGTGGAAATTTACGTCTGATATAAAATGTATAATAATGCCAATCAATACGTGGGGTAATGGTGAATGAATGAATGTTTATTTTGCCAGAAAATGTCTCAGATGATGTCTCTGATATAAAGAACATTTTGTGCCTACTGCGTGGGCATGTACCTTTAAACCTGTTCATGCTATTATATACAGGTGTGTTGATGAGTCATAGATTACAGACTAGCATGCGGCTACAGTGAGGTGACTGCGTCTACACATGATATAATACACCAGCCATAATTACCAGTATATACCACAGTATATACCAGCATAGACCAGTATAGACCAGTATAGACAAGTAGCCTATTTCACCAACATTGCAAAGTATACTTTTCTAGCAAAGTATACTTTGAGGGAGTAATCATTTATTTTTCCTGAAATGCATTATTTCATATATAACTAACAACTTCATATATTTGATGATGAAAAGTATGCAGAATTATTATACTGAACTTATTACATTACCACAGCCAAAATGGCTATGATAGTGTAATAAATTCAGTTTAATAAAAAATAATAAATTTATCCCTAAATTGAAAAGTATACTTTGCTAGATAAGTATACTTTGCAATTTTGATGAAATCGGCTTCAGTATAGACCAGTATAGACCCTGACCAGACTACAACACATGACAGTTTCATCAGGATCTATATTGGCTACCATATATTCATTCATTATTCATGAGGTAAAGGTGTAGACCCTAAACTTTTTAAATTCCACCAGTATAGAAATAGGTGAGCCCCAAAATCTGCAGATTTTGGGGCTCACCTATTTCTATACTGGTGGAATTTAAAAAGTTTGCAATTCGGCAGGTATCAGTTGAAATGATGTAGATATAACTAGCCAGTACATCAGATTTCATACTTTGTCTGATATGACAATTTTATTGGCGAAATTTACCGTTCCAATCACTTTTAAATGGGTCTTCAATGAGAAAATCTGTCAAATTCGTTTTGATACCATGATTCTCAGATCATTCAAGAAAATTATTGCAGATTTTTTAAATCAGTTGTATGGCAAATTTGTGATAAAACTCCATCTTGCGGAAAAACATAAACTTCCTTGGAGACAAGCCATGTGATTTTGTACCTAAGAAATGTGCGATATCTCGTGAAAAATGTTTACAATATTTTCCGTAAATGACGTCTGAAGTTCACAAAATGTTCAGAGCAAATGCAGAATGCTGTGAACATTTTTATGTCTTCAAACTAACCTGAATGGTTGCAAACTGATAGGTTGCTATGAAATCGTCCTAATAATAAAAATCTGCCTACTCTAATCACTCAAATAACCCACCATAGACCATTCCGCTCTACCCACAGCCAATTGGCTAGTCCGCTATTTAGACTCCTCCTATTATTTTTAGGACGCTATACAGGGTGCAGGTATATTTTGTATCTCCCATAATTTCGTTCGAATTTTGAATTTCTGCCGTGTATTGTACCTTATTTGTCATTTGATATTGTTCAGTACATATTACTATCACTCATTCGTGTTGCGTGATTATTCTCCATTGCGTTTTTTGGGGTTTTTCACTGTCTTTTATTCTGTGTCACGTATTTTCGCGGTTCGCGTGTACGTTTTTTCGTACCCTAACGGGTTCGTCCCTTAGTGGATTCGTTCCCGTGACACATTTTTTGTAGCGTATTGCGGGTATTCTATCGGGTTTTGTATTACAATACCGGTTAGCATGCCGCAATTACGCTCTGCTTGTGGGCACATGACTTCTCCGTGGGACACCCATAAGGACAGGTGCTTATGCCTGTGGCGGGTGTTGCAAGGAGAGGCCATGTGAGTTGTCTGTCCGTTGGACGGATACGACGTGGGGTAAGGATGGGTATCGTAGGACCCATCTCACGTTCTAAGTAGTCTGTGGCCGCTTTCCAGCTCTTGGGAGCGGTGGGGCCTTCCGAGGTTGGTAAGGCTTCGGAGGGTGTGCCAGATGGGATCCCCCATCGGGGGGATCTGGTTCCGTTGAGAAAGTTCGGTCAGGTTCTCTGACTTCGAAACTTTGCTCAGGTGATAGGCCGGTGATCCATGCAGGGGATACTGGGCTGCTGGGTCCGGTACTGATCTCATATCACCCGGTTCCCATAGAGCTATACCTATCACAAGGGCGGTTCGGCCGGTTCTTGATAATATATCACCCGGTTGAAGCTGACCCAGCCTCTCTCAGTAGAGGCGCCCGGTACCGGGCACCGGGTACCGGGCACCGGGCACCGGGCACCGGGCACCGGGCACCGGGCACCGGGCACCGGGCACCGGGCACCGGTCACCGGGCACCGGGCACCGGGCACCGGTTATATCACCGGGCACCGGGCACCGGGCACCGGGCACCGGTTATGTCACCGGGCACCGGGCACCGGGCACCGGTTATGTCACCGGGCACCGGGCACCGGGCACCGGTTATGTCACCGGGCACCCGGCACCGGGCACCGGGCACCGGGCACCGGACACCGGTTATGTCACCGGGCACCGGGCACCGGTTATGTCACCGGGCACCGGGCACCGGGCACCGGTTATGTCACCGGGCACCGGGCACCGGGCACCGGTTATGTCACCGGGCACCGGGCATTATGTCACCGGGCACCGGGCACCGGGCACCGGGCACCGGGCACCGGTTATGTCACCGGGCACCGGTCACCGGGCCGGGCACCGGGCACCGGGCATCGAACCGGGCACCGGTCACCGAACCGGGCACCGGGCACCGGGCAGCCACCGGGCACCGGGCAGCTACCGGGCACCGGTTTAACACCGGGCACCGGGCACCGGGCACCAGACTCTCCCTGGACAGCCTGCTGCTTCCGGTAGGAAGACGTTCTTGTCTTCGGTTGGTCTTCGTTCTACGTGTTCACGTAAGTCGAGGAGTCGATCTCGTCGTAGGTCAGGATGGGGTTAGTTCTTCGAGGGTTTCTACATGTAGTACTAGCTTGGGCAGTACATATACTATTTGGATCGATACAGTACAGTTCTGTTGAATCAGATTCCACGTATGTGGTAGATGACTGCCAGTCTAGGGTTGCTGCGGCAGGTGTTGATCACATTCACCCGGTCACAACGTACCCTAACTCTCGCAGGAGAGGTGCCGGTTTTGTGTTACGGGCACCGGGCACCGGGCACCGGGCACCGGGCACCGGGCAGGCACCGGGTACCGGGCACCGGGGTAGCAACCATTTCTGACCGGGGTGTTCGTGGGTTCGTATCCTGTGTACATATTTTGTTTTGGTATCCGGCTCCTCGAGATCTAGCTCTTCCGTTCTCGGAGGAGACGGTCGAGGTGGTATTGGACGCCGTGGTGCTTTGGCTCCGTATTTGTCTGGCCTGCTCCTTATTCGAGTATATGAGTTCGAATTCCCAGTCTATATTCAGGACTCGACACACGATACAGTTATGATGGTTCAGTTGGCTAAGATTCTGGAGTTCCTGTCTAAGTCCTAGTACTTAGTGGGTTTGTCGGCTCTTTCACAGCTGGTGGTTTTGCCAGTGGAGCCTCCCATATGGGTACTTCCTCGGATGGCTGTTGTGAGGCTGATTCGGTGGTGGTGGAATTGCCGGAGTTGTCGTGGTTTAATTTCTCTCCTACAGTAGGGCTTCTTGTTACGTACATTGGGGAGCTTTAGGTAGGATTTGGCCACTGCGGGGTTCCTAGTGCCCAAAACTTTGATCGCCACTCTGGGGTCTAAGTTCTACATGCCCCTCTATGTGATATGGTTTTGAGATCTCCGTTTCTGGACAAGGACGCCGCAGCGTTTGGGATATCTTCGGCTCCTGGTCCTGGTTCGCGTTTTGCGAAGGCATGGGTGTAGGCTGTTAAGTCGATTGTGGCTATGCCAACTTTCGTTTTATGTTTGAATCAGTATGATTCATCGTCTCTGGACGCAGTGCTTCAGTCGGCGATTTTTCTTGAACGGCCTTAGTTTTTGCTTCGTTCGCCTCTTTTGACCTCTGATAATTGTGCGATCGAACGGCCAAAGGGCAGCTACGGTACCGATGGTCCCTTCTGCTGCTCCTTCTTGTCTACCTCCTGTGGGTCGTTTCCCCTGACGGGGGTATTTTCAAGGGTTAAGTAGAGTCTCTCTCTTGAAGTATAGTGCTATAGAGGAAGTTCGGGACGTGGTCGGAGCGCCATTTGCCCGGTAGACTGGGTTGTTTCCATAGATCTGCGGGTCTCGTACTTCCACGTGCCCTTCCGCAGATGCTTTCGGAAGTTTTAGTTGTTTCCGATTTTTTGTGTCTTTTAGATCTAGAGTAGTCGTAGTTGGTTCCCACACAGGATTTTTCTTAGATGGGAATGAGCTTATTGACCGATCTATCAGTCATCATAGTACCTTTGGACAGGGTGCGTGGCATCTTGTTTTAGTGTCCGGGTACTGGTCACAGGTTCTCTGTCAGCTAGGAAATTTCTGCACTCCTGGACTTTCGGGGTGCAGAATAGGGGAAGGTTATGTTTGCGACCTCCAGTATTACTTACTAGGGCTATGGAGGCCGCACCCCGATCCTTTGGATCGGTCTCTGCTTAGGATCACCATCTTCCTACGTTGTATCAGATGGTGGGCAGTGGAGGTCTGGTTCCTACAGGGATTTCCCATAGTGTTCCCTACCTCCTCCTACTCGCTTTCTGTCCACAGACGCTTCGTGAGAAGGCTGGGGGTTCATTGGAGCCCCTATATCGGTGTGTTGGTGGTCAGTGCAGGAAACTCAGGGACACATCAACATGTTTTAGCTTTTGGCAGTGTTCCGGGGGTTGACAGCGGCGGATTCTGTTCTGCACGGACAGGTGTTATGGTTTCTGCGGTCATCTCCGGTTCTGACGGAATGGCTTCTGCATCCGTTGGTGTCCAGTGCTATCTTGTCCGGATGGGGGTATCCATTTGTGGTTTTGTTGCGGCAAGGCTCAAACGTCGTTTTATTTTTTCACTGTTTGCGCCCACGTACCGATTCGGATTTTTCAATTTACTCGTTCCAGTATAACTTCGGACCCATGTACTGCATGTTGGACATTGCTAAGGAAGTGATTTGAGATACCAAATGTTCGTGTTTATAAGATCGCATGTATTTCACTCAATTGTAATTATTATAACAAGCGTCCGTTAATGATTATGGCATTTACGGATCGATTCATGTCAGGCATATAATTGGCTATTAACAAGAGTATTTTTGTGATTTCACGTCACACTGTCGTTAATGGTTGACCACGGCTTACGTGGTCGCTTTGACGGTATTCCGCGATTGTAACACGGTTTACCGGCGGCATGTTTTGATCACATTTGTATGTGTGAAAAACTTACCTGTGCCAATTAAGTTTGACCAGACTTTACGACGCCCGCTGTTCATATTGCATATCGACATTACAGTATAATGTGTATTTATTATACCATCGGACTTGTTTTTCCACATCGATATAAACGAAATGTCGACATTTCCGATATCGATATATCAGGTATGTAATGTATGAGTTATATAGCAGTTCGGCCGGGACCACTAGCGTATATCGACATAAGCAGGTATATCGATGTAGGCAATGTCGACGTAACGCGTATCGACTGTATATAATACATGCTGTTGTACTCCATCATTTCTGAAGCGATTGGGTTTTTCAAAATGTTTTATTGTGTTAGATGGAAGCACACTGCTGTTTGCACATCAGCAGTTTCTCCTATGACCGAGATTTCTCCCTCAGATACTTTATCCCTTCTCACATGATCTGGAATCAGTTGTGGTTCGGCCTCCCTCCGTCACGCCTGTCAGCGACAGTGGTTCACACTTTCTGTCCAGTCCGTGCGTTGAAGCATTAGGTTCGGAAGAATTAGGACATCCGGTCCGACCGTAAAGTTTTTTATTATCAATTTTAAGCCAACGGGAGGTATCGCAATCCTTTGTCTTCCGTTGGATAGATGGGGCCTTTACTTGAGTTTATTCTGCAGTAAGTGGTTCTGCAGCTGAGTTGTTTTAGGCCATAAATGCACGAGGTGCATGTAGTCTCAACTTCTTCTATGATCGCTCTCTGCTCTGGCAGGAGATGCGTAACTGCCAACTGTTACGATTTTTCCGTATTTATTCCGGGAAATACGTTAGATAGACGGTAGTACGGATTACTATTAAGTACGATTTTTGATCGGCGCGGGTATATCTGGATATTATTATTTCGTTTAAATAAAATTCTGCCAATAATCCTATTGTTTTATTTACCCGTTATCATTCTCGTCTAGGCGATTACCGTTTGATATTCCAGCGCTCAGAGATATTGATTTATTCATCACGTAATTCGTATAATGTCTGATCTAAGTGCGCAGCCAACTTATTTGGGGATTGTTTTATCGGAAGAAGTTAGGACAACACTTCTGTTCATCTATGATTTCAGCAAGACATGGCCCAGATTGGTCCTGTCACAGCGCGGTGATGTTTTTGCGTCTTGCAATCAGTGTTATTGTAGATATTCGGGTGCTCATGGTAGCCGAAACTTGGGCCAAGGCTATTTTTAACTTATTTTATGCATATAGTGAGTACTGATTTTTTGTTCCGGAATACATATGTGGTGTTCCGGAAAGTAACCCCCTTTTCTCTCCATGTTCCTCATGTGACCGACATGGGGTTGACATCTCAGGGAGATGTTTAAGAACTGGGTCCGTTAGTAGCAGCGGGTGCAGTTGTGGGTTTATCAGCCGGTAGCATCAAGTTTAGGAGGCTGTTTGGATCTACCTGTTCGCGATAGTCTGCGATTTTTTTCTGATTACCCGATTATTCGGTTTTTTGTTTTTACAGTCCCAGTGGAATCCTGGGGGTTTGTAAGTGTGACTCTCCGCTCGATGAACTCCACTTGCCTTTGTTGATGAACGGGGATCTGTGGTGATCTATGGTTCTTACGGTTCATCACGCCTGGTCCAGGAGGCATTGTTTTGTACATGTTTCAATTAGGGCGAGGCTACCTTTCTAGTTTGTAGCAGTGTTGTTGCAAAAGGATAGTGTTTCACTTTGGGTTAATGATTCTATTCTCTTTGTCTACTATACATGGGGTTATAGGTATACAGTGGTCGACACTCGCAGTGTCCCGAGATCCCGAGGATCCCTGTTTTGTAGGAGGAATCACTGCATTTTCAAGAAAATCCCATTCAACATTATGTAACAATAGGGATGTCCATGCTGCGGAATCCCTGGGCCAAAAGTTAGTGTCAAACCCTGGTATAGGTTTTGATCTGGCTTTAGGGCCAGTTTAACTCCTCAGCACTTGCTTGTTAGGATGACCTTAGTGCTTAGGGCGTTTATACTGTGTTCTCGATATGTACGAGTCATGTGTCGTCATGTGACTATGTATAGACTTTGAGTTTATCTCAGTTGAGTTATTGCGTGTGAAGTGTCGGGCGACTACATTCGCCAGAGCTTCGTCTGGTAGCAGCAGCTATACTTTGAGTATTCTCCGGCGTTTTTTACCAAGTATAGCAGGTTGGAGTCTACGAGTCAGTCTACAAGACTAGCGTGGTGGTGCTTGTCTTTATCCACCTCTCTTCTACTACGTAGAAAAAGGGGGGGGGGCCCGCTTTGGGCTCCCCTATGATTCTAGGGTGAGACCATGTTATTACTATATAGGTAACACCAAGTGTGTACCTAGACCAAATATTTTGTCTGTTTTGAGGGTTTTTAATCTGCCTTACCATTCCGGTCGAGTATGAGTAGTGAGAATACCTCCCACCATCACTACGAATTCTTGCAACCATTCAGGTTAGTTTGAAGACATAAAAATGGAAAATTATTTCTAATTTTAGTTTTTATTATTCATACTCACCTGAATGGTAAGGTAGACCCTCCTCCCGTCCCCGCTTGATGGTTTTATCTTCTCCCTACTTAGTATACTTCAGGCTATTTTTATCTAGCAGTGTCATTTCCATATGGAAATGATTTACTTTTGAAGCTGTATACCTAACAATAATAGGAGTCTAAATAGCGGACTAGCCAATTGGCGTGGGTGGTAGAGCGGAATGGTCTATGGTGGGTTATTTGAGTGATTAGAGTAGGCAGATTTTTATTATTAGGACGATTTCATAGCAACCTATCAGTTTGCAACCATTCAGGTGAGTATGAATAATAAAAACTAAAATTAGAAATAATTTTCCATTTTGTTAACTTTCGACGTCATTTACAGAACATGTCACAGTTTCTGGAAATACTTTTCATGAAAGATCACTCATTTTCTTAGGTACAAAATCACATGGCTCGTCTCATTGCTGACAGGAAGATAAACACTTGTTGTCAACACTCATGAAACGCAGTTCCGAGGCGATTACTTTAATGGACAAATAAAATGTGTTTGTTTTGAGTAAGTTGAGAGTGTTTTGTTGTTAGTATGTTTTCTGTTGATTAACTTGTAACCTAAGGATTACACCGTGAGGAGTGGGTGGTTGGTCAGGCGAACGAGACGGTGTAAGTTAATGGTAGGGGTTCCTCCTTCTAGGAATCACGATTTGCCTGGTTTGGCCCTCAGGTACGTT
The DNA here is from genome assembly GCA_029237695.1 of Conchocele bisecta. Classification (NCBI taxonomy): domain Eukaryota; kingdom Metazoa; phylum Mollusca; class Bivalvia; order Lucinida; family Thyasiridae; genus Conchocele; species Conchocele bisecta. Next base: position 9,278,870 of record CM055266.1, on the reverse strand, counting down.
TTTATCTTTGGCTCTTTTGTTACCTGGGAGTTGAATTGGGTTATTGCCCATTATAAAAGTAGTAATATTATTGCTGGTCCTATTGCTTTTGGGAGGGGGCCAAGTGATTCTGGTGTGGCGAGGACCTGGTATCAGATCAGGATTATTCTGATTTCAGGGCTGAATATAGTTATTTTATTGTAAATATTCAGTTCTGATTTGGGGATTTTCCCCCCATTTGTACATGTACTTAAAGGCCCTGAACGGCTCAGTATTACAATTTTCCGATTTTTTCAAACACAAAAACATGTTTGGCAACTGATTTAGTACACAAAACTAACATATACTGCCTAATAGATACATCTCAAGTCTTGAGATTTACATCTTAATTGCAATGTGAAGACAACAAAAACTTGTTTTGTGTACCACTCAGTGCAAAATGTCAATGTTGACAAATTAATTTCCGTAACCCAACGGCTTCGGCTCGGAAGCGAGTCGAAAAACTCCCGTCTATTCGGAATTACCATACGGGCCGCGAATCAGGGAGTTGAGCAGTTGACCCGAGCGTCTATCGGAAAATCGATTGGACTTTGAACACGCACCTGCTGTTTGTTTATCAACAAATATTGATATTTTCATCGACTACAAACTCATTTTTGTACCAAAATGAATGCAAACAGTTTCAAAGTGTGTGTAAATAGAAACCTGTTGGATTTATGTGTGGGAAAACCCAATAGGAGGCCAAATTCGGCAACTTGAGCCGTATTGGGGCTTTAAGCATGTACATGTATTTGTACAGGTAATATATGGGATTTAGTACTAAACACATTGACCCGGCCTTAAATGATCTTAGTTGTTGATAGGCCGTTAAACCCCAACAAACAAACACCATGAGGAAATAAACTTAACAGTTAGTATTTTGATAGTGCTGGAAACGATTATTGTCATCTGCTGTTTTATATGTTCTTATTGTTTCGTTACCAAAATCGGTTTCGGCATGACATGATAATTCCAGCACAATTCCCTAACATTTTATTGGTCCGTAGCAAGTTTCTGTCCAAAATTTAATCCCAGTAAACTCCATGCCAAACTACTTTCCGTAACCGTCAGGCGCAGTTAAAATAATTCTTAACAAAACGTAAAATAAACACATTTTCTTGATGAATTTATTTCAAATGCTGGAATTATAAGGAATGAATGGCCTTTTTGTGGAATTTATCGGGGATATAAACTTGGAAAAGTCGCGGGAATACTGGACGAGGCCTTCCGGCCTCGTCCAGTATTCCCGCGACTTTTCCAAGTTTATACCCCGATAAATTCCACAAAAATGCCGTTCATTCCTATAATAATCATCGGCATTTTGCTATTATGTCAGAATCTTCAGTTTAGACCTGCAACTTCACAATGGGCCACCAGCTGACAAAAGTGACATTATGGTGTTTGCAACCAGCAGAGTCCCAGTAGCCGATTTCATAAAAAATGCAAAGTATACTTATCTAGCAAAGTATACTTTGAGGGAGTAATCATTTATTTTTCCCGAAATGCATTATTTCATATAGAACTAACGACTGCATATATTTGATGATTATAAGTTTGCAGAATTATTATACTGAATTTATTACATTATCACAGCCATTTTGGCTGTGATAATGTAATAAATTTAGTATAATAAAAATTAATAAATTTATACTTAAAATTGAAAATCTCTCCCTCAAAGTATACTTTGCTAGATAAGTATACTTTGCAATTTTGATGAAATATGCTACAGATCATCCAGCACATGCGCACAATCGGATCAGGGCCTCTCTTGTTCACCATTTATTCACAGAAATAGCCTTACTTCTTACTTAACATTTCTGTAAATATTCAGTTCTGAATTTCCCAGAAATGTGGCTTATGGGTTTTGTTTTCGACCCATGTCGCTCCAGATCAGCCTGTACATTCGCACAGTCCGATCAGGATCTGCATTGTTCGCCATTCCATCAATGACACACCCGCCATGCTTCTAACAAGCAATATACGCCGTTATCAGGCCACAGGAGTGTGCTATTTGATCTGGATCTACACTGGTCACAAATCCCGTAAGCCCCATTTCTACAGTCACAGTCACATATTTATCCCGTCAACACAGTGCGTATGTGCCGTGAAACACGGTGCCGTGAAACATTTTTGATATCCAGTCAATACTATTTTTGCATTTTACAGCCATTTGTAGGTGTTGACAGGATAAATAGAATAGTAGGTTAGTGCCGTGAATGGGAAAAAATATCTGGCGCGGCACGGAAACGGGATGTGCTCGGCAGAGCCTCGCCCATCCCGTTTCCTGAGCCTTGCCAGATTTTTTTTCCCATTCACGGCACTAACCTACTATTCTCTATATTCCCGCCCCCAGGATCCAGGCGGTGGCAATAGGTCAAGCCCTGATAGACGCGGACTACCTCGACCCCCTGCTCAACATAACAGCGCCATTCCGTGATGATTTCACCCTCTACAAGCCCTCGGAGGTGGGTTTGGTTAACCCTTTCACCCCTGAATAACTGGAATGGATTTTGATATGTTAATTTTTAAACCAATCCAATTGTCACAAAATGATTTTCAGACTAGCCCGTTTATGAAAATATGAAAAGTAGTTGCAAAAAGTGCAGATCCTGATGAGACGGCTCGTCATGAGTCGGCTGATCTGGATCTACACTTTTTGCCAATACCACTGTACAGGCCTGTGGTGTCATAGACTCTGTTGGTATATGCGACACGCCATGATATAAAGGCTTTATAGATCAACATTTATCTTAGCTACGAGTACGTTTTATTATACCCCCCGCAACGAGTTGTGGCGGGGTATACTGGAGTCAGGTTGTCTGTCCGTCCGTCCATGCGTGCATGCGTGCGTCCGTGCGTCCGTAAACTTAACATCAGAGAAATATTGTTATAACTTCTATTTCCTTCATCTAAAATGCTTAATATTTCACACATGCATTCCTGTAAGGCTCTACTACCATGCTGTGCCCAATCAACGACCGTCCAACCCCCGCTGATCCCAAGGTCAAGGTCAAATACTTAGTCTCTTTACAAAACTTAACATCAGAGAAATATTGTTATAACTTCTATTTCCTTCATCTAAAATGCTGAATATTTCACACATGCATTTCTGTAAGGCTCTACTACCATGCTGTGCCAAATCCACGACCGTCCAACCCCCGCTGATCCCATGGTCAAGGTCAAATACTTAGTCTCTTTACAAAACTTAACATCGGAGAAATATTGTTATAACTTCTATTTCCTTCATCTAAAATGCTTAATATTTCACACATGCATTCCTGTAAGGCTCTACTACCATGCTGTGCCAAATCCACGACCGTCCAACCCTCGCTGATCCCATGGTCAAGGTTAAATACTTAGTCTCTTTACAAAACTTAACATCAGAGAAATATTGTTATAACTTCTATTTCCTTCATCTAAAATGCTTAATATTTCACACATACATTCCTGTAAGGCTCTACTACCATGCTGTGCCAAATCCACGACCGTCCAACCCCCACTGATCCCAAGGTCAAATACTTAATCTCTTTACAAAACTTAACATCGGAGAAATATTGTTATAACTTCTATTTCTTTCATCTAAAGTGCTTAATATTTCACACATGCATTCCTGTAAGGCTCTACTACCATGCTGTGCCAAATCCACTACCGTCCAACCCCTGCTGATCCCAAGGTCAAGGTCAAATACATGGTTTCTTTACAAAACTTAACATCAGAGAAATATGTTATAACTTCATCTAAAATTCTTAATATTTCATGCATGCATTCCTCTAAGGCTCTACTATCATGCTGTGACATATCCCCGTTGATCCCAAGGTCAAGATCACATACTTCGTCTCTTTACAAACCTTAACATCAGATAAATCAGTTATAACTTCTATTTCCTTGCTCGGATCTGCTTCACATTCACGTTCGTGCCGTCCCCGCTAAGCCCAGAGTCAAGGTCACAAGCCCACACTTGTAAAATTTTACATATTTAGGGGTACCTGGGCCCACGCGGGGGGTATTCCGTAAGCCTCGCTTACTGACCAATCTAGTTTCATACTGTAATTCGATTAATTTTTCAAAACTTTGACATCTTTTATTTGTGATTTATTTATACAATTTTTTACATACATGTAGTTTGAAACAAGCCATTAAACTACTGTGAGTTACGTTATTTGTGATAAGTATATTGCTCATAGCCTTACATAGTTTTGGTTTATTATGTCCATCTGTCTGTCGATGCATTATTTCATTCAATAACTTTGTAATACAACTTAACCACCATATCTGTAAGTGAATCCATCAATAGCTATGATTTATAACTACCAAGTGATCTTACCAGTATCAAATTCTGCTAACCTGGTGCCCATTTCACTGAACTTCGATAAACATGTTCGTACGAAGAATTTTATTAATTTGCCTCTCACATTAATGTGGGTTAGCTAACGTTACTATTTTGCATCTACATGTTCACATCACTGCATGTGAACATATCCTTTAAATAATTTCCAACATTGGCTGTCAATGTAAATGTTACTCGTAAACTATATTTGGCACTTATAAACTTCTTTGTATTGCAAAGTTTAGTGAAACGGGCCCCAGGGGCACACCATGCTCTGACTTCAGTGGGAGCTCTTTGATCTGGACACCCTGGGATGTCCCCGGGGTGTGCAGTTTAGAGGGGTTCCACTGACATGCCTGTATGTTCCGAGAACTCCCAAAATGCAGGAAATATTTATCCTAACAATTCCCTCTAGCTGCAGTGGAACATTTCTAAACTGGACACCCTGGGAGGTTCCACTGGAGTACTACAAGTCTCAGGCCCGAGAAATATACCCCTACAGTTTGCATTCACTGATTTGATTCTCTAAGTACAGTGAAACGTCTCTAAACTGGACACCCTGGGAGGTCCCCAGGGTGTCCAGTTTAGAGACGTTCCACTGTAATCTAGCATATTGGCCCTTCAAGAATCTCTCTAAACCGGATACACTAAGAGGTCCCCAGGGTGTCCAGTTTAGAGACGTTCCATTGTAATCCTGACATTTCACAAGCACTGCCTATTATTTGCCAACAGTCGGCGCCCAGCGACCTTGTGACTCCGGCCCTGGACCGCCTCAATGTCTCCCTGTCCCAAGACAGTGCCCCGCTCTGGTTCCAGGAGATACAGTCCAGTGCTGACTACGGTATGGTCACCTATACAAATTAAATTATTGTTTGGCTTTTAGATCTTTATACTTATATTCCCACAGACAAAGTTTAGGGTTCGTGGGTTTATACGAGTCAGCTTGTCTGTTGGTAATTCCCTTTCCGCTGAATATCTTCTAAACCGATCCATGGATTTTCAAATGATTTGCCATTAGTGTTTTCCATTACGAGATGATGTGTCGCGTTCAATACCCACGTGATTACGTCATCGGCCAAGGTAACACATACAGGTCGATGGTAAAAATGTGCATATTTCGTTTCCACTCTATACCTTGTATGAATTTAATGAATTGATTTTCAAATGATTTGCCACAAATGTTGACTATGATGAGATGATGTTTCGCATTCAAACCTACGTGTCCCCATCAAGGTCACACTTCGAGGTCAAACATATGCATGAGATTCTATTTCCACCCTATATCTTCTGAACCAATGAATGGATTTTCAAATAACTTGCCACAAATGTTTGCCATGATGATGTGTCTCGTTTAATACCCACGAGCATACATCAAAGGTAAATGCCAAACTTACAGGTCAAAAGTAAAAAATGGGCATAAAATGGCGATTCCGACCTGTTTAAGTCATTCTGATATTTAATCTGTTCATGTGTCAAAGCGATGTTTGTGAGGATATTATGATTACTCCTGTGATAGCTCTAGGCGAAAAAGGTCTGTTTTGGCTGTTCACATATCCAAAACACGTTCTGCCCCGAGATTAACAGGCCACACACATTCTTGAAATGTTTACTCGTCCTTTGATAGGAATGGAAAATGAAGAAATCTACATTGCAAAAATTGAAATTTCCACTCGTCCAGCAGGCATTTCCACTCGTCAGGACGAGCGGACGAGTGGAATTTTCGTGCCCTGGATTATGAACTTCCTGAGTAGTCTCGTTCACTCATCATGCTCAAAATCACGATGTTTGTCTAGTTGGGCTTGAGCTGTGCTCGTTCTCTGCCAATCAATCTGACTGACTTTCGAGTACAAATATTTTTGAAAGCAAGCTCGTGTCTAATAATGGGCTCTGACTGATGTAGGAATAGGTCGTGGCCTAAGGGATAGCTTAAACTGTGGTCCCGTCTCTATATGGGCCGCGCCAGACGAAAACCGGGCTTAATGACAACATCATGAAAAGCGGTAAACGACGTCGGAGAAACGACGTTTCAAATTGTCTAGCGTCGCCGTAAAAGTTCACAGTTTGCCCTCCCATTTACGTTTACTGGTGTTAGTTAACATTAAGTGTGAACAGAAAACGGAACATGATAACTTACTGAAACTTTCACTAATATGAGACGCGATACCTTGTACCTCGGTACACATATTATGACGTCATGACTTGACGTCACGTACTTGTGACGTCATTGTACGTGAATACATGTTTGACGTTATGGCCATGGTATCGTGACAAAATATTATAGCAAGGATACTTGCACGAGTTCCTCGCGCATCAATGACTTAGAAAATACTTCAGGCGCTGTACATTGTCGCCTAACTCTGTCGTTCTTTGACATTTTTACTCTTTTTCGTCGGTTGTCCTTATGAATTCAAAATGGTGAACTCATAATTTAACTGGCTACATATCAGCGAAGTCTTCGCTTACATTGCACTTTGATTCCTAAATAATCTTAAATATGAACAACCTAGTGTATGCCAACGATATTACCATCTATTATCTTGGTAAATTGAGACTTTTGAACAATTATATCCAGTACTTAGCGAATGATATGCCATTTAATGCCACTCATTTTATCATAAATGGAGGTAGACACGCAGCTATATAATGACATAAATATCCGGGGTTTGTATTGAATTTAAAATAAATGCATCAACATATAGATGGAAATGTGATGGTCATAAACTTGCTTTTGTAGTCGAAAGTGCTGTGTAGTATCAAATCATCAGTTTATCACTTGACTGCATACTAATGTAGACCAGGCGGTGGTAATGAGATCCTCAAGAAAGACACACGGCGACAATTATAAGGTATCACGCTACCAAATCTGCCCGGTATCGTGTTTTGTCACAAAGTTAATGTTATAAGCGGCCTACTGTCTACTTTAAAATGTGTCGTCGCATACGAAATGTTAAATGATGTCGCTATTATTCCCCAAAATTATTTCAGACAGCAGCAAACAACAGGGAAACGCCTCACTCTGCCTTATTTGAAACTTATTCATACGAAATTACGTTACTTGGGCCGCAATCCAAAACATAACGTTACATTAGCAACTGCAACACGAGCCATGAACATTATTTTCATACTTTGTCTTGGCCTAATGGGAGACACTTGGCCAGGCTACGAGATATCCAAATTTGGTTGACATGCGATCCAAAGATGACAAATATATAGGACTTGTCCGGACAAACACCCCATGTATACGCCGTTGATAAAAACGTCGTAATTTCGACGTCATTGATCTAAAACGTCATACAAGTTTTTACCACGCGTCATAAAACTACTTCTAAAATGAAACATAATTGGGATACATTGATAATTTTGGCGGAATATGGCTTTTAAAAGATGTACAATTCAGAATACGCGAAAAAGTAAAAACTGAAAACGTTGTCATTAAGCGCGGGTTTCGCACGGCGCGGCTCATATATTTTTGGCGTTCGTAGTTGTGCAAAAAGTACACACAAGATAATGTTGACTTTGCCCGAGGTTACGTGTCGTTTGTCAATTATTCACTAATAGTATAAAATTATACATACACTACTTAAAATCAACCTACATGGCAGGCCTATTCGTTTACTACTCCATTACGCTTAAACGTTCTTATTGACGTTGAAGTCGCCCGTTAGTGTTAACGTCGTAATTGCGACGTCATTGAGCTAAAACGTCGTTTGCGATTCTACCACGTGTTACAAAAATACATGTAACATGAAAAATAATTGAGATACAGTGATATATGACTTTTAAAAGATGCAGTATTCAGAATATGCAAAAAAGTGAAAAATGATTGTTTTGTCATTAAGCCCGGTTTTCGCATGACGCGGCCCATATGTAGCTGTGACTGGAGAAATGGGGGGTTTTGCGACCAGTGTAGATCCAGATCCGCACAGTCTGATCAGGATCTGCACTGTTCACCAAGCTATCAATGAAACCCCCGCCATGCTTCTAACAAGCAATATAGATCATTATCATGTACATGCATGCGCTATTTGATCAGGATCTATACTGGTCACAAAATCCATAAGCAAAGTACACTTATCTAGCAAAGTATACTTTGAGGGAGTAATCATTTATTTTTCCCGAAATGCATTATTTCATATAGAACTGACGACTGCATATATTTGATGATTAAAAGTATGCAGAATTATTTAAATTATACTGAATTTATTACATTATCACAGCCAAATAAATGGCTGTGATAATGTAATACATTTAGTATAATAACAATTAAATTTATCCTTAATTTGAAAATTTCTCCCTCAAAGTATACTTTGCTAGATAAGTATACTTTGCAATGTTGGTGAAATAGGCTACTGATAAATTTCCAAAAAAAATCCAAAAAACACGACTTGTCCTATCTTGTGACCACTGGATTTTTATAGTTCGAACCATTGAAAATATTATATACCTTAGCACATTGCTCTTGAATATTGCTGATAAAATTGCATTTGTAAAAGATTATTGTCATCGAGCTTACTGATTGTACTCGTTCTTCCCCAACTCATTGTTATATCCCCGGCAGATGAGCTTTGTGTCTAAAGCGTACTACATGTATACCCCACGGATTTCAAAATTATTGCGTATTTTACTTTTACAAATGGATTATTGATTTTCTTGATTAATAAATAGGGAGAAAATGATAAATACATATAACAAATTTAAACATTCACTTATTTGAGCTTGATTAATAAATAGGGAGAAAATGATAAATACATATAACAAATTTAAACATTCACTTATTTGAGCTGCAAAAAGCAAACATTGTTTGCTTTTTGCAGCTCAACTAAGTGAATTTTTAACTTTATTACAGTTTTTCACTGCTCAATTTGTTGCTGTGCGTATTTTGTACTCCCACTTTTTATAATCAATGCATATTCAGCTAAAATAATTGCATAACATACGCCGATACGCACCTTATCTGGAGCTCTGGTATATAGTTTTCTTTATTCCGTCCGTTCGTCCGTCTATAAGATTTGCATTAAAGTTTTTATTTATCGGTCAAGCCTCTGCTCACTTGCTCTAGTTTTAAAATATACTGGTGTTGCTTTTCTTTTCTGCTGTAGTTTTCACTAGTAATGAAATGTAGTGAAATCTGATCACATGGCACTGTATTTGCAGATCGGTCAAGTGACACAATGAGACCGCTGGACAGCAACGATGGGGAGGCTTCAGCATGGGAACATGTGGACCTTAGGCCCCCACAGACCGTCAGTAAGTTTATCGTGTGAATCGTCATGAAAAATGTGGTTTTATTACCCACCTCGTAGTGAAAATGGGATATAGAGATGCAAAAGTCGTCCATCTGTCACGTTTTCCATTCTGCTATAACTTCATTAGCATATGACTGATTAGCTTCAAACTTCATGTACATGTTTATTACCATCAATGTTTTCATTCCCCACCCCACCCCACCCATGCTCCCCCATGTCAAAGGTCAAGGTCAAATAACTTTGGAATTTCATATTCAGTATATTTTCATTCAGTAGATGTGTGCACGTTCTCCATTCTCCTACAACTTCTTTAGCGTATGACCGATTGGCTTCAAACTTCATGAACATGTTTATTACCATCCATATTTTCATTGCCCACCCAACCCATGATCCCCTCGTTCCCAAGGTGAAGGTTAATTAACTTTGAAATTTCATATTCAGTAGATTTTTCACATTCAGTAGATGTGTGCACATTTCTCCATTCTCCTTCTTTAGTGTTTGACTGATTGGCTTCAAACTCCATGTACCATGCATATTTTCATTCCCCACCCATGCTCCCCTCGTACCCAAGGTCAAGGTAAATTAACTTTGATATTTCACATTCAGTAGATGCGTATGTATTTCTCTATTCTCTATTCTTTAGTGTATGACTGATTGTCTTCAAACTTCATGTATATGTTTATTATCATCCATATTACGGTCAAATAATTTTGAAATTTCACATTCAGTAGATGTGTGCGCGTTTCTCCATTCCACTATAACTTTTTTACTGTATGAGCGATTTGTTCGGAACTTCATATGCATGTTTCTCATCATTCATATTTTCATTCCCCGCCCAACTCATGCTCCCACCGCCCCCGAGGTCAAGGTCTAATAACTTTGAAATTTCACATTCACTACATGTGTGCACATTTCTCCATTCCACTATAGCATCTTTACTGTATGAGAGATTGGCTTGGAACTTCATGTGCATGTTTCTCATCATTCATATGTTCAGTCCCCACCAGTACCCGATTTCATCAAAATTGCAAAGTATACTTATCTAACAAAGTATACTTTGAGGGAGTATAATCATTTATTTTTTCCAGACATGCATTATGTCATATAGAACTAACTGCATATATTGGATGATTAAAAGTATGCAGAATTATTATACTGAATTTATTACATTATCACAGCCAAAATGGCTGTGATAATGTAATAAGTTCAGTATAATAAAAATTAATAAATATATCATTAAATTGAAAATTTCTCCCGCAAAGTATACTTTGCTAGATAAGTATACTTTGCAATGTTGGTGAAATAGGCTACTGAGCCATGCTCCCCACGTTCCCAACGTCAAGGTCAAATAGCTTTGAAAGTTCACATTCAGTACCGGGTACTGCTATTCATAAAATGGGCTGTGTAGAAGGTAACGAGATGTGGACTCCAAGGGCGGATCCAGTATTTAGGTCGATAGGGGGCGGGGTGGGGTGGGGTGGGGACGGAGTGTATTCTCAATTATATACGAGACACACGTCATCATCAACATTCCTAAAATACAATTATATTTTTTTTCAGTAATTTTCCTCATTTCTCATCCAAAATATATGTTGTTACCACTCAGTTGAACCGTCTCATCGAGACTCATCGAGACAGTGGTAACAACATACACTTTGGATGAGAATTAAGAAAAATAATCGGATCTTAAAAATGGGTTAAAATCTAAACTGAGATTTTTTAGGTGATCCGCGCCTGGACCCGGTTGTACGAACGTTCCATTAGTTAATGTATCATTAGCCTAATGACACATTAACTTTCCATTAGTTAATGAGTCATTAAAAACTGTTGTACGAAACGTCATTAAGTCCTCATTAACTAATGACGTTTTAATGGCATATTAACTAATGACGTGCTGTCATTAACCTGTAAACAGACAAGTAAACCAGTCAAATTCCAGTTTTTTGGTTCCGGTTTCTGTAATATGACAATATGACAGGCGCGCTTTTCCTGCTGCAACCGAACGATTCAACAGAAACTCACACAGGCACGATGCCTTTAACTATATTGTAGCAACGTTATGTCTTACGTCATGTAAGTAGGATAAAATTAGAAATCACCGTGTCAATCTAACAATCTACGCGCAACGTACATGTACTGCGTTGAGGAATCTATGGTATTTTCGTATGACCGACCGCAGGCCCGTACGCTATAGGGGGGGAGGGGGGGCGGCGGGGGCGGGGGGGGGGGGTGGGTACGGGTGCGTACGCATGGGGGGGGGGGTGGGGGGGGGTTGGAAGGAAGGCATTTTTTTGTTTACCCACCACCCATGCAAAAAAATAGTTTTCATACTTCACCCCACCACCCATGCTTTTGCATTATTGCTTCACCCCAACGCCCACACAATTGAATTATTTTTTTTGTTTGCCACAATCCCCATAATTATTCATTTTCCCTTGCCACACCACCCATATGTATTCATTATTGTATTGCGCGCCCCACCACCCCTACAATTGAGTTATTTCTTTGACCCCCAACCCCCATTAATTATTTATTACCAAAATTGTTTTAAATATATTGCCAATATATTGGCAAATGGAAAGTGCGATTATTATTAGAGCTAATTAGAAATCGTATCGGTCCCGTATTCGTTGATTATATGACCGACCTCCGTTTCACCCTTCGACCAACTCGTCCGTCAGACAACTCAAAATAATACACAATAGCGACATGTTCAATGCTCATCAGATGAGAGTCGACGTGTTACGGCAGGTCCGTATGTAGCGGGGAGGGGGGGGGGGAGTGTTATATATATATATTTATTTTTCTCAACAACAAAACATGAGATTCGTCTCGAGTTTTCGCGATCTTGCCTTCCGCTTTTGAAAATAAGTTTGGCTCCAACCCTATTGTTCTGTTCTGTCTGTAACTTAGGGCGACTATCTCGGCGTTACAGACAGAAAATTCGGGTTTGTTTTGCTCATACATGTGTCGAAAGCATGTCGCGTTTTCGCGAATCTCAACCTATGCGAAAAAATTCGCGAAAAGCGAAGGTTGTTTTAATCTGCAGGCCCGTTGACGACTTCGAGCACCTTTGTGCGAGTATGCTAGGGGGGGGGGGGGGGGGGGGGGGGGTTGGGGGGGGGGGGGGGGGGGGGGGGGGGGGGGGAGGGGGGGGGGGGGGGGGTTGAGGGGTGCCCCCCAGCCCCCACCCTCACCCCAAAAAAACCCCGAAAAAAAAATCAAAACTAGAAGGTAAATGATGCACTCTGGCACATTATTTTTTCCATTTTCTCGAAAAATTCTGCAGTCGCCTTAATGCAGCCTGCGCGCCTTATGTTATATGGTTACTGGCAGTCTGCATCGCATCGTCGACCTATACACAAGATGGGCGGGAAAACGGGCGACCAAATCGCCAGACTGCGAAATCATCCTGTCGGTAATCCAGTTTCACGTGCAAAGTGTGACTGTAGAATTCGGAGGGGGGGGGGGGGGGGGTGGACAAACGTTATGTAAAACCACACTATGTAGTCGCTCACGTCATCGCAATCGCCCAATAAATTGATATTTCTTTTCATAATTATGTGTTTGATCTCTTGATATTAAAGCAGATTGCAGCACAACGAGACCATGTATTTGTTTTCTTTTCACATTTGTTGATTTCTTAATAAAATAGTTTGAAAAGACATGCGAATCGTCCTCCCTTAGATGATTCTAATGTTTTGTAAACAAGACATATTGATGCTTTTTTGACACAAAACGTTTGACACATTCAGAAAAAAAAAACGATTTAATTTGTGTTTCTCGAGTCGGGTGGAGAGGAAATACGATCGATTACCACACCGTGAAAATCTTGTTGGAACGTAAATGGACGTTTTCGAATGGTAAGTTTCGTTGACTATGTTTATGCTGTTAAGCACATTTGTTTATTCGACTGACCAATTTTTTTTTTTTACGTAGAGCAGATTCAGTTGTTACATACTCAACGGAAAAAAAATCTCGCCGTTTAAATTAGTCACATGATCAAACAAGATGTACTGGGGAGGGGATGTAGCGTTCGTTCTTGAGACTGTGACTGGAGAAATGAGGCTTATGGGATTTCTGACCAGTGCCCGCTCCTGATCAACATTCAAATATAGCCTGATAACGATCTATATTCTTTTGTTAGAAGCATGAAAAAGAGGTTTCATTGGTGAAATGGCGAACAGTGCAGATCCTGATCAGACTTGGCTGGATGCACAGGCTGATCAGGATCTACACTGGTTGCAGAAACGCATAAACCCCATTATTTATCCAGTCGCAGCCACATGTTATGTATGTAGGATCGCCATATGTATCATATCGTCTCCAATGGGTGGTTGGTTGGGAGCATGCGAATGGTAAAATGGAAACGTAGGATTTCCTCCTTTCCGAATCCCGAATCTACCTGTTGGCCCTTTGGCCTCAGGTACGTTTTTTGGCCTTCTGGTAACTCGAGTTGAATCCGGTTATATCCCATTTTAAGAGTAGTGGAATTAGTACTAATCCTATTACTTTTAGGGGCCAGGGTTTTAAGTGACTCTGGTGTGCTATGGACCTGGCAACAGGTCAGGTTTATTCTAATTTCAGGATGAATTATATATTATTGTAAATATTCAGTTCTGATTTTGGAATCCCCCCCCCCCCCCACCCCCCCCCCCCCCCCCCCCCCCCCCCCCCCCCCCCCCCCCCCCCCCCCACCCCCCCCGCCCCCCCCCCCCCCCCCCCCCCGATATCCCCCCCCCCCCCCCCCCCCCCCCCCCCCCCCCCCCCCCCCCCCCCCCCACCCCCCCCCCCCCCCCCCCCCCCCCCCCCCCCCCCCCCCCCAACGGATATTCAACAAAAGGTGAGATACGAGACTTGACCCCGTTGACCCGGCCTAAAATGACCTTGGCTGTTGTCAGGCCGTTACACAGCATTACTCAATCAATCAATATATTGTTTTGGTCTTAATGATGAAACTGTCATGGTTTGCGTTCTGAGGTAAATCTTATATTTCTTCCTTTTAATGATGGCCATGTTTCAGCCATTAACGCTAGGAATCCGACAATACCAAAGTTAGCTAAATTACTTCTGTAGTTTGTCTGAACACCATTTCAGTTTACCGCCGTTACATCAGCTGTTATTCTAAGTATGTATGGTCGCTCGTTAGGGGCATTTCTTTCATTCATTTATAAGTGATGGGTTGTGGCCTATGCGTAGAATATCTGACTCCCAATCTGGAGGTTGTGGGTTCAAACATCGCCTTATGCATCAAAAATATACTTTCATAGTATATTCACCCCACTGGTCTGTCGGATAGAGACTGTGTTCCCGTCTTCTATATGACCTTAGCTGTTGCTGGGACGTTAAACTCATTCACTTTCACTTTTTTCTTCGCTTATACGCGTAGAAACGATAATTAAGAACCTTAAAGTTATTTTCCACCCCGTGAATTTATTCCTCTAAATATTCGTTTCTTGGCATGTTGACGCGATAAGACGAAAACGTTAATTTACATAACATAAATCAATAACCATCGATTGCAAAACGTGATTATAATACCATATTATACACATTTTTTTACACAGTGACTTCAAGTGTTTTTCGCCCTGGAGCCGTAGACCAGAAGAAACGGAATTCGTTTCTACACTGCGTATGCGAAGAAACGAAAATTCTTCTTCATCTAAATTGCTTGGCCCTAAATGATACTCTTTGTGTTGATGGGCCGTTAAGCACAATTCAATTCAATTACATGCATGTATGTACAGTAGATATGTGCTAGTATATGGATAAAATGTTATGTAACGCTAGTGTGAAAGTTCAAAAAACGTACATGTAGTCGTAAACGTTACAGTACATGTTACATAGCGTCTCCCTTGCTTTATACGCGTATCTGTTTCTGATTTAATTTCATTTATGTGTGTCAGATTGCATTTAGTGAATACAATTTCGTATTTGGTAAAGTCGTGCATGTATCAATAACGAGAGGGAATTGTATTACACACCATGTCATAACCGCCGTGACTCATCAAAAACTGTGAACATAATATGTGACGCGCCAAGCGAAAACCTCCTTTATGGATCAATGAATTGGTATCAACGTATTTGTTCGTTCCACCGTGTGACCGTAGTGGAGAGGGTAGAACATTGGGTGTGTCAATGCCTACGATGTGATACAGTTTAAAATTATATCTAAAATCGATTGTCGGTTGCCCCTCCCAACTTGAACCCCAGAAAATGTCGCTGCCCTAGACATGCAGTGGGCCCACTATCGTCAGAACAAGCTGTGCCCGAGTCGTCCGCCGCATATACAGCGTGGATACATAAATAATACTCCCGTTTTTAAACGAGCGTATAAAACATATGCCGTCGTACACCCCCCCCCCCCCACAACTAGCACACTTGCGACATATCATGTTCGGTCTAGGTGCACACCTGATGGTGTTTACAATCATCTGTCGGTAATCCAGTTTCACGTGCAAAGTGTGACTGTAGAATTCGGCGGGGGAACATACGTATGTAAACCATACGATGTAGTCGCTCACGTCATCACATCGCCAATAAATTGATATTTACCATTAGCTTGTCATAGTATATTTTCATAATTATGTGTTTGATCTCTTGATAAAGCAAGATTTGGCAGCACATGAGAATCGTCTCCAAAGACGATTTTCCTATTTTGTCAAAATATGGTTTTGTAAAGAAATACCAATGTATTCATGTTTTCTTTTCACATTTGTTGATTTCTTAATATAATAGGTTTGGAAACACATGAGAATCGTCTCCTTAGATGATTCTAATGTTTGTAAAAAAACACACATTGATGCTTTGACACAAACGTTTGACACATTCAGAAATAAACGATTTAATTTGTGTTTCTCGAGTCGGGTGGAGAGGAAATACGATCGATTACACACCGTGAAAATCTTGTTGGAACGTAAATGTCAATTGTCACGTACACCATTTCAGTTTACCGCCGTTACATCAGCTGTTATTCTAAGTATGTATGGTCGCTCGTTATGGGCATTTCTTTCATTCATTTATAAGTAAGACGAACTTTCCCTATTCGAGCCACCATAGGAACGACCCCTCTACCAATTAGCACGTTTAACATACATCATTTAGTGTCTTGCTACACACCTGCCGATGTTTACAATTATCAGTCGATAATCGCGTTTCACGTGCAAAGTGTGACTGACATTTAGAATTCGGACGAAAACAACCTTACCATAACCACGCTATGTAGTCGCTCGCAAGTCGCTCTCGTCATCGCATCGCCGATATAAATTGATAATTATGCATTGATTTGAGTTTTATTTTTAAAATTTGTTTGATTTCTTAATAAAGCAAGATTTGGCAACACATGATAATCACTAAGACGATTCTCATATTTTGTCAAAATATGTGTTTTGTAAAGAACTACCACAATATATTGATTTCTTTTTTCACATGTGTTCGGTTTCTTAATAAAACATGTTTGGCATCACATGAGAATCGTCGACTAAGACAACACCATTACATTTGTTCGACAGCAGTATCACCAAAAACTAGCGATGCGACATGGAATGAAATGTCGGAGCCTAATGCATCAGTCAATGTAAGTCCCCGCCCCCCCCCACCCCCCCCCCCCCCCCCCCCCTCCGGGGGAATAGCGGGGCTTATATTTTCGTTGCTGTTAAAGCCCCGGTGAAGGCCCCGCACTGCGGGGCAACATGGTCGGTAAAAGCCCCGGTAAAATGCCCCCGCACTGCGGGCCATCTGGTGATTTTAAATGTGAAATATCTTGCACGAAAATGATGTGTTGTAGAGCAAAATGTCACTTATAAATAGTAGATATCTGGGAACTTTTATTAGTATGGGAAGCCATTATTACAACCCAAGCAGCTTTATTCGTTGTAGATGTAATTGGTAGCACATTTGGCCTGCTACTCGTTCTATTTCTAGGGTGGTTGACTTAGTGATATAGTTGTTTTTGAAACCGTTACAGTCGATGATCAGCTGGGTAAATGACCGATATGTTTAGTTTGTAAAAGTTCGAGTCTCCTAGCACTTTTTGGATTTCTTGACGAAACGCGGTGGGTAGGTCTGTTTCCGAACTTCGTGTAGTGCTGGGCATCTTAGTAGCATGTGTGACGCATCCTAGCTCCGCCTCCAAATGACAGTTAGGACAAGTAGGGTCGACTAAGTACAGGGTAAATATGTGTTTGTTGCTTTGAAATAGGTACGTTCCTGTTAATAGTAGTAACCAAATAAAATAGCCGCTAACCTTTGGCACCACCCACGGACTCGGTAGAAGGAAGGTCGGATATGTGTGAATAGTATTAAATAGCGCAAAAGTGGACCCTTGCATGATACAAACTTCTTAACCATATTAACGCACGGACACACGGACGGTGCAAACACTATATGACACCGGCTCTTCGAGACAGGGTTCATAAAAAACAGTACACCCCCCCCCCCCCCCCCTATTAATAGTATAAAATACAGCACTTTATACTTTTACTTACATGGGGGAGTGTGTGTGTGAGAAATGGATTTTTCCAGTGGGGGGGGGGGGTAGGGGGGGGGGTGTATCGGGATTTTCCAGGGTTTGTTGGGTAAAGAATCACTTTCCAGGTGGGGGGGGGGGTCTCGGGATTTTCCAGGGGGGGGGGGGGGGTCTCGGGATTTTCCAGGGTTTGTGGGTAAAGAATCACTTTCCAGGTGGGTGGGGGGGGGTCTCGGGATTTTCCAGGGGGGGGGGGGTCTCGGGATATTCCAGGGTTTGTTGGGTAAAGAATCACTTTCCAGGTGGGGTGGGGGGGGTCTCGGGATTTTCCAGAGTGGGGGGGGGTGGGTCTCGGGATTTTCCAGGGTTTGTTGGGTAAAGAATCATTTTCCAGGTGGGGGGGGGGGGTCTCGTGATTTTCCAGGGTTGGTCGGGTAATGAATCACTTTCCAGGGAGGGGGGGGGGGTCTCGGGTTTTCCTTCAGTATGTGTGGGGGGGGGGAATGGTCTCAGAATTTTCCACGTGTTGTGGGGGGGGGGGGGGGGCTGGGATAACGGATAACGGCAGTGCAATATAAACAGAGGAATTATTTGAAAACAATTTTGTTTATATTAAACAAAATTTGCCAGTATTAAACAGTCCACAGTGAAAGTAGATCGTATTAAACAGTTTAAACCCATGTCACCCCTCCCACACAACAGTATTCAGGTAAACATACATGTACATATCTTGATAACAGTCTGATAAAACCCCGGTAAAGCCCCAGTAAAGCCCCGGGGTATGTCCCCGCTCAATTTCTTAGCAACAGTTAAAGCCCCGGTAAAGTCCCCGCAGTGCGGGGCATCATGAAAGGTAAAAGCCCCGGGGTATGCCCCGGTAAAGCCCCGCCCCTCCCCGGAGGGGGGGGGGGGGGGGGGGGCGGGGATTTACATTGACTGATGCATAAACCATAGTCACTGGGAAACAATTGACACATTCAGGAATCGCCGATTTACATCCAGCCTCACCAACCTGTCGAATTGCGGCTCCATGTTTTTTATGGCGGGTGGGGTGGGGAGAACATACAAGGACCCGACGCAACGTGTTTGTGTGCTAGTACTGGGATGAATTTGATGTGATTTAAAAAAATCAGCGTCACGGTTGCAAACATAGATTATAAACACGAATATTTCTGTTTCTAAAGTCGGGTTCCATTATAACTTCCATAGGGTGGAGAGGAAATACGATCAATTACATACCGTGAACATCTTGTTGGACATAAATGTCAATTATCAAATAGGCCGTAATTTGTACGGCAGCATAAAAGGGACATTTACATTCTTTTCTATCTCGTTCTCACGACATAGCAGCTCGTTCCCACGAGATAGGATCTCGTTCCCAAAATAATCAGTTTCCACAAACAACGCATGTGCGTGTCATTGTCAACTGCAGAAATTCACATTGTGGTTTTTATGCCATAAAAAAAAAAGTTTAAAAAAAAAAAAGTGAAATAAACGCCGCCTATTAGTATAAGGCGCCGTGTATTGGACGTGTTTAAAGAATTAGTCACATGTAGTCAGAAATAAAGTAGAAAATGTGTTCATAGAACACGGATGTCCCCCCTTTACAAACAAGGTGAACATAAGTCCCCTAGTGAATATAAAATAAATTGGTGCAGTGGGGCATAAACATGAGTGGTACCAGACGAGTCACATACAAATCAAACTTAAATGTTCAATTGAATTTTATTTCCATACAACAAGCTAGGTCACGTACATACAATAATGCACATGCATTCTAATTTTATTTTTGGCTTAACGTTAAAGATCAACGTTTTCCCCGCCCAGGGTGTGGTTGGTAGGCGGTTATATTAGAGAAATTAGACAGGTAAAAAATCACGGTGACAGGAATGAGAGACCTAAAACAGGGGGTTTGGATATTAGATAACCACATCATGCCGCTGTATGGGGAAAACACATCCAATGACATCACCATGGGCATGGGGGAAATGAAACAGGAAAAAAACATTGATTTAGTAAAGTAATCACTAGTTGTAGATATTACAACAAAGTTTATTCTATAGAAAAACATATTACATTTTATTGTTTTTGCTGTAATATAGATCATGTGTGTTTATTTGTAAGACATCATGCATTAATCGAATCGGGCAGTATTTCTAATCCAGTCCGCATCGAAATTACCAATCACCCACACTTGTTGTTAGATCGAACACGGTGTAAGGTGTCACTAGCCTATTATTAGATCGGGATGCTGACGAAGTGACGTCACTGTGTAAGTTCGCTGCAGCTGTGTTGTTTAAACTTGAAGGCCAACACTGTCAGTGACAGCATTTACAGCAGTTTGCGTGTGTTACACGTCATTTTAATTCTCAAAGTCTGGAATGCCCTTCAGAGTTGCAGAATGAGACGGACAAATTACAGGGATTTTTGGATTGTTTACGCAATAAATATGTAAGTAGCATTGTATAAAGGAAATCTAGAGTAATTTGAAACTTCATCTTCACCATTTCATCCGTCTTTTCTGTTGTTTTTTAACGAATCGACAGCAATGGCCGCCATCTTGGATAATTCACGAAGGTTTAATGACAGGAGCACGCGCCCTAATGATGGTCCAGTACCTACATTAACTAATGATAAGTTAATGACGACTTAATGATAACTTAGTGTTCGTACAACTGAATTTAATGATAAATTAGTTAAGGAGTCGCTAATGAAAAGTTAATGAGTCATTAGTGCTTCGTACAACCGGGTCCTGGACTTTAAGAGCACTTATTTACACGCTCAGACTGTTATATCATAGACCCTGATATTGAGCATGCAGACGAGCCGCTGCCCCAACAGAACTCGCTGGTATCGTACGAACTGACCGACCCGATATTCAGCAGCGTTGTGCCCGAGTCAGCGAAGAGCTCATCAGACCTGGGCTACAGCTACTCCGGCACGTTTAAAACCCTGGACATCGCCAGTGAGGACAGCATTGAGAAGGTGGCATTTGATACTCTACAGTAAGAATCTAGTTAAAAGAAATGAGGCTATGTGTCATTTAATATTATATCAGTCGATGAATCCTAATTCTATTTATTGCATAAACACAACATACACTGAAGCTGTATTGATCGTTTAACATGTTTTGTGTCGTGGCAACATTTGCATACTTATTATACCAATATATTCTGATTTTCAATACACTGATATTACAATGTAAAAACCCATTTCATTCACCTTTCATATTTATTGAATGGAATGGAATGGTTAAGCACCATTCCATTCCATTCAATAAATATGAAAGGTTAAGCACCATTCCATTCCGTTCAATAAATAAGAAAGGTTAAGCACCATTCCATTCCATTCAATAAATATGAAAGGTTAAGCACCATTTTATTCCATTCCATTCAATAAATATGAAAGGTTAAGCACCATTCCATTCACTAAATATGAAAGGTTAAGCACCATTCCATTCCATTCAATAAATAAGAAAGGTTAAGCACCATTTTATTCCATTCCTTTCAATAAATATGAAAGATTAAGCACCATTCCATTCACTAAATATGAAAGGTTAAGCATCATTCCATTCAATAAATATGAAAGGTTAAGCACCATTCCATTCAATAAATATGAAAGGTTAAGCACCAAATAAATATGAAAGGTTAAGCACCATTCCATTCCATTCAATAAATATGAAAGGTTAAGCACCATTCCATTCCATTCAATAAATATGAAAGGTTAAGCACCATTTGATTCCATTCCATTCAATAAATATGAAAGGTTAAGCACCATTCCATTCCATTCAATAAATATGAAAGGTTAAGCACCATTCAATAAATATGAAAGGTTAAGCACCATTCTATTCTATTCAATAAATATGAAAGATTAAGCACCATTCCATTCAATAAATATGAAAACGGTTAAGCACCATTCCATTCCGTTCAATAAATAAGAAAGGTTAAGCACCATTCCATTCCATTCAATAAATATGAAAGGTTAAGCACCATTTTATTCCATTCCATTCAATAAATATGAAAGGTTAAGCACCATTCCATTCACTAAATATGAAAGGTTAAGCACCATTCCATTCCATTCAATAAATAAGAAAGGTTAAGCACCATTTTATTCCATTCCTTTCATTAAATATGAAAGATTAAGCACCATTCTATTCACTAAATATGAAAGGTTAAGCACCATTCCATTCAATAAATATGAAAGGTTAAGCACCATTCCATTCCATTCAATAAATATGAAAGGTTAAGCACCATTTGATTCCATTCCATTCAATAAATATGAAAGGTTAAGCACCATTCCATTCCATTCAATAAATATGAAAGGTTAAGCACCATTCAATAAATATGAAAGGTTAAGCACCATTCTATTCTATTCAATAAATATGAAAGATTAAGCAACATTCCATTCAATAAATATGAAAAAGGTTAAGCACCATTCCATTCCATTCAATAAATATGTAATGACCGAATACATACTGACTGATAACATTGTGTTGTATCAGGCATTGACCTGATACAAACATCCTGGTTTCATCGAAGTGAATCTGACGTTCCATTGATCGGATGACGTCACGTGATGTTACCAAATGACGTCGGTGTAATGGCGTAACGTAAACAAGTCCTCGTTCTGTTCATAGATAATGACGTAATCTGTGGTCCTTTTTTAGCATAAAACTTTACCTGATAAATAGAATACCAGGCTAGTGTATTTTGCTATCAAGTTTATCAGGCACGGCTCGGAAACGGTAGGAATTCCTCGGCAAGCCTCGGAGTTCCTACGCTTTTCCTAGCCTTGCCTGATGAACTTGATATCAAAAGACACTTGCCTGGTATTCTCTATATATGTAAACGACAGACACGAGCACCATGACCACCTGACCCTGCTGACCAAGCAGCTGGTCAGCGATGACCACCTGCCCAACGGCTGGGCCGACATCATCATTTCCACCGTCGACCGCGTCAGTCTCTTTGTGAAGCCCGACGTCAAGGTGTCCGGTGACGATATCGACATCCGACACTACGTCCATATCAAGAAGGTGTGTGTCGAGGGGGTGGGGGATGTGGTATGGCGTGTATGGATGGGAGTGTGATGAATGTTATCTCAAAATACACTAGCTTCATATCACAGGGTTGTGCCTAGGTGTCACTTTCAGAGGGACAATTTCAGATTTTGGGCCCTTTTTGTATTAAAATAATCGGGAGATTTTGAAATTTTAAGGGACAAGGAAATTTTTATGTGGGAAAATGTCCCCCGGTCTCGCTCTAGGCACAACACTGATTCCTCATTCTGTTTGTATGACCCAGACATGGGCAATGTCTACGTGAATATCAAGAAGATTTGTGTGTGTGTGGTATGAACAATGTCAAGGTGTCTGGTGATGATATAGACATTCAACACTACGTTCATATTAGGTGTGTGCCGGAGGTGTTGTGGTGTTATAATAATATATTTATTAAATTTGTTGACTGATGCATAAAAAACTTGACATTGCCGCTTGTCTTATGAAATCAGTAAACACGTTTAATAACTCATAGTAACCCATTCAACATCACAGGCCTGTATAGTGGTATTGGCAAAAAGTGTAGATCCAGATGAGCCGGCTCGTGACGACCCGTCTCGTCAGGATCTGCACTTTTTGAAAGTAATTTTAATTTTTTTGAAAACCAAAAAGTACCCCCTTTTCATAGATGGACTAGTCTGAAAATTATTTTGTGACCATTGGATTGGTTGCAAAATTAACATCATAATCCATTCCAGTTACTTAGGGGTGAAAGGGTTAAATCACCAGTCATGTTAGTTCCTCTGTGTTATATACCTGGACTACAGATCCCCGGGGGTAAGAGAGAACAGACGGGCCTGATACACGGAGTGGTCTTCAAGAAGAACATCGCCCACAAGAAAATGGCGCACCACATAAACAACCCGCGTATCTTGTTGCTGTACGGCGCCATAGAATACCAGCGCGTCGAGAACAAGCTCTCCTTCTTCCAGCCTCAGATTCTGCAGGTTTGTGGAGAACAATTACTCCTATTAATTGTATTCATTTTAGGTGCTTGCGTTATTTCAGTGGTGTGGTGTGGAACTGGCACCAGGGATATTCTAATTTCAGGGTTGGATATATATTATACCGCAACCATTGCTCCATGTAGCATAATAAAGGGGTTTGAATAAATGTTGTTTATATCTGAAGTAACTTAATATACATGAAGTAGCCTAATATACATGAAGTGCCGATTTTGCCTCTTTTTTTCACTTTTGAACCCTAATCGCGGCCTCTGATTGGTCAGTCTCAACAGCAAATTCAAGATGGCGGCGGATTTTCAAAAATCTAAATCGCTGTCAATTCAGCTGCATTTTGTCCATTTTTACAGTATTATGTGACATAGCCAACAACACGGACATGTCTGTCATCATTTTAATGCTTTTTATGACAAATGTGGAGTTTAAAGCCAGCCAGTATTGAAGCTCATCATAAGTAAATCAAAGATTTAATCAGATACAATGTGGAATCTACCTAGCGTGGAAGCCGCCATTTTGCTTTGAATGACGTCACTAGATTTGTGACGTATGGCGAGGGAATGACATCAAAAAGATGACGTCACACACGCTCAAACAATTTCACCACAACAACTTTAAAGCTGTCTTAAGGCTCGACCGAATATATTTTGTATTCGACGGCACTAACCATATATTTACTATACATTTTTGCATATATTCGGTTTTGATTTTGGGAATTTCTCCCCATCCATACAGGTGAACTTCAATCCTGTATTTACCAACAATCATATCAGGAAATAATCTAATTGCTGCTGAAATAGGAAAGATTCATGTAATGTTTGTTGATTAATACATTAATAGCTATATTGAAACTATAATCTGCAGATAAAGTTTCTGAAAAATAGTTTAATACCGTTTATTATACCCCCCGCAACGAGTTGTGGGGGGGGTATACTGGAGTCTGGTTGTCCGTGCGTCCGTGCGTCCGTGCGTCCGTGCGTCCATGCGTCCATAAACTTAACATCAGAGAAATATTGTTATAACTTCTATTTCCTTCATCTAAAATGCTTAATATTTCACACATGCATTCCTGTAAGGCTCTACTACCATGCTGTGCCAAATCCACGACCGTCCAACCCCCGCTGATCTCAAGGTCAAGGTCAAATACTTAGTACAAAACTTAACATCAGAGAAATAGTGTAATAACTTCTATTTCCTTCATCTAAAATGCTTAATATTTCACACATGCGTTCCTGTAAGGCTCTACTACCATGTTGTGCCAAATCCACGACCGTCCAACTCCCGCTGATCCCATGGTCAAGGTCAAATACTTAGTCTCTTTACAAAACTTAACATCAGAGAAATATTGTTATAACTTCTATTTCCTTCATCTAAAATGCTTAATATTTCACACATGCATTCCTGTAAGGCTCTACTACCATGCTGTGCCAAATCCACGACCGTCCAACCCCCGCTGATCCCATGGTCAAGGTCAAATACTTAGTCTCTTTACAAAACTTAACATCAGAGAAATATTGTTATAACTTCTATTTCCTTCATCTAAAATGCTTGATATTTCACGCATGCATTCCTGTAAGGCTCTACTACCGTGCTGTGCCAAATCCACGACCGTCCAACCCCCACTGATCCCATGGTCAAGGTCAAATACTTAGTCTCTTTACAAAACTTAACATCAGAGAAATATTGTTATAACTTCTATTACCTTCGTCTAAAATGCTTAATATTTCACACATGCATTCCTGTAAGGCTCTACTACCATGCTGTGCCAAATCCACGACCATCCAACCCCCGCTGATCCCAAGGTCAAGTGTAATACATGGTCTCTTTACAAAACTTAACATCAGAGAAATATGTTATAACTTCATCTAAAATTCTTAATATTTCATGCATGCATTCCTCTAAGGCT
Source organism: Conchocele bisecta (assembly GCA_029237695.1). NCBI lineage: Eukaryota > Metazoa > Mollusca > Bivalvia > Lucinida > Thyasiridae > Conchocele > Conchocele bisecta. The sequence goes on along the minus strand of CM055266.1, from coordinate 9,252,888 downwards.
CTACTATCATGCTGTGACATATCCCCGCTGATCCCAAGGTCAAGATCACATACTTAGTCTCTTTACAAAACTTAACCGAGAAATCGGTTATAACTTCTATTTCCTTGCTCGGATCTGCTTCACATTCACATTCGTGCCACCCCCGCTAAGCCCAGAGTCAAGGTCACAAGCCCACACACTTGGAAAATTTTACATATTTAGGGGTACCTGGGCCCACGCAGGGGGTATTCCGTAAGCCTCGCTTACTGACCAATCTAGTTTAACCAGGCGGACCCAATCACTCGTGCATTATTTCACGATAATCAGCTCACCTGGTTAAATAAACGTTTTCTTACATTTCATACACAATACTCTCTATAAAAACAAAACAAATCAAGTTAAAATATGGCCAAGAGGTGTGCGAATTAATTTCTGGAGGTGGGTCGTTGTGAAGGCGACGGTCTCGCAATTCAGGGGTGTGTGTCTGAGAACAGCATTTGATTGGTCGAAGGAAACACGTCATTGCGACGTTACTGACGTCATTTCTCCATATATGTTAAGCGCGAGTGTGGTGTAAGCTACTGCTGTCGAGTGGTGCAATTCACCGTTATATTTCTGTAAACTACTGGCTGAAATGTAATGAAGTACTTATATTATAAGTTATTGTGATCTGGAGGTATGTTCACCCGAGGCGATAGCCGAGGGTGAACATACCTTCAGACAGGCAATATTACACCATATAGCCTGCGTAGAATCACAATAACGTATTTGTCATACCGCAGATCCTGTATTTGGCCGTTTAAACATATCTCTTATTTTGATATTTGCGTTTTTTTCAGGAAGAAAAATAATCCGATATTCGATTTTCTACCGTCAGTCTTAATATAAAGGCGTAAATGAACACTTTGGTTTTTTATTAAACGAAAACAAACTAAATATGGAGTAAGAAATCCATCGAAAACGACTTTATGACAGTTTTTTTATATCGTGTAATTTAATTTATATTCCACTGCTCTATCGATCTGCTCTCCCTTTGGCGCCTCTAGAATAATGCGACTGGTTCCCAAACATTCGCTGTCATTGCCGCGGTTTCGTGCGTGAAACCCATAATTTGTGACCTAAATATAGCCGTGTCACAAAGGCGAGCGTGTTCAGATTTGAAAAGCAATTTTCGTTATTTCGGCTAATTTTTCGCTCATATTTTGATGAGCGAGGAATATTTATGGAAAAATAAACAATAAAGACTGGTTTTGAGTGTACAATTTGTTACTTGTATTGATCCATTCGGGGTTTTATTATGTTTAGTGAGGAATACAATTGGCAATCGCTAGACGCTTTCAAAATGTGTCTTCATTGGACGCGAGGCGCCGGAGGGGAATCGCAATTTCTCTAATGTTCGACGGCCTTGGCAGGTCATATAATATATATGACCAGGCAAGCTAGCCAATCAAAAGCCGAGAAACTTATCTGCGGTATGACAATGAGTGTTTCTGTAATGTTGACCAACTTTTTTGTCGAGCCCGCTTGCGGTAAGCCAGACATAGTGATCGCAATGACGTCCGGGTGTCCGTCCGTCCATGCGTCCGTCCGTCCGTCCGTCCAAAATATGCGTTGAAGTTTTTAAAAATACCATCAAATGCCTCGGCGGGCTCGACATGCGGGCCGCGGCCATCCAGTATGTAAATATTGATACTGTACAAACATGGCCCATGTTTGTAAACCTTTCTGAGCATGTTCTTAAAATTCAAACTCAAAATCAGGCACATTGATTGGCCGCACAGCTCAGTCTTGGCCAATCAAAGTTCCTGATTTCGAGCATGCTCAGAACGATTACCATTTATAAGCATGGAAATTTATCAGTAGCAACAATGCAAAGTATACTTTTAGGGAGATTTATTTATTTTTATTATATTGAATGTATTACTTTATCCCAGCCATTTTGGCTGTGATAATGTAATAAATTCAGTATAATAATTCTGCATACTTTTAATCATCAAATATATGCAATGGTTAGTTCTGTATGAAATAATGCATTTCAGGACAAATAAATGATTACTCCCTCAAAGTATACTTTGCAATGTTGGTGAAATCGGCTACTGATCACAATTTTACTTACTGTTGCCTGACACACCCAGGAGGAGGAGTTCCTGAGGAACAGTATATCGAAGATCGCTTCCTTGAAGCCCAAGCCCGACGTGCTGATTGTCGAGAAGGCTGTTTCCCGGCTTGCTCAGGATTTCCTGCTCAAGAGTGGCATCACCCTCGTCTATAACACCAAGCTGGTAACCAAATTGCTTTTCTAATGCACTCTATGAATATCACGCAATCTGATTGGCTGATGGTCATACATTACAGGTATATCATTGTTGATTAACGCTCGCAAATTATTTCAATATGTATTCCTACGCCAGTAGTAAAGGAGTGCATTAGAAATAGGTTAACCGCATTGTAATTTTGAAATTTGCGGCGTTTATCAGAAAATGATAGGTCGGAAAACATGTTTATTGGCTCCGCTAGCGCATCGCCATTAAACAGATCTTCCGACCTATTATTTTCTGATATACGGCAAATTTGAAAATTACAATACATTTAACCCTATTGATGTAAATTTATAAATTTAATACTTACACTGTCCATAAATTTATTATGGAAACACCCATTCAACGTATTGCGTTTATATCCAGGTACATTAGCCCCATGTGACATTGTGCGACGTTGATTGGCTAAAGTTTGTTTAACAGCATTAATCCCACGACGTTGTCAATAACGGCATGCTATTGACCGGCAACGACGTGTTACTCGAATTGCGACAAAATGACGTAAAAAATCATGGGTTGTTAGGTTTACTGTGGCATGAAATACATTTGGTCTGTTCAAAGTGCTTCAGACTCTGCACACTTGAAACAGACCATACCAAGCTGGCTTCTAGAGCCTGTTGCACTAAGCTTCGTATGACAAGAAAGTTTGCACGAAGATTTCAATGAACTTAGTGATGGGTTAACAGTATAATGGGTAGAGCATTGGACTTGTATCTAACAATGATTCGGATCAGGTTTGAAACTGAGCGCTTGTCTCTATATTACCTTAGTTGTGCTGGGTTGTAAAACCCCTTCACATTTTTTAGCTCACCTGAGCGAAGCTCATGTGAGCTATTGTTACCGCAATGTGTCTGTCGTCCGTCGTCCGTCGTCCGTCATCGTCCGTCGTCCGTGAACATTTTCAAATGTCTTCTCCTCGGTAACCATTGGGCCTATAGTCACCAAACTTCATGGTCATGGTCCTTAGGTAGGGGGATTACAAAATTGTTAAAATGACGTCATTACGTAATCCAAGATGGCCGCCGTCTAAAAATAGCACAAATTCTTCAAAAATCTTCTTCTCAAGAACCGCCAACCGGATTTCGACAAAACTTGGTAGGAATGATCGATGTACATTGCTCTTTCAAAGTTGTTAAAATGGTGACCCCGGGGTCAAAAATGGGCGTGGCCCGTGGGGTCAAATTTTATTTTTGACCGAATATGGTCATGTCATATATCAAATTGAAGGTATCAATGAGGCGATCACTCTGGTACATTTTTTGTCCAAATCGGATTGTTATGTCATCCAAGATGGCCGCCAAAATGTCAAAAGGTTCTTTTATTAGAGATTTCAAAATTCTTCTTCACATGAACCGCTTGGCCCATGGTAGCCAAACTTAAAAGTTATGGTCCATGGGTGAAGCCTTCAAATTTATTAAAATGGAGGTCATCGCTTATCCAAGATGGCCGCCGTCTAAAAATAGCATAAATTCTTAAAAAATCTTCGTCTCATGAACCGCTAGCCGGATTTCGACGAAACTTTGTAGGAATGATCGATGTACACTGCTCTTTCAAAGTTGTTAAAATGGTGACCCCGGGGTCAAAAATGGGCGTGGCCCGTGGGGTCAAATTTTATTTTTGACCGAATATGGTCATGTTATATATCAAATCGAAGGTATCAATGAGGCGATCACTCTGGTACATTTTTTGTCGAAATCGGATTGTTATGTCATCTAAGATGGCCGCCGAAATATCAAAAGGTTGTTCTTTTATTAGAGATTTCAAAATTCTTCTTCACATGAACCGCTTGGCCCATGGTAGCCAAACTTAAAAGTTATGGTCCATGGGTGAAGCCTTTTCAGATTTGTTAAAATGGAGGTCATCGCTAATCCAAGATGGCTGCCATCTAAAAATAGCATAAATTCTTAAAAAATCTTCTTCTCATGAATCGCTGGCCGGATTTCGACTAAACTTGGTAAGACTGATCAATTTACAATGCTCTTTCAAAGTTGTGAAAATGGTGACCCCGGGGTCAAAAATGGGCATTGCCCGTGGGGTCAAATTGGGGTCAAATTTTATTTTTGACCGAATTTGCTCATGCCATATATCAAATTGTAGGTATCGATGAGGCGATTGCTCTGGTGCAATATTTGTCTGAATCGGATGATTATGTCATCCATGATGGCCACCAAAAGGTCCATTTATTCAAAATTTTGAACGTCTTTTTCTCAGGAACCACATGGCCGATGCTGGCCAAACTTCATAGGAAGTTAAGATCCTTGGGTGAAGCATTTTCAGATTTGGTAAAATGAGTCATCGCTTAATCCAAGATGACCGCCATCTAAAAATAGCACAATTTTTTTAAAACACATGAACTCAATGTTACATTCTCCTCTGGTATTCATGGAGTCAGGTGAGCGAATTAGGGCCATCATGGCCCTCTTGTTTAATGAACTTGCTTCTCATGTTAACGTGATTCGCGAATTCTGCCATTTTCTACAAATCCAATTGTCACAAAATGATTTTCGGACTAGTCCATTTATGAAAAAAGGGGTATTTTTTGGTTCTCATTATTATTTTCAAAAAGTGCAGATCCTGATGAGACGGCTCGTCACAAGCCGGCTCATCTGGATCTACACTTTTTGCCAATACCACTATACATGCCTGTCATGTTGAAAGGGTTCATATGATAGTTATTAAACATGTTCATAAGACAAGCGGCAATGTCAAGTTTTTTATGCAATCAGTCAGCAAATCAATAAACATGATTCAAGTCATTTTGCCGCAATCCTTCAGTCGCAGAGACGGATCAGACGTCTGGCCATAAATGTCATAAGCCCCATTTCTCCAGACATAGCCACAGATCATCATTTACACTGACCACAAATGCTGATTTCTCTAGTCACAGTGACAATGTATGGACCTGTTGTGTTTGCCCTTGTAGAGTGTGATGGAGAGACTATCGAGATTTCTGCAGGCGGATATCGTTGAGTCGATAGACGGGTTGCTGCGGGGTGCGAACCTCGGCTTCTGTCACACATTCTCGGTGGTTAACTTCTCGTTACCTCCCCTGGCGTCGGGCGACACCCAGACAAAGACGATGTTGTGTTTTGACGGCTGTGCCACACACCTCGGCTGTGCTGTGACACTGAGGGGTGGATCCACCGCCGAGCTGAAGAAGGTTAGTCTCTATCTACTTAGAGAATACCATGCGAGGCTAGGAAACGCGTAGGAATTCCGAGGCTTGCCGAGGAATTCCTACCGTTTCCGAGCCGATGTTGATAAACTTGACGTGGTCATGGTGGTCATGTTTGCAGGTTCATGTACAATAGTACTAAGGCTGTGAAATGTGTAGGAATTCCAAGGCTTGTCGAGGAATTCATTTTCCAAGTTGAGGCTGATAAACTTCATATTGAAACAGACAATAACATGTTCAGGGTGGTCATGTCTGCTGTTACCGAGCTGAATCTGATATAATTCATATCAAAAGACACTAGCATGGTATTCTGTTTTATCAGGTAACATTTTATCCTACAGTATCCACAACTATTATGTGGTTTTCGCTGCAAAGGACTCGGATTTGTTCACCTTGCATTATTACACTGACACCAATGGGGATTTAACATGGGGAAATTTTCAGAATTTCAGATATATTGGATGATTTTCAAAATTTAACTTTTGTTTTCTTAGTTATATTATTCTAAGCCATCTAGCCAATTTCTAAAAAAAAAAATAGTTTTTCGACTCCTCCATGTTCTCCAAGACAAATCAATTTTTCGTAATAAAATCAACATTTGACCAAATTTCACGAAATAAAAAGAAGGCTCATTCTTAAATTTTGATATTAGTATTAAATATTATCCAAAAAAATATTGTTTTTGCATTGTTTATATAGCCATAAAATTTGGGCAGGTTTCGTGAAACAGACAGTAGGTCTTGTTGACAGGATATCAAATACGTTTTCATCATGTTTAACAGCACATAGGCACTGTGTTGACATGATCAATTTTGTTTCAGGTGAAGAAAATCATGAACTTCATGATCTATGCTTCATATCATTCTCGTCTGGAGATCTCATTTTGTATGGACGAATTCCTCATGCCGCCAAACTCCACCAACGACTTCGATCTGGAAACAAACCAAATGTCAGATGACGAGGAAAATGATAAACTTGGTGCTATCAATAGTAATCATGTTGGTGCAATAGAGCAGGAGAAGGTCAGCTTTTTTATGGGAGGGGAGTCAGTAATGGCAGACAAGGATGATAAACAGCCAGAGAGCAGGGTGTCACACATTGCAAAGAAAGACGACGAACCAGCAGGTAACAAAGAAGCCAGAGAGGATTCCAAGTTGAAGAAGAACATCCTCGATGAAAGTGTCAGTGAAATAACTATGGTGGCTAATGTGGTCACAGCCTTGGAACAAGAAAATGTTCATTCTGTGGAAGCATCAACTGATGAGAATACGGGCAACAATGGGCTTGCTCCAGGAAATAGAAATCACATACAAGCAGATAAAGATTCAAATACAGTTTCTGACCAGGTTACTGCAGCTGACCAATCAACATCAAGCTCTTCAAATATGTGTGACACCATTCCATTGGATACTGACACTGGCCAATCAGTGGACAGTACTTTGAACACAGACCAATCACAAACACACAGACAATTGGACCAATCAGGGACAGGTCAAATTCCAATCATCGCCAATTCCACGATCTCATTTGGAGAAGAGAAATGCCCAACTGAAAGTGCAATAACCAAACAACAAGACAAATATAAAACAAAGAAATTGAATGTGCCCAATTTGAAACATGTGCAATCAACGAGTGCCTTGAGAAGTGATAAGAGCACATCCCCGAGTAGGAAGTCGGTGACGACGCCCCTCACGGATCATTCCGACCCTCTCCACCTCTACCAGCACTGCCAGGATGACTCGATCTTCCAGTCGGACCTCACTCTCGAGGAACATCGCCACACCCACAGGTACACAGGCCGTTTCACTAAGCTTTGTACGATAACAAGGGATGGGCCGTGGCCTATTGGACATGGCATTGGACCAATACCGGAAGTTGTGAGTTCAATCCTCACCCTAGGCATGAACAAATGTTTGTATAGAGATATTTAACTGAACACATTAGTGTGGTGTAGGTGTGGTGTGGTGTACTATTGTTATATACATAACACAACAATTGAGGGATATTGATATTTATTTTAGAGACACTAAACCGACGAGCAACATTAGATTGAGTTGACCAATAATTTGCCAACTGTTCGTCCGTCGGATGTCGACGTCGCTCCATAATGGCCCTAAACAATGTAATCTGGTTATAAACTGTGCGTAGCGACGATTGCAACGATGTACAAATGTATGCATGTACATGCTATACATGTAGAGCACGGGAATTTTGATAGCTGACCCCTGTGTCATATTGGGCATGATTTCGTGCAGTCATTGATGCATGACTTTGCTTACATTTCTGTTACTATGCAACATATGTCTAGGCTATAGACTGGTATAGCGTTTGTATTGTTTCATCATTTGCTATATTTCTGCAAAGGAGTTTACTATCGCCATATCCCTCAATTGTTGTGTTATGTATATTTTACTACCTACATGTAGCGATCATTAAATTCAAACAAATCCACAAAAGATTTTTCAAAATTGGCTGCTAATGCGAACATTATTTGTTCTTCTTAATCTTACAAACCTTGAGGTCAACAACTGCGTACGTCCAAATGTTGAATATCTTCTGATCCGTTAGTCAGATCATTAACAAACATGAAAAGCTTCTCACATTGATGGCTATCCACCCATTGTGATTTGTGTATTTTATAGTAGTTACAAAGTCATTGAACAATTTTAGTGCCACATTCTGTTCATTTTCAAATTTTGTTATGTTAATGACTACCCCAGATTTAAGTTGCGAGTGGCGTTGGAGTCGGTGATACTGACCACATCGCCGTACATCCATTACGACCTGCCGTACCTGGAAACTGAGCCGGGCTCCAAGTGTGAACTGAGAAAGTACTTCGCCAACGATATATACTGGTCCAAACACTTTAGGTACGATATCTACTGGTCCAAACACTTCATACGATATCTACTGGTCCAAACACTTCAGGTAAGGTATTGTGTGACATCTACTAGTCTAAACACTTCAGGTACGTTGTTGTGTGATATCTACTGGTCCAAACACTTCAGGTACATTGTTGTGTGATATCTACTGATCCAAACACTTCAGGTACGTTGTTGTGTGATATCTACTGGTCTAAACACTTCAGGTACGGTGTTGTTTGATATGTACTGGTCCAAACACTTCAGGTATGATATCTACTGGTCCAAACACTTCAGGTACGATGTTGTGTGATATCTACTGGTCCAAACACTTCAGGTATGATATCTACTGGTCCAAACACTTCAGGTACGATATCTACTGGTCCAAACACTTCAGGTACGGTGTTGTGTGATATCTACTGGTCCAAACACTTCAGGTACGATGTTGTGTGATATCTACTGGTCCAAACACTTCAGGTACGATGTTGTGTGATATCTACTGGTCCAAACACTTCAGGTATAATGTTGTGTGTTGTACAAATGAGACACGCCATGTGATTTTGTACCTATGAACATGTGCAATTTTTTTAGGAAAAAATATTTATAATAGTTTCCGTAATGACGTCGAAAGTTGACGGATCTTCGACATATTTCTGTAAACATATTTCATTAAAAAAAATTCTTAGGTACAAAATCACATGTCTCCAATGTAAACCTTCAAAGGTATACACGTGACACTTGGTATGTAACTTCCTTGTGGTTTGCAGATGTGTACTGTAATTGCGATTTTTTATTCAACCCTTGGAATTTTGAGCCTGTAGGAATTCCAAGGCTTGCTGTTTCCTCGCCTCGCCTGTTCAACTTGATGTCCAATGACCATATGGACTGTATGGATAACACCATATTTAACCCTTAGAATGCAGGAACCGAAACTCGTCTCCTGCTGTTGCTTAATATTTTGTCTTTTCTCAAAATAAGAACATGGTTTGACAGCATTTTAGAATCATTTCCATTGGAAATGATTCTAAAGTGCTGTCAAAGCTTGCTGTTGATGAAAAGTTTGAGTAATAAAAATAAACCATAGACATCAAAATGTATTGCAGCAGTGTAAGGGTGCGGCCCAAGTACCCGGATATCGACCCGGTGAAGAAGACAGAGTTGCCGTCCAACATCCACATATCTGAGGCTCACGAACTCATCCGCTGTCAGCTCAATGCCCCGGTCACGGACAAAAACGTACAGGTACGATGGCTCTGTCGTACGCTGACAGATGGTGATTTATTCTGTTACATACAGATTTTTCATGAAATTAATCTTATACATCGTCCAAAGATAGAAAATTAAATCGTCCCGTGTTTCTAGGATCATGTCTTGATTATGATACTTGGTTTAAACATATTTTAGTGTGAAACTTACTTTGTCCCGAGACCGATCGTCCCTACATAATTTTGTGCACAAATACACTCGTACATCGCCATTGCTTTAAAAATAAATACAGCTTATTTCTGAGGTGCAATAAGCCGACATAATGTATCAATTACAAATATGCAGATCTCCAGATAAGGTGCCTATTGGCGTATACATAAACACACTTATTTTAGCAGAATACGCACTGGTTATCAAAAGTCAGAGTACAAAATACTCCCACCAATGTGAAATATGCATTGATTTTCAAATTGAGTAGTAAAAATACTGTAATGAAGTTGAAATTTACTTAGTTGAGCTGCAAGTTTTGCAACTCCAATAAGTGACTTTTTAAATGCGTTTTATTGTTTTTATCATTTGTTCCCTATTTAATAAAGACGAAATTCAATAATACCCTTGTAAAAGTAAAATACGCATTGAATTTGAAATCCGGGGTGTAATACTCTCTAGATACAAAACTTATCTGGAGCTCTGAGTATGGCATCAACAATAATATATACAGTATTTTACAAATGGATTGGATTGAAAGCAAGCTTATATAAATCCTCTCCCTAGATTCCTTTGCATCTTGTTCTTGAACCATCTCTCAAAACATTACCCTGTAGCCCATTTAATGCCACAGGTGGAAGACTTGGACCTATGAAGAAAAAAAAACGCCCATTACAAATAATCCAGTACCCCACCCACTTGGTCTCATACAGTACTATCTTCTATAATAGAAGATAGTACAGTATGAGACCAAGTGGGTGGGGTAATAGATTTTTTGTAATGGGCATTTTTTTTGTGTCACAGTTTCGAGTCTTCCACCTGTGTTTAATGCCAAATACTAATATTCATTATAGGAATGAATGGCCTTTTTGTGGAATTTATCGGGGTATAAACTTCCGGCCTCGTCCAATATTCCCGCGACTTTTCCAAGTTTATATCCCTGATAAATTCCACAAAAAGACCATTCATTCCTTATAATTCCAGCATTTGAAATAAATTCATCAAGAAAATGTGTTTATTTTCCGTTTTCTAAAGAATTATTTTAACTGCGCCTCACGGTTACGGAAAGTAGTTCGGTGTGGGAGTTTACTGGGATATAGATTTTGGACAGAGACTTGCGGACCAATCAAATGTCTCTATCATGCTGTGACAAATCCACGACTGTCATACCATCGATAACCCCAAGGTCAATGTCACATTCTTAGTGCATTCATAAACTTAACATTGAGGGAAATTTGTTATAATTTCTGTTTCCTTTCAAGCCACTTCCTCATATTTCACACAAGCCTTTCTGTAATGAGTCTCTATCATGTTGTGACAAATCCACGGCCGTCATACCCCTGCTAACCCCAATGTGAAGATCACAATCTTAGTGTGGTCATAAACTTAACATTGAGGGAAATTTTCTTTCACTCCATGCCAAATCCACGATCATCAAATCCCCTAGTTGATCTTTGGGCTTTCACAAACTTAACATTGGGGAAATTTGTTATAATTTCTGTTTCCTTTCACACTAGTCTTGATATTTTACACAATTCTTCCTCTAATTGTTCTCTATCATGCCCTGCTAAATCCATGACCCTCAGACCCTCGCTAACCCCAAGGTCAAGGTCACAATCTTAGAGCTTCAACTTAACATTGGGGTTATTTCTGTTTGCTTTCACACAGCTTCTTGATATCCGTTGAACTAAAGCACCACCAGGCACGCTTCGTTGTCTTCTGACATCTCTTGTTTCTATTTTCTGTATTTCTGAATAAAAGTATATGCTGTTACCACTCACGATCTCGTCAAGATTATAACAAATTTCCCCAATGTTAAGTTTGTGAAAGCCCAAAGATCAACTAGGGGATTTGATGATCGTGGATTTGGCATGGAGTGAAAGAAAATTTCCCTCAATGTTAAGTTTATGACCACACTAAGAAAAACGAAAAAATTTGGAAATGATTAATTTAATTGTTCTAACTGAAAATTAAATTTTCAGTTAGAACAATTAAATTAATCATTTCAACAATACATACTTAATTCATAATGTTTCCAAATAGGCAGATGCTGATGATTATATTTTTGCGTATTTTCTGATTTTTAAACACCTTTCAGATCACTGGAATAGCATAACAAGAAAGGGTCCATTCCGATTACGTAACGAGACTAAAGGAATAACTGAAAAAATGCAGAATTATTTGTAGTTACTGTCTGTTTCACGAAACCAGCCCAAATTTTACGGCCATATAAACAATGCAAAGACATTGATAATATTAAATTTTATCAAAATTTAAGAATGAGCCTTCTTTTTATTTCGTGAAATTTTGTCAAATATTGATTTTATTACAAAAAATTGATTTCTCTATGGGAATTTAACATGGGGGGAAAGGAGGTGGAGTAGCTGACGGAGCAGTCAAAAAAGTTTGGAAATTGCTTCCGAAACGTGGCTAGATAGCTTGTAAATGATTTGACTAAGAAAACAAAAGTTATAGTATTAGTTAAACTATTTCTGAAATTAGAAAAATTTCCCCATGTTAAATCCCCATAGACATCTTCACTTGTATTTTCGTAATAAAATCATTATTGGACCAAATTTCACGAAATAAAAAGAAGGCTCATTCTTAAATTTTGCTTAAATATTATAAAAATAAAGATCGTTTTTGCATTGTTTCTATGGCCGTAAAATTTGTAAAGATCCAATCCGACACCATCCATTTCTGTTGTTTCTCCACATTTGAACTGGACTTATGACACTTAAAACCAAGGTTGCATCTCTACATGACTTTAGCTGTTGCTAGGACGTTATACACAGTCACATTCCAGGGCTCCAGATAAGGAATTAGTAATTGAGTATTTTCACTCCATCATATCGAAAGCATTTGGGTATTTCAATATTTTAATATTTTAATTGGGTAAAATAAAATCACACTACTGTTTACACATCAACAGACAGCAACTATTGAATAGTTTGCTTCGAAATGAAAACATCTCTTGGCATTTCATTAGAATTGTCTCCTTGGAGACAATTCTAATGAAATACCAAGATGTGTTTTCATGAAAAATATGCTATATTTGTGGTCCGTTTATTGTTTTCTGCAGCATGATAAAGGTACCACAAATTTGTTATTGCTTTTTGATACTCGCTACTTCTGATTTCAATTGTTTTTTTTGCAATTTTAATTGGGTATTTACTCAAATACACAGCTTATCTGGAGTCTGACATTCACTTTTCTCAGCGTTTGGTGGCAAAGTACCGAGCGTACGGTGGCCGTATCAGCGTTCTCGGTTCCCACAATGGCTTCCCAGCACTGCCGAACGGGAACCAGTCGCCACAGCAGGGGAAGGGCAAGGACAACCAGTCTAGCAAAGGGAGGCGACACAGTCTCACCACCGTCCCCGATAATCATGGGAAGGACGTCGGCGTGCAGTGGGAACGGAAGGTAGAAGATTTTTCTCTCAGCTTGGCAGAATTTACCTTACGGCACGTGAGACTAATGTCGTGATTTTAAAACATTTCTGAGCATGTATTTGAAATGTTTGTTGCTTGAATTCAAGCAGTTTGATTTGCCGAGACTGATTGATTGATTCATATTATGTCATTTACTGTGCATGAAGCGAAAACCATATATTGAATAGTTGAGACATCATCTGAGACTAATTCAATTTAAATTGATTTGATATGTCACAAATTATTGCGAGAAGGTTTGCGAGAATTTCATGTCCGTGATATAATCCTTGAGGAAGGCTCATATGTTGATCAAGACCTCTCCAATGTTCGTAGATTGACTGTCTGGAGCCATCGAGACATCAGAGGATCGCGGTGCTGTTCAGTAGCTTCAGTTACAGCTCCGAGAACCACCCTAGTCCCTGTGTATACCCCTGGTGAGTGGAATACCGGAACAACACAGAGCTCCAGATAAGCTGCGTAGTTGTGGTACCTTTATCATGCTACAGAAAACAATAAACAGATCACAAATATAGCATATTTTTCTTATTTCCCATGAAAACACATCTTGGTATTTCATTAGAATTGTCTCCAAGGAGACAATTCTAATGAAATGCCAAGGCATGTTTTCATTTCTTTCAGGGGTGAAGTGGTTAAACCATATTTACTCATTTCACCATTTCCTCCCCGCCAATCCACCATCTCAGCTGGTATGGTGTGTGTGTATTACGGGTGTTGATCATGGAGTTCTACCGGAGGATTACTTTAATATTTTGACAGATTTTGCAGGGTTTTGCTACCAGTGTAGATCCAGATCAGCCTGTGTATCCGCACAGTCTGATCAAGATCTGCACTGTTCGCCATTCCATCAATGAAACACACGTCTCAAATGCGATAAGCCCCATTTCTCCTTGCCGAGCCAGTCCATCATTACAGCCTGTTGTGTGTGTATTACGGGTGTTGACCATTGAGTTCTACCGGAGGATTACTGTAATATTTTGACAGATTTTGCAGGGTTTTGCTACCAGTGTAGATCCAGATCAGCCTGTGCATCCGCACAGTCTGATCAAGATCTGCACTGTTCACCATTCCATCAATGAAACACACGTCTCAAATGCGATAAGCCCCATTTCTTCGGCCCGAGCCAATCCATCGTTACAGCCAGTGTGTGTGTGTGTGTTACAGGTTGGTGACCATGGAATTCTATGGCAGAAATGACATCACACTCGGGGGATTCCTGGAGCGATTCTGTTTCAGGTAGGGCGGTCTGCAAATGATTTTGTAAGTTAACCATTAGAATGCGGGAAACGAAAAGTGTCGTCTGCTGTTGTTTCATATTTTATCTTTTCTGTCATTAAAACATGGTTTGGCAGCTGTCAAAGTATGTTTTGATGAGAAAAATGGAGAATAAAAAATAAACAGCAGACGTCAAAATTTAATTCAGCATTGTAAGGGTTAACTGTGCTGGCCAATGATAGAGTGCAAATGTAGATAATCACGGCCCATGATTACGGAAATGGAATTTAAATACTGAAGGTCGTGGGTTAAAAAAATGCTTTCATAGTAGTATTTCTCCGTCTCGATATGACTCCAAATATCATAAGCCCCATTTCTCCAATATATGTTTCTCCCAACTGGTCAGATAAATTACAAATTGCAGTTTTAATGTGGTAAAGTATATCGGGCTTAATAAGAAGTGCGTTTCTTGTCACTGGCTGAACAAAAAAGGCTTTTCTTTGTTATGTGATATTTTTAACGACATTGTGTTAAAGGTATTTCCCATTCAGTAGTCACAAAATGTTATTTATAGTAATTAAATAAGTTTATATTTGTGTCACTATTCCACCAGTTCCAAAGATTACGAGTGGCCGCTATACAGGTATAATCATTTAGTAATATTTATTTTACTGATAGTGATGCGCGTGGTATCAGGCTATTTTCATATGCAAATGAGGCATGGTATTTTTTAATTATTTATACTAATTAAATGCATCACCGGAAAAAAATAATATTTTCGACTGATCATAAAGTATGATAATTGCACATCACAAAATATATACAGAGTATAAATAGTAATGTCCGTTAACATATTAAAGAAACACGGTTATCACCCCTGATATCAGTGTGGAAAGTTACGTCTGATATAAAATGTATAATAATGCCAATCAATACGTGGGTAATGGTGAAAGAATGTTTATTTTGCAAGAAAATGTCTCAAATGACGTCTCTGATTTAAAGAATATTTGTGCCTACTGAGTGGGCATGTAACTTTAATATAAAGCGTTCATATTGTTGTTGGTACTGTACCACTGGAAAGGACAAGTTTAAAGTCTGGCCCAGCTACATTATCTGGAACAAATATTCCGGAACACTTTTTTCAATAAAAAAATACGGTCGGGGGTCAGTCGTGTATTAAACAGAAAACACATATTGTTTTCGGCCTAAGAGTACATTAAATATCAATGTAGGAAGAAGACAATAGATTTTCTAAGCTGTTCTTTCTGTAGCCTATTTCATCAACATTGCAAAGTATACTTTAGTAGCAAAGTATACTTTGAGGGAGAAATTTTCAATTTTATGATAAATTTATTCATTTTTATTATACTGAATTTATTACATTATCACAGCCATTATGGCTGTGATAATGTAATAAATTCAGTATAATAATTCTGCATACTTTTAATCATGAAATACATGCATTTGTTAGTTCTATGTGAAATTATGCATTTCAGGAAAAATAAATGATTACTCCCTCAAAGTATACTTTGCTAGTAAAGTATACTTTGCAATGTGTTTGTATAGATGGCATCATCACATCTATTGTCTCATTACATGACGTGTACCTGAATAAACTTTGTTCAAACTAAATGTCTGTGGTGGTTCTGTAGCCTATTTCACCAACATTGCAAAGTATACTTATCGAGCAAAGTATACTTTGAGGGAGTAATAATTTATTTTTGCCAAAATGCATTATTTCATATAGAACTAACCACTGCACATATTTGATGATTAAAAATATGCAGAATTATTATACTGAATTTATTACATTATCACAGCCAAAATGGCTGTGATAATGTAATAAATTCAGTATAATAAAAATTTATAAATTTATCAATAAATTGAAAATTTCTCCCTCAAAGTATACTTTGCTAGAAAAGTATACTTTGCAATGTTGGTGAAATAGGCTACAGAGCTCCAGTTAAGGTGCGTAATTTGGAGGTAAATTTCTTATTTCTCCATCAGAAATGGCAAGTTGGGAACGATTGAGACGATTCTAAAGGACTCCCAGCTTGCCATTTTTTATGAAGAAATAACAAAATTTCATCCCAAGTTGGTCAAATTACACACCTTAGCTGGAGCTCTGGTGGTTGGGAGCATGTGGTTGGTGGTTGGGAATCCCGGTTGGAAATCCCGACCGGAGACCCGACTTGACCCTCAGGTACGTCTTTTATTTTCTTGCATGTGAGAGTTGAATCCCTTATAAGAGTAATCCTACCAGTATTACTTTTAGGGGAAGGGGGCCAAATGAATTTGGTGTGGTATGGACCTGGCACCAGGTCAGGTTATTCTAATTCCAGGGCTGACTATATATTTACTTTGGTGTAAATATTCCGTTGATATTTTGGGATTTCCCCCCCCCCCACCCCCCCCCCCCCAATGCAGCAGATCGAACTCATAAATACAAGATCGAACCCATTGGCCCAGCCTTAAATGGCCTTAGCTGTTGATAGGACATTAAACACCAATTAAGTAAATGTCAATGCTATCTGCCATTGTACTCTATATATATTATTGTCCACCAGACCGTCCTACGTGTGCCCGTCGGACTCGTGCAGTACCCCGATGGTGGATCATATACGTCGGTTCGTCCACGGACATAGCAGCATCAGTATCGTGCTGAAAAGGCTAGAGCTGCCGATACAGAACGGCCAGACAACAATCCTGATATGGAGCTGGTGTTACAAATGTAAACAGGTCGGTGGCCGGGAATGTGGCGCTGATGTATGGCCGGATACGACAACGGGATTATTAGCCATGCGATCATTGTAGTCCCAGATCAGACTGCGCAATCGCGCAGTCTGATCAGGGCCTACACTGCTCGCCAGTTTGTCACTAAAGTATGCGTTAATTATATTGTTGGTAAAATCCTTAGATCATGGGCCTTTGGGTGTTAGACTGTTATACAAATTCGTACTTATTTAATGTCGGAATTATAGTGTATAATAACGTATAACGTAAGTTTGCATGAGCTTTTGACCGACAACATGATTATTGTGATTTAAATGCTTTTAATATGTAGTAATGGTGTATGGCCTTATATAGCCTGCTAAATCCACATTCAAACCTTTTTAGCTCACCTGAGCGAAGCTCATGTGAGCTATTGTTACCGCAATGTGTCCGTCGTCGTCCGTCGTCCGTGAACATTTTCAAACGTCTTCTCCTCGGTAACCATTGGGCCTATAGTCACCAAATTTCATGGTCATGGTCCTTAGGTAGGGGGATTACAAAATTGTTAAAATCACGTCATTACGTAATACAGCACAAATACCTCAAAAATCTTCTTCTCAAGAACCGCCAACCGGATTTTGACAAAACTTGATAGGCATGATCGATGTACAATGCTCTTTCAAAGTTGTTAAAATGGTGACCCCGGGGTCAAAAATGGGCATGGCCCGTGGGGTCAAATTGGGGTCAAATTTAATTTTTTGACCAAATCTGGTCATGTCATATATCAAATTGAAGGTATCAACAAGGCGATCACTCTGGTGCATTATTTGTCGAAATCGGATGGTTATGTCATCCAAGATGGCCACCGAAAGGTCAAAAGGTCGTTCTTTTATTAGAGATTTCAAAATTCTTCTTCACATGAACCGCTTGGCCCATGGTAGCTAAACTTAAAAGTTATGGTCCATGGGTGAAACCTTTTAAGATTTGTTAAAATGGAGGTTATCGCTAATCCAAGATGGCCGCCGTCTAAAATAGCATAAAAAATAGCATAAATTCTTAAAAAATCTTCTTCTCATGAACCGCTAGCCGGATTTCGACGAAACTTGGTAGGAATGATCGATGTACAATGCTCTTTCAAACTTGTGAAAATGGTGACCCCCGGGGTCAAAAATGTGCGTGACCCGTGGTGTCAACTTGGGATCAATTTTTAATTTTTGACCAAATATGCTCATGTCATATATCAAATTGAAGGTATCGATGAGGCGATTGCTCTGGTGCAATATTTGTCGGAATCGGATGATTATGTCATCCATGCTGGCCAAACTTCATAGTAAGTTAAGATCCTTGGGTGAAGCATTTTCAGATTTGGTAAAATGAGAGTCATCGCTTAATCCAAGATGACCGCCATCTAAAAATAGCACAATTTTTTTAAAACACATGTGAACTCAATGTCACATTCTCCTCTGGTGTTCATGGAGTCAGGTGAGCGAATTAGGGCCATCATGGCCCTCTTGTTTGTTGTCCAGTGGCTCATAAAACTCGCGGTGACCATCAGTGTTCTTCTACCACAGGTGACCCCAGTTATACCGATGAGTCTAGACACATGGCATATGTCTTTTGCCAAGTACCTGGAAATCCGTTTCCATGGTAAACAGTTCCAACGTCGAGCGACCGCGTTGCCATGCCAACACTCACTGCACCACGACCACTTCCAGTATTTTGGCTTCCAGGATACAGTTGCCTCTTTCAAGTGTGTATTTATTTAGTTGCTTAGTTACGCAATAATTGCCCTATCTTCTATCTTTTGCTGACCATATATGTGACTGGGGACACGGGGTTTATCGTATTTGCAACCAGTGTAGTCCCAGATCAGCCTGCGCATACGCGCAGTCTGATCTGGGCCTACACTGTTCGCCAGCCAGATGGTGAACCATCTGATATGCTCCTAATGGACTACAGGAGAGAAATAGGTGATCAGGAGCTTGACGGGCCACAAATGTCATAAGCCCCATTTCTTCAATCACAGCCACAAATGAGATACAAACAAAAAGGTATTACAGAATTTTCAACCAGTGAATCTTAGTAGTTACCCATTGTTGCCCAGTGAAATTGTAGCTTTGATACCATATAAATAATATTCCCTGGACTTCCAACACCAAAGGTTGTGTGTTCAGGGTTCGCACAGACCTTGAAAACTCCTTGAAATTGGTTTGGCTCCTTGAAAACTCCTGGAATTTGGTCTTGGTGGTTTTTGTCGTTAATAAGTCCTTAAATCCTTGGAAAATCTCATGCAAGTTTTCAATTGTCGATAAAATAAAATATTAAAATATTAATAACATTTACCAATTTTGGCCGGGATGATGCGTCCGGAGTTCATTACGCAGTGCGACTACAAAAATAAGCGCTGATATACCAGTAACAACAACAACGGTAAATTTGGAACTGTTACAATAAATCTTAAAATCTACCAAAGTCCATGAAAAGTCCTTGAAAAATCCTTGAATTTTGTTCTCATAAGTCTGTATGAACCATGGGATTCAGTCCCCACCCACAGGTTGAAGTAACGGACCGAGGTCTATAAATACATTAAATATGCCTAAAAGCATCAATAAATGAAGAAAAAGAAATAATTTTTTTCTTCATTTATTGATGCTTTTAGGCATATTTAATGTATTTATAGACCTCGGTCCGTTACTTCAACCTGTGTCCCCACCTGAGGCATTACAAATATTTACATAGTATTTCCATCCCACTGGTCTGTCAGATGAGAATTTAAACTTTGATCTCATCCCTACATGATCTTAGCTGTTGATGGGACGTTAAACCCATTCTCGTTCACTTTCATTACATTTGTCGGGTAATTAACCCTTTTTCCTGTCAGAATTAATTTGTGTCGTCTGCTGAATATTTTTTATTTTCCATTTTTCTCATCAAAAACTTGGTTTGGCAGCACTTTAGAATCATTTCCAATGGAAATGATTCTAAAATGCTGCCAAACCATGTTTTTACTGAGAGAAAAGACAGAATATGAATTAACAGCAGACGTCTATTTTCGGTTCCCGCATTCTAAGGTTTAATGTTATACTCATTACAGTGTAGATGGTGGTATATCTTGCATGATACATTTTTTAGCATTTGGCCAATCAGCTCGTCATATCTTCACTATTTTGACATGTCTCGGCTGCACACACCTTAGGAGTTTATTTCACATTTGGGACAGACTTGATTGTGCTACGTCACATTGCAGGTTTTCGCCGATCAAGTTGAAGGAGATAAAGTTGCCGCCGTTTGTGATCACCCAGACAAACGTCGTGGAGACTATACAGCTCTACAGGCTGAGGGACGAGGCAAAACGCCTCGCAATCAAGTAAGCACAGGGGCTTGAACCTTAGTCTCTGAATGACTGCGCAGTCCGACCTGGGCCTATGTTGGTCGCACACATTGTATTGTCGCTTTTCTCAGCGAGGGTTCGAAATCCGCAAACTATTGTACATGTATTAGTGTTGGGATCTTGTCTGCGTTCCTTAAAATTGCATGAAAATATGAGGTTTTTCTATGGAATGTAAAATTGATATCGATATTAATCAATTAATGACGGGATACAATTATAGTAGTATGAAACTTTTTAGGGGAAAAAATCATATTTTATTTAATTTCATCTCGAAAGTGTATGTTGTTACCACTCATTTGAACCGTCTCAAAGAGATGGTTCAAATGAGTGGTAACAACATATACCTTTATGGATAAATAAACTAAATAATGTGATTTTTTCAATAAAAAATATTGTATCCGATTGAAATGGGTTAACAAACACTGCATATTCTAATGAGCTGGTTCATTACAAGCATTCAGTTTTGGACCATCAGATTTTGCTGATGTATAGCATATCAGGTTCAAAGGACTCAACATTACAGATCATTTTCTATCACTTTGCTGTAATGGATGTAAAACCACGTTCAATTAATCAAACGATCTAAAAAAAACATTAAATGCACATGCGAGATAGTTTGAACGCTTTAATCAATTAATAAATACATGTATAACATGATAGTCCTTTAAAACTGTGAATCTTACTGGCATCGTACTGGGATTCACACCTCGAACCAGTGCAGTAGGGGTGCTTGGCATTGGAGCAGGATACTGTCTTTCACTTCTAACAGTTTTTATGCCTCACCACGATAGTGGAGGGGGCATTTGGCGTTACCCTTGTCTGCCCGTCCGTCCGTCACAATGTTAATGTTTTTGTTTGAGCTTGTATCTTCAATTTACAATTTTGTGTCATTTACTATCAATGTGATAGCTGGCACATTCGTGTTCTTGAAACCCATTTTCTAGTTATTGTAATGTTTTATGCTAGCCGAAGCTCAAATATGAAATAGTTTTCGTTGAACTGAACGCGGACTTGTTTACTTTGCATCATTACACCAATGTAAATATATTTTGAGATTTCCCCCCATTGCAGCCGGTTAAATGCGGAATCAAACCCCGTTGCCCGCCGTTAAATGACCTTGACAGGCCGTTGTCACCAATAAATCAAATTGTATCGGGTCAATGTCTGATAAAACATTATGTTGTCAGTCAGTACGTATTTGGCCAATACAAAGCTCGTTACGTGATGTATCGGTATTGCAGGGCGACAGACTTGTACAGCTCTATCCTCGACTATATGACCAAGATGAAGGCAGAATCTTCTGATGATGGCTTCTCACAGACCGTGAATAACTTTATCGCAGCACAACAGGTAGACAACCAGACACCAACGATATGCAGCTTCTTGTATTTCAATGTATTTACTTAATGTTTGAGCTATTGATTATTTTTATGCCCCGCCACTATAGTAGATATTTATTGTTAACCCTTACACCGCTACACACAACAATTGTCTTAGACCGCTACACACAACAATTGTCTTAGACCGCTACACACAACAATTGTCGTCTGCCGTTGCTTTTATATGATGCCTTATTTATCAATAAAAACATGCTTTGACAGCACTTCATAATCATTTCCAATGGAAATGATTCTGAAGTGCTGTCAAAGCATGTTGTAAATTATTCTAAAGTGCTGTCAAAGCATGTTTTTGATGATAAAAATGGAAAATAGAAAATAAACAACAGACGACAAAAAATTAACATAGCGGTGTAAAGGTTATTGGCCAATGGCCCCATGGCCCTCCTGGGTCAGATTTTGTTCACATATTGATTTTTTAAGCAATTACATGCTAGGGATCACTAATCACCGCATTATTTGGTTCCTTAAAAATACAATATGCAAACAATAACCTATTTATAGTTTAGCCAAGTTTATGTATGCATCTCCCATCCGATTAATTATTTTCCATTTCCTGTTAATCATTAAATCGGGTAATAGGGACCTTATTGGGGCTAAATCTTACAACATGTGAAATAAGTGGAACTCGTACCGGCCAGCGATTGGCTTAGATAGTAGGACGAATTATAAGTGAAATAAGTGGAGCTTGATACCGGCCAGCGATTGTCTTAAAATGCAGGGCGAACTATAAATGAAAGACAGGATATTTAGGCCAGAGATGAAGTGGTGAACTTTTCTCCCTCCATTCTTTGTAGTTGGAGAAGACCAAGCTGCGAGACCTGGCCCACAGCACCCGCGACAAGTTGACCACATTGCTGAAACACGAGGACAGCAAATTTCACCATCTTACAGCAGGTACTTTGCTACATAAAACAGAGATTTAAATATCATAATACACTAGTGTAATAAATATGCAAATGCGACTGTAGCAGAAAACGCATTACTGTCTGTTCCACATTTTGCTGCCGAAAAGTCACCCTCCCCAAAAAAATTATTTGATGAAATTCCATTAAATATTGATTTTATTCCGAATTATGGGAATTTAACATGGGGGCTAAAAATAGATTTTTTTAAAATATTGTTTTTATTTGTACCGATTTTCAAAATCTAACTTGTTTTCTTAGTTACATCATTTTCAAGCTATCTCGCCAGGTTTCGGAGTCAATTTCCAAAAAAATTTGGAAATTGACTTCTCATGTTAAATTCCCATAGGAAAATCGTTTTTATATGACCGTTTTTAAAAAAATGTACGTATTATGTTTTACCGCATGGCAGGCGGGCGGGCGGCGGGCGGGCGGGCGCGGGCGGCGGGCGGCGGGCGGGAGGGCGATTGGCTGAAGAAAAATCGCATAGTTCATGTACACAACTCCTCCGAAACTGTTCAGTCGATCGATCTGAAACCATATACACGTCTTCTACACATATTGGAGATGTGCACCTTGGTGTTTTTATGCCGAAAAAATATCACCTTTTTAACTTAGCCATTTTTTCTACATTTTTCTATACAGTTCTATATATGGTACAGAGTTTGTGTACACAAATCCTCCGAAACCGTTCAGTCGATCGATCTGAAACTATGCACACGTCTTCTACACATATTGAAGATGTGCACCTTGGTGTTTTTATGCCGAAAAAATATTTTTTGACAAAAAGATCACCTTTTTAACCTAATAGCCATTTTTTCTACATTTTTCTATACAATTCTATATACGGTACAGAGTTTGTGTACACAACTCCTCCGAAACCGTTCAGTGGATTGTTCTGAAACTATACACACGTCTTCTACACATATTGAAGATGTGCACCTTGGTGTTTTTATGTCAAAAAAAAAATTTTTCTTGCCTTAGTGACAGCTTCACATTTCTGCATCTTCGCTGTCTGGCCCATATTCGACGGGCGTATTTTGTGACTTGCGGCACTCTTGTTTCGCAATAAAATCAATATTTGATGGAATTTCATAAAATATTTTTTTTTGGGGAGTGACTTTTTTATTATTGATGAAGAGGTACTTACATTTAAATATTTTTTAGATTTAATGTGTTTGTTTAATAGCCAAAAGTTTGTCAGCAGAAAAACGTGGAACAGACAGTAGGTGATTACTGCAACTTCAGTGTATTTATGCAATAAATAGAATCTAACATTTGTCCTGTAGCCGATTTCACCAAAATTGCTAAGCATACTTATCTAGCTAAGTATGCTATCAGGGAGTAATAATTTGTTTTCCCTGAACTGCAATATTTCATATAGAATTAACGTGAATATTTTTCCATATTGACGTAACGTGAGTTCATAATTATTGGTCAGTGCCGGAACTACCTTTCACATCGCAAAATAGTTCCTTCTAAATCATCTGTAATTTGTTTATTTTATTTATATTTTGAATATTGTTTGAAGCTCATATAAATTGCGAATGATGTACATATATAATATAAAAGTTATTTGATTTGTATGTGGATATATGCCGGAGCGCAATATCCCTAAAGTCGCTCAATATCGCACGCTGTGGAACTCGTGCATGTATCCACATACAAATCAAATTACCTATAATTCTCCCATGGTTGCAGACCAGATCATGGTTTATGGGGAGATCGATGATAACCTGGTGCAAATGAAGCAGGCCATAGCCGACTCTGTGACCAGCTGGAACTCCAAGTAGGTCATGTAACTGGATCACGTAACTAGGTCACGAAGCTAGGTCATGTAGCTGGGTCACGTAACTAATTCATGGAGCTAAGTCACATAACTAAGTCATGTAGCTAAGTCACATTCCTAGGTCACAGAGCTAAGTCACATAACTAAGTCATGTAGCTAAGTCACATAACTAAGTCACAGAGCTAAGTCACATAACTAAGTCACAGAGCTAAGTCACATAACTAAGTCATGTAGCTAAGTCACATAACTAAGTCACAGAGCTAAGTCACATAACTAAGTCATGTAGCTAAGTCACATAACTAAGTCACAGAGCTAAGTCACATAACTAAGTCATGTAGCTAAGTCACATTCCTAGGTCACAGAGCTAAGTCACATAACTAGGTCACAGAGCTAGGTTACGTAACTAGGTCACATAGATAAGTCACATAACTAGGTCACAGAGCTAAGTCACATAAAACTAGGTAAATGTAAACTAGGCACATCATAGGTAAGTCGCACTAATATATAACTAGGTCACAGAGCTACGTCACATAACTAGGTAATGTAACTAGGTCACATAGGTAAGTCGCATAACTAGGTCACAGAGCTACAGTCACATAACTAGGTCACATAGCTAAGTCACATAACTAGGTCACAGAGCTAAGTCACATAACTAGGTAATGTAACTAGGTCACAGAGCTAAGTCACATAACTAGGTCACATAGCTAAGTCACATAACTAGGTCACAGAGCTAAGTCACATAACTAGGTAATGTAACTAGGTCACATAGATAAGTCGCATAACTAGGTCACAGAGCTACGTCACATAACTAGGTAATGTAACTAGGTCACATAGGTAAGTCGCATAACTAGGTCACAGAGCTACGTCACATAACTAGGTAATGTAACTAGGTCACATAGGTAAGTCGCATAACTAGGTCACAGAGCTACGTCACATAACTAGGTCACAGAGCTAAGTCACATAGCTAGGTTACAGAGCTAAGTCACATAACTAGGTCATGTAGCTGTGTCACATAACTAGGTCATGGAGCTAGGTCATGTAACTAGGTCATATAGCTAAGTCACATAATTAGGTCATCTAACTAGGTCACAGTGCTAAGTCACATAACCAGGTCATGTAGTTAGGTCATGTAGCTGGATTGTGTAACATGTAACATGTAGCTGCAGCCTATGCTCAATAAATGTGAACCCAATAATTGTTTACGAGAAAACATTGTTAATGTGAAATTTACAGACTATGATAATTTTGCACTTACGAACATTTTAGTCGTACGAAGTTTAGTGAAACGGCCCCCTGGACACTGTCTTTCAGTGCTGGAAATGTTTATTATACTCCCACAAACAAAGTTTGTTCGGGGTATATAGGAGTCAGCTTGTCGGTCGGTCGGTCGGTCGGTCGGTCGGTCGGTCGGTCGGTCTGTCGGTCTGTTGGAAATTCCCTTCCACTCTATATCTTCTACGCCGATGCATGGATTATCAAATGGCTTGGCACAAATGTCACTCATGATGAGAAGGTGTGTCACGATCAATAACCACGCACCTACGTCCAAGGTCAAGGTCACAGTTGAAGGTCAAAGGTCAAACCTATTGAAATTCCCTTCCGCTCTATATCTTCAACACCGATGCATGGATTATCAAATTGCTCGGTCGGTCGGTCGGTCGGTCTGTCGGTCGGTCGGCCGGAAATTCCCTTCCGCTCTATATCTTCTACACTGATGCATGGATTATCAAATGGCTTGGTACAAATGTGTCTCATGATGAGAAGGTGTGTCGCGATCAATAACCACGCACCTACGTCCAAGGTCAAGGTCACAGTTGAAGGTCAAAGGTCAAACATATTGAAATTCCCTTCCGCTCTATATCTTCTACACCGATGCATGGATTATCACACTATGCCCAGGGTCAAGGTCACAGACTTGATGCGTAACGCTCGGCTAAATGGCTTATAATCAAAAATGCCTAGTTTTCTTCGGCTGCCAGTGGGGGTATTCGTGTGTCGACAGGCCACATTTCTAGTTGTAATGGTTTTGCTCAGTGTATGGTGCTCCCCCATAACAGTGCATTCCCGTCTGTATATGACCTTGCTGTAGTTGTTGTTGTTGCTTCAATGTTAGGGACTTGGCTCGATGATCTTCCCTTTGTATGACCCTCTACGACCCTGCTGTTGAACTGGTTCGCAAATATAGAGGTATCAGGGTGGTACTTGATGTGGGAGGTACCAGTGTACCCAGAGGAAACCCACTCGTACGATGTCGCGAACACCGTACCATTGGCATTGAACACACTGCCTCAGTCGAGGATCGAACCCAACCCTCATTGGTGACCGGCGCTTTTGTAACCAATTGTGCTTTCCGTACAACCTTAAAAAATGTATGTGCAATATCTACACTATATGCTTCACTTACATATGAGACATGCCATGTGATTTTGTACTAAGAACAAATTCTGATATTTTCTGTAAATGATGTCGAAAGGTAACAAAGTTTTCATAGCAAATGCGGAATTTAATTCTGCATTTGCCACGAGATATTGCACATGTTCTAGGGTACAAAATCACATGGCGTGTCTCATATTCCCATGTGTCAGAATTTCTGGATTTAATTTACTGGTTCCCTGTAGGTTACACGACCTGTACATAAAGCAGCGTAAACTGAAGCAGGGATCCAGCCAGAAGAGAGACAAGGACACCGCCAGTGTGGCCGGGTCTGTCCCCATAGTCGGCTCAGACAAGGAGGACAGGAATAGCAAGGTGGGTGGGGCGTACAGTAAACCCTCCATTTTTATAATACAGTAAACCCCCAGTAAACGTGTGGGGCGTGGAGCCATTATAATACAGTAAGCCCCAGTTAAAAAGGGTGGGGCATGGAGCCATTCTTATAATACAGTAAACCCTCACTAAACTGGTGGGGCGTGAGGCCATTTTTATAATACAGTAAACCCTCACTAAACTGGTGGGACGTGGGGCCATTCTTATAATACAGTTAACCCTCAGTAAACATGTGGGCCATTCTTATAATACAGTAAACCCTCAGTAAACACGTGGGGCCAATTTTATAATTCAGTAAGCCCTCAGTAAATGGGTTGGGCCATTCTTATAATACAGTAAACCCTCACTAAACGGGTGGGGCGTGGGGCCATTCTTATAATACAATAAACCCTCGGTAAACGGGTGGGGCGTATGGCCATTCTTATAATACAGTAAACCATCAGTAAACGGGTGGGGTGTGAGGCCATTCTTATAATACAGTAAACCCTCAGTAAATGGATGGGGTGTGGGGCCATTCTTATAATACAGTAAACCCTCAGTAAACATGTGGGGCCTATCTTATAAGACAGTAAACCCTCAGTAAATGGGTTGGGCCATTCTTATAATACAGTAAACCCTCAGTAAACACGTGGGGCCAAGCTTATAATACAGTAAACCCTCAGTAAACGGGTTGGGCCATTCTTATAATACAGTAAACCCTCAGTAAACACGTGGGGCCAATCTTATAATACAGTAAACCCTCAGTAAATGGGTTGGGCCATTCTTATAATACAGTAAACCCTCAGTAAACACGTGGGGCCAATCTTATAATACAGTAAACCCTCAGTAAACGGGTTGGGCGTGGGGCCATTCTTATAATACAGTAAACCCTTACTAAACAAGTGGAGCGTGGGGCCATTCTTATAATACAGTAAACCCGTTAGTAAACAGGTGGGACATGGGGCCAATCTTATAATACAGTAAACCCTCACTAAACTGGTGGGGTGTGTGGCCAATCTTATAATACAGTACTGCATTATTATAATACAGTAAACCCTCACTAGACGTGTGGAGTGTGGGGCCAATCTTATAATACTGCCTGCTACAACAGTTAATTTCTATCCCTGTTGGTATAACAGCTATGTTACCAGATTCTTGATGTAATACATGTGTTCCAGAATTCGCCTTCATCGCTGTCCAAGTGTGTAGCCACGAGTGAGGAGCGCGAGCGAGGTATGTTGGCTGTGGCATGTCATTTACAATCAAAGTGAATGTGGTTCAAACATGGACCAAACATGTTCCAGACCCGTGTTTCCTATATTCTATTTATAGCCAATCAAATCCCCGTTTTAAAACTTGTTTTCCAATTTTTACAGAGTTCAAACCATTTTCCATTTTCTGGATTTATTTTTTTGTGTCGTAGCGTTTCCTCTTAAAACTCTTAAAACACAAAAATGTAACCACTGACTAAATGGGGATATGGAAGTTTATCTTTTTGCTCGGTCAGGTGTGCCAGTCACAGTATACAGGCTGTAGATCCAGTTCTGTAGTTGATTTCACCAAAATTGCAAAGTATACTTATCTTGCTAAGTACACTTTGAGGGATACATTTTCAATTTAAGGATACATTTATTACTTTTTATTATACTGAATTTATTACATTATCACAACCATTTTGGCTGTGATAATGTAATAAATTCAGTATAATAATTCTGCATATTATATGCAGTATTTAGCTCTATATGAAATATAAATGCATTTTGGGGAAATTAAATGATTACTTCCGCAAAGTGCACTTTGCTAGATAAATATGCTTTGCAATTTTGGTGAAATCAGCTACTGAATTTACAGTTTCTACCTGTACAGTTTGTAGAACTGCTCAAGGTAAAGGTTAAATTGTTTAGAAATTTGCATAAAGGTTTTTGAGGGGTATATTCATTAGTGTTACTGATTTGTGTCTATGACTGGAGAAATGGGGCTTGTGGGATTTGTGACCAGTGTGATTCGTGATCAAATAGCACACTCCTGTAGCCCGACGACGATCTATATTGCTTGTTAAAGCATGTCCGGTGTTTCATTGATGGAATGGCGAACAGTGCAGATCCTGATCAGACTGTACGGATGCACAGGCTGATCTGGATCTACACTGGTCGCAAAACCCATAAGCCCCTTTTCTCCAGTCACAGGCACATTTCTTGTTTCACACATTTCTACAACTCATTGAGTAACATAATCCTTAAAAGGCGGGAACCGAATATTGTTGTCTGTTGCTGCTTTATATTGTATCTTCTTTCTCAATAAAAACAATGAATCGGAAGTCCTATCAAACCATGTTTTGATGAGAAAAATGGAGGACAAAAAAATAAACAGCATACGACACATACTTCAGTGTTGTAAAGGTTAACTTTCCTTCATGCACGTATCATGTAAACCCAGAACATGTAAAATGAGAAATGTTTTCCAGATGACACTATTTCCACGCTGGATTCGGAGTTTGACTCCCGTCGGCTGTCAGAATCAAATTCGCTGAACCCTACATCGCCAATACGTACGTTTGTTTGTACATAATGTATCTCTGGATTTTGGGTCAGATGATACCAGATAATTAAATAAATAAATTGACATCAATTGAATTCAATTTCACAAGAGCTTTGATGTTATTGTCAATTCTCGACATTATTTGTGGCTGTGACTGGAGAAATGGGGCTTAAGGGATTTGTGACCAGTACAGCTCCTGATCAAATAGCAGACTCCGGTAGCCTCATAACGAGCTATCTTGCTTGTTAGAAGCATGACGGGCGATTCATTGATGGAATGGCGAACAGTGCAGATCCTGATCAGACTGTGCGGATGCACAGGCTGATCTGGATCTACACTGGTCGCAAAACCCATAAGCCCAATTTTCCAGTTACAGCCAAATTTATGGAAAATATGACTGATTTTCAAAATTAATATCAGAAAAATCTACAATAGGATAATTATGGGGCGTAATTCCAAAGTTGGACTCGTCGTCCATCAATCTCTATGTTTTGTTCTCTTCATTTCAGTTTCATTCTGTGGGTGCATAAAATCATAGTTAAGCCTATTTTATTACCCTGCTGTATGCTTTTATGTCACGACAGAGTTGCGCTGGAGATGTTTTTTCCATACGGGTTCATATACTTGCAATATTCTCCTGAGAGTGATGACTGTAAAACTGTGTTTTTTTTTAAATCAGCATACACCCACATCTCGCCATCGTCTGTACTGGTTGTATTCGGACCTGCAATAATGAATCTGTGTGAGTTTCACGACTGATACCACGCGTACTGTCGTACTGTCAAACACCTAAATATGTTTGTGTGAGAATATAGAGAATACCAGTCTACTGTCTGTTCCACGTTTTGCTACCGACGAACCTTTGGCCATTAAACACATTAAACCCAAAACATATTTAAATCTAAGTACTATTTCATCAATAACAAAAAAGTCACCCTCCCAAAAACTTTTTATTTGATGACATTCCGTAAAATATTGATTTTATTGCCAAAAAATAGTATGTTACCTGTATTGCAAGCACAGGGCATTTTTTACATGGTAAATAGTAACGCGGTAAACGGCTCTGTGACGCTGATTAACAATAATCAACGTCAATTGTTACTGTTACAGTAAGGTGACGATTGCTATAATTTCAACGGATTTGAAAAGCCTGTTGATTTACCTATTGTGTACCTTGTATTTATACAAGTAACAACAGACTATCTGGGCCCGGTTGCTCAAAGCTTCAGTTAGCTTAACAGACTGTTAAATCCTTAGCATTGCTAAGGATTTAACAGTCTGTTAAGCTAACTGAAGCTTTGAGCAACCGGGCCTAGATTAGTTGTTCCCATCACCTGTGCATGGGGGCTAAACATATTATTTTTTTTAGATTTTTTTTATTTGTGGACTGATTTTCAAAATCTAACTTGTTTTCTTAGTTACATCATTTCCAAGCTATCTAGCCAGGTTTCGGAGTCGATATCCAAAAATGTTCGTTGTTTGACTCCTCCCCCACCTCTTCCGCCTCTTTTTCCCCCATGTTAAATTCCCATAGGAAAATGTTATTTTTGCTATTAAATCAATATTCTATGGATTTAATGTGTTTAATAGCCAAAAGTTTGTCGGCAGGAAATGTGGAACAGACGGTGAATCATTTTGCTTGATCCTGCTCTGCTTGATACATTTAGTAAAATGGTAAAATGTGAAAATACTCGCAATAGTGTTTACGATTTCGGACCTAACGTGCTGCCACCAAACAATGTGTTTAATGAGCAAAATGACAGTTAAAAAATAAACAGGATACGACACAATTTAATTCAGCATTGTAAGCGTTAATTACCACCTTAAGTACGGTGACGTCGACATTGTCGATGGATAGTTTTCCCTCCAAACTAATTATTATAGGAAACTTCTCCCATCAAAATAATGTAGATAGTTTTATGTACAGGGACCAGGGATATGGGATGTAATTATGTTACATAACTAATACTAATTATCATATGAAACTCCTCCCACTAAACTAATTATCATATGAAACTCCTCCTACCAAACTAATTATCATATGAAACTCCTCCCATCATACTAAATATCCCCTCGCCAATAGGCAAGAGGGGATATAGCGTTAGTCCATGTACGTACGTAACCCCTTTCATTTTGCAATAACTCTTCACCGATGTTGATAATATTTTTCCACAATGTGAGTCATGGAATGGTGCTTTGTTTTGCTTACGACTCATGTCCGACCGCCCAAGGTCAAGGTCACTGAGTTGGAAGGTAAAAATGTTTATGTTTTTTTTTGTTTTTTTTTCTATAACTCATTAATTTCTTTACCGATTTTGATAATATTTGGCCACAATGTGTGTCTAGGGATGGTGCTTTGTTTTGCATATGATCCACGTCCGACCGCCAAAAGTCAAAGTCACTGAGGACATATGTGTAAGGCAAAAATGTTAACAAAATTATTTCAAGGTTTTTGGGTTTTTTTATTATCAAGGCTGCCAGTGAGGGGACAAGCTTCGTTTAACAATTCCATTTCTTGTTAACATATTATGCTGCTCCCACCACATTAACTATCACCATAGGTGCTGTGACGTCCACGTCGTCGATGGATAGTTTCGTGTACGGGGTTACACCCGGCATATCTGCAGCCGCAGTGTGGCCCGTTGGTAGCATGCCCGAATCACACTCAGACAGCTATGTTGTCTGCCACCGGGGTCAAGGTGACCATAGGGGTCGCGCCATGTGATTTTGTACCTAACAACATGTGTGATTTTTCAGGAGATGTATTAACAGAAACTGTGATATTTCTGTAAATGATGTTGAAAGATGACGACATTTTCATAGCAAATGCGGAATAAAATTCCGCGTTTGCTATGCAAATTTCGTCAACTTTCAATATTGTACATATTTTTCATGAGATATCGCACATTTTCTTAATAGGTACAAAATCACATGGCGTGTCTCATATGTACACAGACATAGTCTTGCACAGTATTCAGTGCTTTTATTGCACTGCATTTGTTACACAATGAAATCATTTCACTACCATTATTGCTGAGGCAAATTATTGCACTGCATTTACTGCACAGATATGTAACTTTAATCTTTGCATTTTACACGTGGTATTCTGCCACATTTATTACATGAACACATTATTGCACTGCCTTTAAGGAATAAAATTATGGGCTGTTGTGTTTACTGGGATGGACAATTAAGTTGGTCTGTTTAAAGTGTATGGAGTCCAAAGAACTCGTCACAAACTTTAAACAGACCAAATGTATTGTACACCCCAGTAAACGCTACAGCCCATGGTTTTATTACTTATATTTACACTGCATTTTCTGACAATTTCAAAAATGTAAATATGGCGTTAAAATTAATAATATATCTTGTTTTACGTCATTTTGTCGCAATTCCTGGAACAGCAACGTTGCCGGTCAATGGCATGCCGTTATTGACAACCTCGTGGGAATTAATGACGTCAAACAAACTTTAATCAATCATCAACATCTCGCCATGTCACGTGGCTCCAATGTATTGTATTGGGATGTAAACGCAATACGTCGAATGGTCGTTTATAGGAATGAATGGCTTTTTTGTGGAATTTATCGGAGTATAAACTTGGAAAAGTCGCGGGAATACTGGACGAAGGCCGGAAGGCCTCGTCCAGTATTCCCGCGACTTTTCCAAGTTTATATCCCCGATAAATTCCACAAAAAGGCCATTCATTCCTTATAATTCCAGCATTTGAAATAAATTCATAAAAAAAATGTGTTTATTTTCCGTTTTCTTAAGAATTACTTTAACTGCAACTGACGGTTACGGAAAGTAGTTCGGCATGGAGTTTACTGGGATATAAATTCTGGACGGAGACTTGCTACGGACCAATCAAATGTTACGGAATTGTGTAAATATTTTTGTGCTGGAATTATTCCATTATGACTTCATGGAAAGCAGGGCTCCAGATAAGGAATTGGTAATTGAGTATTTTCATATCTGAAGCAATTGGGTATTTCAATATTTTAATTGGGTAAAATAAAATCACACCACTGTTTACACATCAACATACAGCAATTATTGAATTGTTTTCTTCGAAATGAAAACATGTCTTGGCATTTGATTAGAATTGTCTCCATTCTAATGAAATACCAAGATGTGTTTTCATAGAAAATAAGAAAAATATGCTATATTTGTGGTCTGTTTATTGTTTTCTGTATTATGATAAAGGTACCACAAATTTGTTATTGATTTTTGATACTCGCTACTTCTGATCTCAATTGGGTTTTTGGCAATTTTAATTGGGTATTTACGCAAATACGCAGCTTATCTGGAGCTCTGAGAAAGTGTAAATATTGTTGGATAAATAACATCTATTGTTGCATTTCGTTCATTGCCGGTTGAACGGTATGTATTACACCCGCGTATTACACCCGCGTATTACACCCACATATTACACCCGCGTATTACACACACGCTTTCACTGCACTTTTATTACATTGATAATTACGCCATAAAAAACAAGAACTTTGGTTCTCAGAAAAATCCCTGCACGTCGGGCATCTTATCGTCATGTACAAATGCAAACTTATTGTAAATTTGCCACATGATCAATCAAAAACACACCCTGTACAAATATGTTAAATCCAATCATGTCTTGACAACATTCTGGTGATTTTTCACGTCTAATGAGATTATTGTAGCTTTAGTAGCATATATGTGAACCACATGTTTAATTCACATGCAAAATGCATCTGGCGAAGATCTCCTGAAAAACAAATACATTAAAAAATCCGCCGTCCCGCGTCCATTCGGCAGACCCCGTGTCTGAGAACCAAAGTACTTTCTGTATGACCTTATAAAGATGAACTGCTTACTATCTGTTCCACATTTTGCTGCCAACAAACTTTTGGCTATTAAACATATTAAATCTAAAAAATATTTAAAAATAAGCACTTTTTTTATTAATAACAAAAAAGTAGCCCTCCCCAAAAAAAATTATTTGATGAAATTCCATCAAATATTGTTTTTCCAATGGGAATTTAACATGGATTTATTTGTGGACCGATTTTCAAAATCTAACTTGTTTTTCTTAGTTGCATCATTTTCAAGCTATCTCACCAGGTTTCGGAGTCAATTTCCAAAATTTTCAAATTCCCATAGGAAAATCTATTTTTTTCGCAATAATATCAATATTTGATGGAATTTCATCGGCAGCAAAACGTGGAACAGGCAGTAGGTACATTCACACTGCTTATATCATTACTCATTTTCTAGAAACATTCAACAAATGTTTCTAGACCTGCCAGATATTCGAGACCTGCACCACCTATCGCTTTGTTGTCTTCTGACAACTCTTGTGACGTTGCTTATCACCCATGTTTTCTTTATTACGTAGCCCAAACAAATGTTGGTGATATTATAGGAATGAATGGCCTTTTTGTGGAATTTATCGGGGTATAAACTTGGAAAAGTCGCGGGAATACTGGACGAAGGCCGGAAGGCCTCGTCCAGTATTCCCGCGACTTTTCCAAGTTTATATCCCCGATAAATTCCACAAAAAGGCCATTCATTCCTTATAATTCCAGCATTTGAAATAAATTCATCAAGAAAATGTGTTTATTTTCCGTTTTCTTAAGAATTATTTTAACTGCACCTGACGGTTACGGAAAGTAGTTCGGCATGAAGTTTACTGGGATATAAATTTTGGACGGAGACTTGCAACGGACCAATCAAATGTTAGGGAATTGTGTAAATATTTTTGTGATGGAATTATACCAGTGTAAATAATTGTCCATCTCTCCCTTAGCTATCTGGATTGAATGTGTTCACTCGTGACTGTCTAAAAACAACTAGTTTGATTGTAAACATAATAGATCCTGATCAGACGGCAACGCTATGATACTTTTATTTTGGAGAACTTTGGCCACTAGCCAATTGTCTGGACAGTGTATGAAATTGAAATGTTTGGTGTCTGATCCCCAGATGACCGCCAATATAAGTTATATATTAAAGTTATTGTCATACAATGGAACCTCTCTAAACCGGACACCAAGAAAACACATGTGAGTTTTCTATGGATGAGTTTCTTGGTCATTTATCTCGGGTGATAATATCTGTTCGTGATCAGAATGAATTACAGTGGAACCTCTCTAAACCGGACACCAAGAAAACTCCTGTGGTCTTCTTTTTGATGAGGTTTTGGTCATTTATCTCAGGTGATAATGTCTGTTCGTGATCGCATAACACACACCTATGGCTCAGAAGGATCAAATGCCTGATTTACAATGAAACCTCTCTAAGCCGGACAACCTGGGGACCTCCCAGGGTGTCCGGTTTAGAGAGGTTTCACTGTAGTATCCAAATCCCATGACCTAAAGGGCTTTGTAATTTTACTGTGTCTGTCTGTTTGTCGTCCGCCGTTTATTTTCTTGGCAACATTTGAGAATCATTACCAATGGAAATGATGCTAAAGTGCTGTCAAAACATGTTTTTATTGAGAAAGAAGGCAAAAGCAACAGCAGACGACAATTTTCGTGATCAGCAGTCTAAGGGTTAGATATAGAGGAAATCATCCATATTGTCAGTAACCGCTAGTGACCTATTGTCGACTCAGATAACCAGTCAGTTCCCGTTCACGCTGAATAACTTAGTACTCTGTCACATAGTAGTATTAGTTAAGTTCATTTGAGCCATCCTGACACGAGGCTAGCTCTTGCATTAATAAATAAGTATGAGTTCAGACGCTCGTTGTTGTTAACTTGAAATCCAGATAGACAGTAATAACACTACCGTGCTGCCAACCAGGGCCGGGGTGTTGGTTACAGTATACTTTGCAATGTTGGTGAAATACGCCACTGGTGACGTAATTTCGCGTTCTTGTAACGTCATGAGACACATGACTAAAGAAGCTTCGGTAAAATGGGTTCCTGGTTTTTGCAGGATTGTTAATTGTATTATTGCAGAAAGATTTATTGTTTGACATTGATTTATTTTGCAGGATTGTTGTTTTTGCAGGATTGTTGTTTTTGTGACGGGTGTATGTGCTTACTTGTTGGGGGCGGAATAAAAGATATGTTCATAAATTTCATGAGAAAATGCATCATCTAAACTACCGCGACTACAGTATTGTTGTAATCCTGTAGCCTATTTCACATTGCAAAGTATACTTTTCTAGCAAAGTATACTTTGAGCGAGAAATTTACAATTTAAGGATAAATTTATTAATTTTTAGCTCGACTATTCGAAGAATAGTTAGAGCTTATGTTGTCACAGCTGGCGTCGGCGTCGGCTTCACCGTCACGCCTTGGTTAAGGTTTTTAGTCAAGCTTGTATATGGAATACTACTGGCCCTGATCTATATTTGACATTGACCTACATTTCCTCTTGAATTACTTAGTTAATTCCCCTTGTTTAAGATTTTTAGTCAAGCTTGTATATGGAATACTACTGGCCCTACACCCACCATACTTGGACAACTTCATCTCCTAATGATGTACATCAACAACCCCTGATCTATATTTGACCTTGACCTACATTTCCTCTTGAATTACTTAGTTAATTCCCCTTGGTTAAGGTTTTTAGTCAACCTTGGTTAAGGTTTTTAGTCAAGCTTGTACATGGAATACTATTGTGCATACATACACCATACTTGGACAACCTTTTCTCATAGGGATGTACATCAATAACCCCTGATCTATATTTGACCTTGACCTACATTTCCTCTTGAATTACTTAGTTAATTCCCCTTGGTTAAGGTTTTTAGTCCAGCTTGTATATGGAATACTACTGGCCCTACACCCACCATACTTGGACAACTTCATCTCCTAATGATGTACATCAACAACCCCTGATCTATATTTGACCTTGACCTACATTTCCTCTTGACTTACTTAGTTAATTCTTCTTGGTTAAGGTTTTTAGTCAACCTTGGTTAAGGTTTTTAGTCAAGCTTGTACATGGAATACTAGTGTGCATACAGACACCATACTTGGACAACATTTTCTCATAGGGATGTACATCAATTAGGGATGTACATCAATAACCCTTGATCTATATTTGACCTTGACCTACATTTCCTCTTGAATTACTTACTTAACTAACATTTACTATGTAAATCTAAACATTGTCTGCTGTTTATTTTTCATTCCATTTTTCTCAACACGAACATGGCTTGATAGTACTTCAGAATAATTTTCAATGGAGAAAGCAAGACAAAATACGAAACAACAGCAGACGACAATTTTTTGTTTCCCGCATTCAACGGGCTAACCATTCGTTACTTGTTAATTGGATGTGGATAGTAACTCTGCAGACACACCATCCTTAGTCATGGATTATCTGCCCATTTTGGACACAATTTTGCCTTGTAACTCTTACAAATATTTTAAAACCGTAACAGCTGGAGGCTTGATACTTGGTATGCAGCTTTATGATGTGTATAGTGATTTTTTATTTGACATTGGGTCATGGATTATCTCCCCCTTTTGGATGTATCTCTCTCATGGATTATCTCCCCCTTTTATATTGTCTTGTTTAACCCGTTACATTACATGCTGAATACACCTTCACGGGTATGATTTTTTTAAATATTTTATTTTTATTTTTGTTATTTCTCAATGAAAGTATATGTTGTGACCACTCATTTGAACCGTCTCGACGAGACGGTTCAAATGGTGGTCGCGACATATACTTCTAAGCACATTTAAACAAAATATTTATGATTTTCCCCAATCAAAATAGCATATCCTCGGCATGAAATGGGTTAATATCAAAGCAATAGGTGCTGCATCTGTGACGTTTGAACACATTTTCTTGTTGTTAGTCGTTATTGGAAAATATGACTTTTTTTTTAATCGATATCGGTGAAAAATGCAATGAGTGAGGTAATACAAGAGTATGGCTGCTACAGGAGAAATTGGGCTTATGGGATTTCTGACCGTTGTAGCTCCTGATCAAGCATCACACTCCTGTAGCCTGATAACGATGTGTATTGCTTGTTAGATACATGACGGGTGTTTCATTGATGAAATGGCAAACAGTGCAGATCCTGATCAGACTGTGCAGATGCACAGTCTGATCTGGATCTACACTGGTTGCAAAACCGTTACGCCCCATTTCTGCAGTCACAGCCACATATACTCATTTGTGTTACAGTAACCAAGCCAATTCCAATTGACTTCGAGACTTCAGCTGAATATTTGGGGAGCCTGGAAGATCTGCTATCAGAGGAGGGCATGACCAATCTTGATGATGACGCCGATACTCGACCTAAAGGTAGTTTGACAGACTTTTCATTAACACGGTTCGAAGAAATGGAAATTTGAAGGGCCAGTGGAAGAAGAGGGCTACCTCCATGAGGGAGTTAGCCTCCATCTTCCACTGATGCCTGGCACCAGGTCCGGTTATTCTAATATCAGGGTTGAATATATATTTATTTTGGTGTAAATATTCCATTCTGATTTTGGGATTTTCTCCCCAATGCAGCAGGTTACATGTGGGATCGAACCCGTTGGCCAGCTTTAAATGACCTTAGCTGTTGATAGGCCATTAAACACCAATAAATCAAATCAAATCCACTGACCCCTTCAGTTCTAGGGTGTTTTGAAGCAATTAAAATGTGTTTTGACAGAATGGCTAAAGCGGGTGGTTGGTCGGGTGAAAGCGACGGCGTAAATTAACATTAGGGATTCCTCCTTATAGGAATCACGATTTTCCTGGTTTGGCCATCAGGTACATTTTCATTTTTAGCTCTTTTGTTACCTTTGAATTGGGTTATTGCCCATTATAAAAGCAGTAAGATTATTACTGATCCTACTGCTTTTGGGAGGGGGCCAAGTGATTCTGGTGTGGCGAGGACCTGGCATCAGATTAGGATTATTCTGATTTCAGGGCTGATTTTAGGATCCCCCCCCCCCATTTGTACAGGTAATATATGAGATTTAGTACTAAACCCATTGACCCGGCCTTAAATGACCTTAGCTGTTGATAGGCAGTTAAACCCCAACAAACAAACAAACAGAATGGCTAAATGTATTGATGAAATAGTAACATGTTCGGAAGGAGTGGTAACCTTTCTTTGGAGCAATAGTAACATGCTTCTAAGTGGACCCTCAGTTGCAATTGTAGAACAGCTTCTGTCACCAGTAATTCATTCTTTACAACAATTATTGTTGTACAAGTTTCTTCAGCACAAATGTCATGCCAATTTTGATGTAGGGTGCTATGTTCAAAGGGCACATACAATGTTTTACTATTAAATAATATCTTGTTTTAAATTACCAATAATTGGCTTAAACATATTTTCTTACGCCCCTGGTCTCTGTAGAGCCAGAGGCATATAGTGTTTGGACTTTTTCTGTATGTCCTTACGTCCGACACATTAAGAAGTTCGCCAGAGTTTCTCATTTATGTCATGACTTCTAAATCCCTTGATGGATTACTTTAATAGTTCAATACATTATTCTTGTGGACAAATTCCACACATACATGCTGCCCTTAATATGACCTTGAGAAATTGACCTTCACAACTGCGTCACAGTTTCTCAATTCTATATTCCTTGAAGGATTACTTTAATATTTCAATACATCATACTTGTGGACAAATCCCACATATCCATGATGTCCTTAATATGACCTTGACCTTTTGACCTTCACAACTTTGAATTTGTTCATACATTAAAAGTTTTTACCGGAGTTTACATAAGACTTGTGCACAGATGTCAAACATCCATTCTGCCCTTCGTATGACCACATTTTCTTGTTTGAATACTGTTTACAATTTGATTAACCCTTACTATGCTGAATTAAATGTTGTCGTCTGCTGGAAATGTTTTATTTTCAATATTTCTCAACAAAAACCTGGTTTTGACAGCACATGAGAATTGTCTCCGGTGGAGACGATTCTCATGTGCTGTCAAAACCAGTTTTTTTTTAAGAATTCAAGCAAAAATGAAAAACAGCAGACGGCAATTTTCGTCAACAGCATAGGAAGGATTAACATTGTTACTAGGATACACTACCTAATGGGATTGGATTAAAAGCAAGCTTAATTTAAATGCTCTCCCGCCTTGACTTGAATTGTTTGTGAATTTTCTTGGAAAATATCTTCTAATGTAATCACAGGGCAAACAAAGATTTATATGGCTGCAGAGCTCCAGATAAGGTGTGTATTGGCGTATTTTACGTACTTATTTTAGCAGAATACGCACTGATTATCAAAAGTGGGTGTACAAAATACTCACACCAGTGTGAAAATATGCATTTATTTTCAATTGGGTAGTGAAAATGCTGTAATAAAATTGGAATTTACTTAGTTGAGCTGCAAAAAGCAAACACTGTTTGCTTTTTGCAACTCAAATAAGTGATTTTTTAAATGTGTTTTATTTTTGTTCCGTATTTAATAAGGAAGAAAATCAATAATATATTTGTAAAGTGAGATACGCATTGAATTTGAAATCTCTTTGGATACAAAACTTATCTCGAGCTCTGTGGCTGGTTTTAAATGTGAACTATGTTTGGCTTGCAGAAGTTGAACTGAAGCCGGTACTGGAGCCAGGTGAGGACTCGGCAACAGAAACAGAACCAGTACAGGGAACCAGTACTGTAGAAACTGACAATGTAGCTGTTACCTTAACTAGTAGTCCAGAAGACAAGGACAACTCCATCCAAACTGCTGGAAAGAAAGATTTGCCAGAGAATAATGACCAAAAC
Source organism: Conchocele bisecta (assembly GCA_029237695.1). Classification (NCBI taxonomy): domain Eukaryota; kingdom Metazoa; phylum Mollusca; class Bivalvia; order Lucinida; family Thyasiridae; genus Conchocele; species Conchocele bisecta. The sequence goes on along the minus strand of CM055266.1, from coordinate 9,211,313 downwards.
TCCACAAATGTTACTAAACGGGAAGTGATAACTGTAGAGCATGATGGGAAGGGAAGTCCTTCAGTGGCGCCATCTGGTGGAGAGAGAGTTTCTGGGGATAAACATGCAGATAAAGAAGCCAAAAAAGGTATTTCTTGTGACCAGTGAACGATTCTGCTCCTGTTATTATATCATGATAGTTCTCACCACATGTGAATCATCTTAGTGGTGTAAGATGTATAAGATGTGACGTGCATCCATCCTTTCCGTGACTCAGTCACACCTACTGTCTGTTCCACGTTTTGCTGCCGAGAAACTTTTGGCTATTAAACATATTAAATCTAAAAACTATTGAAATGTAAGTACTTTTTCATCAATAACAAAAAAGGTCACCCTCCACAAAAAAATTTATTTGATGAAATTCCATAAAATATTGATTTTATTGCGAAAACAAAGATTTTCATATGAGAATTTAACATGAGGCAAAAAGGAGGAGGCTGTCCAGGAGGGTCGAAAAACAAAAGAAATTTGGAAATTGACTCCGAAACGTGACGAGATAGCTTGAAAATGATTTAACTAAGAAAATAAAACTTTGATTTTGAAAATCGGTCCACGATTAAAAAAAATATTTAAAAAAAATATATTTTTAGCCCCCTTGTTAAATTCCCATATGAAAATCGTTTTTATGCCCCCGCCACCGAATGGTGAGGGGGGCATATAGTGTTACCGGCGTCCGTACGTAACATACGTAACGTACGTACGTCCCGAAACCTTAACGCTCGGGTAAATGGCTTATAATTTCTGTTTCCTTGCTCGGATCTGCTTCACATTTCACACACACCAATGGTCCTCTCCCGCCCTGTGACAAATCCACATTCGTCATGCCCCCGCTAAGGTCAGGGTCATGGTCACAGACTTGGTGCGTTCGAAACCTGAACGCTGGGTAAATGCCTTATAATTTCTGTTTCCTTGGTCGGATCTGCTTAACATTTCACACACGCATTGCTCCAATGGTCCTTTGCCACCCTGTGACAAATCCACATTCGTGCCGCCCCCGCTAAGCCCAGGGTCAAGGTCACAAACTTGGTGCGTTTGAAACCTTAACGCTGGGTAAATGCCTTATAATTTCTGTTTCCTTGCTCGGATCTGCTTCACATTTCACACACGCATTGCTCCAATGGTCCAAATACTCTGCCACCCTGTGACAAATCCACATTTGTGCCGCCCCCGCTGAGCCCAAGGGTCAATCGGTCACAGACTTGGTGCGTTCGCCCAATCCTTAACGACGTGGGTTAAATGCCTTATCCAATTATTTCTGTTTCCTTACTCGGATCTGCTTCACATTTCACACACGCATTGCTCCAATGGTCCTCTGCCACCCTGTGACAATTCCACATTCGTCCCGCCCCCGCTAAGCCCATGGTCAAGGTCACATACTTGGTGCGTTCAAAACCTTAGCGCTGGGTAAATGCCTTAATATGCCCCCGCCACCGAATGGTGAGGGGGACATATAGTGTTACCGGCGTCCGTACGTACGTAACGTACGTCTGTACGTACATACGTCCCGAAACCTTAACGCTCGGGTAAATGGCTTATAATTTCTGTTTCCTTGCTCGGATCTGCTTCACATTTCACACACACATTGCTCCAATGATCCTCTACCGCCCTGTGACAAATCCACATTCGTCTCGCCCCCACTAAGCCCCGGGTCAAGGTCACAGACTTGGTGCATTTGAAACCTTAACGCTCGGGTAAATGGCTTATAATTTGTGTTTCCATGCTCGGATCTGCTTGAAATTTCACACATGCATAGCTCAAATGGTCCTCTACCGCTCTGTGACAAATGCACATTCGTCCCGCCCCCGCTAAGCCCAGGGTTAAGGTCACAGACTTGGTGCGTTTGAAACCTTAGCGCTCGAGTAAATGGCTTATAATTTCTGTTTTCTTGCTTGGATCTGCTTCACATTTCACACACGCATTGCTCCAATGGTCTTCTGCCACCTTGTGACAAATCCACATTTGTCCCGCCCGCGCTAAGCCCAGGGTCAAGGTCACAGACTTGGTGCAATCGAAACCTTAACGCTCGGGTAAATGGCTTATAATTTCTGTTTCTTTGCTCGGATCTGCTTCACATTTCACACACGCATTGCTCCAATGGTCCTCTGCCACTCTGTGACAAATCCACATTTGTCTCGGCCGCGCTAAGCCTAGGGTCAAGGTCACAGACTTGGTGCGTTCGAAACCTTAACGCTCGAGTAAATGGCTTATAATTTGTGTTTCCTTGCTCGGATCTGCTTCACATTTCACACACACATTGCTCCAATGGTCCTCTACCGCTCTGTGACAAATCCACATTCGTCCCGCCCCCGCTAAGCCCAGGGTCAAGGTCACAGACTTGATGCTTTCGAACCCTTAACATTCGGTTAAATGGCTTATCATTTGTGTTTCCTTGCTCGGATCTGCTTCACATTTCACACACGCATTGCTCCAATGGTCCTCTACCGCCCTGTGACAAATCCACATTTGTGCTGCCCCCGCTAAGCCCAGGGTCAAGGTCACAGACTTGGTGCATTCGAAACCTTAACATTCAGTTAAATGGCTTATAATTTGTGTTTTCTTGCTCGGATCTGCTTCACATTTCACACGCATTGCTCCAATGGTTCTCTACCGCCCTGTGACAAATCCACATTCGTCCGCCCCCGCTAAGCCCAGGGTCAAGGTAACAGACTTGGTGCTCAAAACCTTAATGCTCGGGTAAATGGCTTATAATCAAATATGCCTCGTTTTCTTTGGCTGCCAGCGGGGGCATTCGTGTGCCGATAGGCCACATTTCTAGTTTCACAATAAAATCAATATTTGATGGAATTTCATCAAATAATTTTTTTTGGGGAGGGTCACTTTTTTGTTATTGATGAAAAAATACTTGCATTTAAATATTTTTAAGATTTAATGTGTTTAATAGCCGAAAGTTAGTCGGCAGAAAAACGTGGAACAGACAGTAGTGATCACGTGTGGTAAACCATGTTGTATCCGGTAAAGATATATGGTTACACTACTGGAAGAAAATTGTAATTGCAGTGCTGAAACTTCAAATTCTTCTCCCCCACAGTAGCCATAGATAATATGACCTTGTTGTTGCATGGATAGAAGTTGACGACAATTTTCTATTCTCACATCCTAAGTCCAATTTGCAGCTGATGAGACGGAAGGAGTGCCGGGAGACAAAATGACGTCTATCAGGAAATCGCTGATGAGCACCATCTTTCAGGCTTCAGGAGTGTACCAGCTACAGACGCCTTTGTAAGTTATAGATTTTTGCAAAAATTGCAAAAACTTCTGTGCAAAAATTTAAACTTGCAAAAACACACCACCTGGGGGCCGTTTCACTAAACTTTGTACGACTAAAATGTTCGTAAGTACAAAATTGTGATTGTCTGTAAATTTCAGATTACATGTAACAATGTTTTCTTGTAAACAATTATTGGGTTTACATTTATGTTTACATAAATGTAAATGTAAATATTTTTCAATTCTGAAATTAGATTTTCAAAGAGTATTTCCCCACTCCAGGGTCCTGCTCCCGGCAAAAAAAAAAAAGAAATCTACAATACTTGAATAGTTGGATGACTTTTTTCGTGGCCTAGGTGTCAGGAAATCGCATCTGCGGCGATCTGGCATTTAAAAATTTCCTGGGGGAGGACTCCCAGACCCCTCGACTTTACGATTTCGCACTCGCGAAGGTCAGCTATGCCGAATTGTAATTACAGAACCCCCCCTTGCAATTATTTCTGTATCCGCCCCTGCTTGTACTCCCTCGGGTCTATTTCAATACTGATTTGTTCTCCCTCAAGTCTATTTCAATACTGATTTGTACTCCCTCAAGTATATTTCAATACTGATTTGTTTGTACTGCCTCAGGTCTTTTCCAATACTGATTTGTACTCCCTCAGGTCTATTTCAATACTGATTTGTTCTCCTCAGGTCATTTCAATACTGATTTGTCATCAATATGATTTGTTTCCTCAGTCTATTTCAATACTTTGTCCCCTCAGGTTATTTTCAATACTGATGGTCTCTCAGTCTATCAATACTGATTTGCTCCCTCAGTCTATTTCAATACTGATTTGTTCTCCCTCAGGTCTATTTCAATACTGATTTGTCTCTCAGTCTCAATACTTTGCGGTCTATTTTCAATACTGATATGTCTCCCCAGGTTCTCCCAATACTGATTTGTTTCTCCCCTCTCTATTTCAATACTGATTTGTTCTCCCTCAAGTCTATTTCAATACTGATTTGTACTCCCTCAGGTATATTTCAATACTGATTTGTTCTCCCTCAGGTCTATTTCAATACTGATTTGTTCTCCCTCAAGTCTATTTCAATACTGATTTGTACTCCCTCAAGTATATTTCAATACTGATTTGTTTGTACTGCCTCAGGTCTTTTCCAATACTGATTTGTACTCCCTCAGGTCTATTTCAATACTGATTTGTTCTCCCTCAGGTCTATTTCAATACTGATTTGTTCTCCCTCAGGTCTATTTCAATACTGATTTGTTCTCCCTCAGGTCTATCTCAATACTGATTTGTACTCTCAGGTCTATTTCAATACTGATTTGTACTCCCTCATGTCTATTTAAATACTGATTTGTACTCCCTCAGGTCTATTTCAATACTGATTTGTACTCCCTCATGTCTATTTAAATACTGATTTGTTCTCCCTCAGGTCTATTTCAATACTGATTTGTTCTCCCTCAGGTCTATTTCAATACTGATTTGTACTCCCTCGGGTCTATTTCAATACTGATTTGTTTGTACTCCCTCAGGTCTATTCCAATACTGATTTGTTCTCCCTCAGGTGTATTTCAATACTGATTTGTTCTCCCTTAGGTCTATTTCAATACTAATTTGTACTCCTTCAGTTCTATTTCAATACTGATTTGTTCTCCCGCGGGTATATTTCAATACTGTTTTGTTCTCCCTCAGGTCTATTTCAATACTGATTTGTGCTCTCTCAGGTCTAATTCAATACTGATTTGTACTCCCTCAGGTCTATTTCAATACGGCCCCGTGCAGGCACCGGGGCGGGATCAACTGATCGATCCTGAGAATAGTGCTGCAGTAGCCATTGCTTGTCGTAAAAGGCGACTAAACTGGCTTAACGATTGGGTTCATACTTTCCGGAACCCACTATACCGGATTTGGCCCTCATGTGCATGTTTGGCTTTCTTGTATGTGAGAGTTGAGTCGGGCTATGCCCCATATATAAAAGTAAGATTAGCGCTAATCCTATTACTTTTAGGGGATGGGATAAATGATGCTGGTGTGGCGAGGGCCTGGCACCAGATCAGGTTGTTCTAATTTCAGGACTGAATAATATATTTTGATTGTAAATATTGAGTTCTGAAGTTGGGATTTACCCCCCTTGGACAGGTGGATACGGGACTCGACCCCGTTGACCCGTCTGCGTGTAGACATCCCTGAGGCTTGTACCTCTATGTCAGAAAAGCGGACGTTAAACCCTATTCACTCACTCACTCACTCACTCACTCACTATTTCAATACTGATTTGTACTCCCTCGGGTCTATTTCAATACTGATTTGTTCTCCCTCAGGTCTATTTCAATACTGATTTGTTTTATATTCTCAGGGTTCTATTCAATACTGTTTGTTCTCCCTCAGGTCTATTTCAATACTGACTGATGTTTGCTTCTCTCAGGGTCTATTCAATATGATTTGTACTCCCTCACTTTCAATCAGTCTATCTCAATACTGATTTGTACTCTCAGGTCTATTTCAATACTGATTTGTACTCCCTCATGTCTATTTAAATACTGATTTGTACTCCCTCAGGTCTATTTCAATACTGATTTGTACTCCCTCATGTCTATTTAAATACTGATTTGTTCTCCCTCAGGTCTATTTCAATACTGATTTGTTCTCCCTCAGGTCTATTTCAATAGATTTCTGATTTTCAATGCTGATTTACTCCCAACATATGAATATCTTTTCCATTTACAGCCACATATGAGACATGCCACATACATTATTTTGTACCTTTGGACATCTGCGTGATTTCATTAAATACGTTTACAAAATTTACAATATTTTTCATAAATAAAGTAAAAAGTTGACAAAATTGTCCGCATGTACTTTTGTCAACTTTTGACGCCATTTAAGGAAAATATTGTAGATTTTTTAAACGTATTTCAAGAAATTACGCAGATGTCCACAAGTACAAAATCTCATGGCGTGTCTCAGAAGTGTAAATGTCAATGAATCAATAAAACAGGGTATAGAATCAGGGCTCCAGATAAGGAATTAGTAATTGAAAAATTTTAATTGTGTAAAATATAATCACACAACTGTTTACACATCAGCAGACCACACTCATTGAATAGTTTGCTTCTAAATGAAAACACATCTTGGTATTTCATTAGAATTGTCTCCTTGGAGACAATTCTAATGAAATACCAAGATGTGTTTTCATGGAAAAATAAGAAAATATGCTATATTTGTGGTCTGTTTATTGTTTTCTGTAGCATGATAAAGATACCACAAATTTTTCATTGCCTTTTTGATACTCACTACTTCTGATTTCAACTGGGTTTTTGGAAATTTTAATTGGGTATTTACGCAAATACGCAGCTTATCTGGAGCTCTGTAGAATACGTGACATATTTGTGTATTGCAGCGATGCGAGCGAGCACCATCTGCTGCCACCATGTGACCGCGTGCCCGTCGTTGTATATGACCACGAACCAAGTTCCATCATCGCTTACTCTTTAAGGTGAGCAATGAATTGTTCCTAGTATTTTATCAGTTACTTGGCTACACATTGACTATAAGTCTGTTTCACGAAAGCTGCCCAAATTTTACGGCCATATAAACAATTCAAAAACAATATTTTTTTCGATAATATTAAATTAAAGGAAAATATAAGAATGAGCCTTCTTTTTATTTCGTGAAATTTGGTCAAATATTGATTTTATTACGAAAAATTGATTTGTCTATGGGAATTTAACATGGGGGAAAAAGGTAGAGGAGTTCTGGGAGGAGTCAAAAAACGAAAATGTTTGGAAATTGACTCCAAAACTTGCTAGATAGCTTGGAAATGATCTAACTAAGAAAACAAAAGTTAAATTTTAAAAATCGGTCCAGTATTTCTGAAATTCTAAAAAAAATTCCCCATGTTAAATCCCCATAGACATGTTCACTCCGTGAAGATTTAACATGGGGAAATTTTGTTTTCGCAATAAAATCAATATTTTACCAAATTTCACGAAATAAAAAGAAGGCTCATTCTTAAATTTTCCTTTAATTTAATATTATCGAAAAAAATATGGTTTTTGAATTGTTTATATGGCCGAAATATTTGGGCAGCTTTCGTGAAACAGACAGTAACTCCATGCGGACATATTCCGTTATTGGGCATTGATGCTGATATGTAAAATGAATTTATAACTACAGAGTGGCCCAAGAAAAATTGGACACTTTTTATAGCTCTTATATCTCCATATATAATTCGTTCATCAAATTTTGAGGCATATTGGTTATTACATTTGGAAAAAAATAATTATTTTGACTTTATCGTAACCACATGCATACCGTTGCCATGACGATTTTGATGTCACTGGGTCGAAATCAAAAGAAACATTTGTACATAGCGCTATAAAACTGTTGTAAAATGGTACTAAACTTTCCTACTGCAAAATTGCATTTAGTACATTAAATCCATCATTGAGTATCGGTGTAACTGGAAATCTCCCCCGCCTGGAAATCCTCCCCCCCCGGGGGGGAATATTTCCAGGCTTAAGTCTAGGAAATATTCCCCCCCGCCTGGAAATTCTCTCCCCCCCCCCTCCCCCCCCCCCCCCCCCCCATCACCACCTTCACAGACACTGTCCACAAAACTTAATGTATTTTCATATACATTGTTGATATTGTGCTCAGGAGCATACAAAATGCACATGCTAGAAACAGTCTGTTGGTAACAGAGGACGTAATATCCCTACATGTATACCCAACTAACATAGTCATAATGTACGTCTGCTTGTGGAGAAGTATGTGAATAGGCGAGGCAGCATTTTCTATAAAAGAGCTATCCAATTTAGTATAATATCTATATACAGACAATATAGTGGTGGTGGGGCGGTAGAGATTCTATTTACCGGTATATGCAATAATTCCCCATTACCGTACCATAACTATTATGTATGTTGGCTGGTAGAGAGTTCTCTAGGTTAAATCTCTACCATAGCTGCATATGATTGGTATAAATGTATAGCACATGGTGGGGGTGGGTCTAGAAAATAAAAACAGTATATCTGTGTAGAACAGCAAGCATGTGGCATGTATTGGTGGGGGGGGGAGGAGATTTTCCTAGGAAATATTCCCCCCCCCCACCTGCCACCATCTACCATATGCATAGTGGATATGGACGTCTCTTTGTAGACAAGAACAGCCCATGATTGGGAGGGTATTTCTAATGAAATGAAATAATGTATGTTGGTATAGAACAGATATGTGACATGTATTAGGTAGGTGGGGGGGGGGGAGATTTTCTTAGGAAATATTCTCCCACCCCCCCCCCCCCCCCCCAACCCCCCCACCCCCCCCCCCACCCCCCACCCCCCCCACCCCCCCACCCCCGCCACCATCTACCCTATGCATAGTGGATGTGATTGTCTCTTTGTAGAGAAGAACAGCAGGTGATTGCGGGAGTATTTCTGATGAAATGAAATGTATGTTGGTGTAAAATGGATAGCATTTGGCAAGTATTTAGGGGGGTGGGGAGGAATATTTCCTAGGAAAATCTCCCTCCCTCAATCCATGCCAAATGCTATCTGTTATACACCAACATTCATTATTTCATCAGAAATACTCCCCCAATCGTGGGTTATTCTTGTCTACAAAGAGACATTCACATCCGCTATGCATATGGTAGATGGTTGTGGGGGGATATTTCCTAGGAAAATCTCCCCCCCCCCCTCCCTCAATACATGCCAAATGCTATCTGTTCTACACCAACATACATTATTTCATCATGAGGGAGGGGGTGTTATTCTTGTCTACAAAGAGACATTCACATCCGCTATGCATATGGTAGATGGTTGGGGGGATATTTCCTAGAAAAATGTCCCCCCCCCCACCACCCAATACATTGCCACATGCTATCTGTTCCACACCAACATACATTTTTATTTCATCATCATCTCCCCCCAATCGTGGGTTATTCTTGTCTACAAAGAGAACAAATCCACATCCGCTATGCATATGGTAGTTGGTTGGGGGGGGGGGGAATATTTCCTAGGAAAATCTCCCCCCCCCCTCCCTCAAATACATCCAAATGCTATCTGTTCTACACCAACATACATTATTTCCATTAGAAAATTTCCCCCAATCGTGGGTTATTATTCTTGTCTACAAAGAGACATTTCACATCCCGCTATGCATATGGTAGATGGGGGGGTTGGGGGGGATAATTCCTAGGAAAATCTCCCCCCCACCCTCCCTCAATACATGCCAAATGCTATCTGTTCTACACCAACATACATTATTTCATCATGAGGGAGGGGGGGGATATTCTTGTCTACAAAGAGACATTCACATCCGCTATGCATATTGTAGATGGTTGGGTGGGGGGGGGGGAATATTTCCTAGAAAATCTCCCCCCCCCCTCCAACCAATAACATGCCACATGCTATCGTTCTACACAACTAGATGGTTGCGGCGGGGGGGGGGGGGGGGGGGGGGTGATTATTTTTTCCTAGGAAAATCTCACCCCCCTTCCTCAATACATGCCAAATGCTAATCTGTTCTACACCAACATACATTATTTTTTCATCAAACATTTCCCCCAAACTGTGGTTATTCTTGTCTACAATGAGACATTCACATCCCCTTGCCCCGCTATGCATATGGTAAGATGGTTGGGGGGGGGGGGGATATTTCCTAGAAAAATCTCCCCACCCCTCCCTCAATACATGCCAAAAATGCTATCTGTTCTACACCAACATACATTTATTTCATCATTAGGGAGGGGGGTATTCTTGTCTACAAAGAGACATTCACATCCGCTATGCATATTGTAGATGGTTGGGGGGGGGATATTTCCTAGGAAAATCTCCCACCCCCCCCCCCCCCCCCCCCCCCTCCAACCAATACATGCCACATGCTATCTGTTCTACACCCAACATACATTAATTTTTCATCATGAGGGAAGGGGGGGTTATTCTGTCTACAGAGACATTCACATCCACTATGCATATGGTAGATTGGTTGGGGGATATTTCCTAGGAAAATCTCCCCCCCCCCGCCCCCCCCCCACCATACATGCCACATGCTATCTGTTCTACACCAACATACATTTATTTCATCAGAAATACTCCCCCATCGTGGGTTATTCTTGTCTACAAAGGAGACATCCAAAGAGACATCCACATCCGCTATGCATATGGTAGTTGGTTGGGGGGGGAAGGGGGGGAATATTTCCTAGGGAAAATCCTAAAATCTCCCCCCCCCCCTCCCTCAATACATGCCAAATGCTATTTGTTCTACACCAACATACATTATTTCATCAGAAAAGTTCCCCCAATCGTGGGTTATTCTTGTCTACAAAGAGACATTCTCATCCGCTATGCATATGGTAGATGGTTGGGGTGGGGGGGGGGATATTTTCCTAGGAAAATCTCCCCCCCCCTCCCTCCCTCAATACATGCCAAATGCTATCTGTTCTACACCAACATACATTATTTCATCATGAGGGAGGGGGGGGGTTATTCTTGTCTACAAAGAGACATTCACATCCGCTATGCATATGGTAGATGGTTGGGGGGGATATTTCCTAGGAAAATTCTCCCCCCCCCCCCCCCCCCTCCCTCAACACATGCCAAATGCTATCTGTTCTACACCAACATACATTATTTTTTCATGAGGGAGGGGGTGTTATTCTTGTCTACAAAGAGACATTCACATCCACTATGCATATGGTAAATGGTTGGGGGGGATATTTCCTAGGAAAATCTCCCCCCCCCCCCCCCTCCCTCAATACATGCCAAATGCTATCTGTTCTACACCAACATACATTATTTCATCAGAAAAGTTCCCCCAATCGTGTGTTATTCTTGTCTACAAAGAGACATTCACATCCGCTATGCATATGGTAGATGGTTGGGGGGGGGGATATTTCCTAGGAAAATCTCCCCCCCCACCCTCCCTCAATACATGTCAAATGCTATCTGTTCTACACCAACATACATTATTTCATCAGAACATTTCCCCCAATCGTGGGTTATTCTTGTCTACAAAGAGACATTCACATCCGCTATGCATATGGTAGATGGTTGTGGGGGGGGGGGGATATTTCCTAGGAAAATCTCCCCACCCTCCCTCAATACATGCCAAATGCTATCTGTTCTACACCAACATACATTATTTCATCATTAGGGAGGGGGGGTATTCTTGTCTACAAAGAGACATTCACATCCGCTATGCATATTGTAGATGGTTGGGGGGGGGGGGATATTTCCTAGGAAAATCTCCCCCCCCTCCAACCAATACATGCCACATGCTATCTGTTCTACACCAACATACATTATTTCATCATTAGGGGAGGGGGGGGGACGTATTCTCTACAAAGAGACATTCACATCCGCTATGCATATTGTAGATGGTTGGGGGGGATATTTCCTAGGAAAAATTCTCCCCCCCTCTCCAACCAATACATGCCACATGCTATCTGTTATACACCAACATACATTATTTCACATGAGCAGGGGGGGGTAATACTTGTCTACAAACAGACATTCACATCCGCTATGCATATGGTAGAATGGTTGGGGGGGGGGAGGGGGGGGGGTGGGGGGGGAAAATCTCCTCCCCCCCCCCCCCCCTCGCCAATTTGCGTCACATGCCAACTGTTCTACACAAACATTTTCACTTGATCAGAAAATCTTCCCCAATCTTGTGATATTCTTTGCTATCAAGGGACTTACACTATGCATATGGTAGATTGGGGTGGGGTGTGAGGGAGGTGATTTTGTTATGTTCCCCTTTCTTATACTATCAAATGACATACATTGTGCCTATGTGCACATGTTTGTTGGGAAATAATTCTGCTTTGTAGCATTCAAACACAAACTTTTGGGTGGGGGGGGAGAATTTCCAGGGTGGGGGGGAGAATATACTAGGGTCGAGCCTAGAAATATTCCCCCCCCCCCTGTGGGGAGAATTTCCTAGGAAATTCTTCCCCGGGGGGGAATATTTCCAGGCTCGACCCTGGAAATCTTCCCCCACGGGGGGGAAGATTTCCAGGGGGGAGAATTTCATGTGACACCGGTAATGCATTAGGCATCATATACTGCAAGTTTGCCTCAATTTTTCTAAAGATGCGAATTGTTGACATTCGTGTCACTTTCAGCATTCAATTTCCCAGTTTTGCGCATGTAGGATGTTTGCTGGTGACTATTGGCTGTTAATGGCATTGTACATGCAAGTAACAATTATTTATACAAATTTACAATTTATACAGTACTGTAATAACACTAAATATTTGGACACCATTAACTTTGAGGAAAAACATAAAATATATGGTTTCCCCATAACATAGATTGTGCCAATGTTTAGGGTTAGTACGGCAGTACTGGTTTAACCACAATAACAATGTATTTGGATACAATTTGCTTTGGGAAACCCCTATTTAATAGGGGTTTCCCAAAGCAAATTGTATCCGAATACATAAGAGTTATTACGGTATATCATTTATTTCACTCTGTCAATGAAAATAATGGATATGGTACAGTTTTCCAACGGTTTCACAACGTTCTCAGCAATGGAAATTCCGGGGTATGACCTAGTTTGTCACTAAACTTAACATCAAAGAAATATTCTTATAACTTCTATTTCCTTCATCTAAAATGCAACGCCCGCTGATCCCAAGGTCAAGGTCAAATACTTAGTCTCTTTACAAAAATTGACATCAGTGAAACATTGTTATAATTTCTGTTTCCTTCATCTAAAATGCTTAATATTTCACACATGCATTCCTGTGAGGTTCTACTACCATGCTGTGCCAAATCCACGACCGTTCAACCCCCGCAGATCCCAAGGTCAAGGTCTAATACTTAGCCTCTTTACAAAACTTAACATCAGAGAAATATGTTACAACTTCTATTTCCTTCATCTAAAATGCTTAATATTTCACACATGCATTCCTGTAAGGCTCTACTACCATGCTGTGCCAAATCCACGACCGTCCAACCCACGCTGATCCCAAGGTCAAGGTCAAATGCTTGGTCTCTTTACAAAACTTAACATCAGAGAAATAAGTTATAACTGCTATTTCCTTCATTAAAAATTCTTAATATTTCACTTGTGCATTCCTCTAAGGTTGTACTATCATGCTGTGACAAACCTACGACCATCCACCCCCGCTGATCACAAGATCAAGGTGACATACTTAGTCTCTTTACAAAACTTAACATCAGAGAAATATGTTATAACTTCTATTTGTTTCATCAAAAATCTTAATATTTCATGCATGCATTCCTCTAAGGCTCTACTATCATGCTGTGACAAATCCCCGCTGATCTCGAGGTCAAGGTCACATACTTAGTCTCTTTACAAAACTTAACATGAGAAAATTGGTTATAACTTCTATTTCCTTGCTCGGATCTGCTTCACATTTCACACACGCATTGCTCCAATGGACCTCTACCACCGTGTGACAAATTCACGTTCGTGCCCAGAGTCAAGGTCACAAGTTCACGCACATGGGATTTTTTTTTACATATTTAGGGGTACATGGGACCAATCTAGTTTATTAAGGCCTCATGCCCATATCAATGTTACCAGACTTTGCTCGCAAATGGTAGGCCTCAGAGTTCCTATCTTTGGCAGATAAACTTGGTATCAAAATTAAATGTGGCTGTGCCTGGAGAAATAGAGCTTATGGGTTTTGTGACCAGTGTAGATCCAGATCAGACTGTGCATTCGCACAGTCTGATCCGGATCTGCACTGTTCATGAGTATATCAAGGAAACACCCATCTTGCTTCTTTCTTGGGAGAAATGTAGATCATTATCAGGTTACAGGAGTGTGCTTTTTAATCCGGAGCTGCATGGGCACAAATCCCATAAACCCTATTTCTTCAGCCACAGCCATAAATTATGGCTCTTCTCTGAATTTGTGTCGACTTACAACTGCTTTTAGAGAAGATTACTGGAACATCTCCATGTATAGTATAGTTGGAGTAAACGCGCTTAACTATTTCAGTTGCCATGACTACCGTATAAAGCTATACGAGATCCAGTCCAATTACACGTCACAGAAAGAGTCCCAAAGTTTCAGGTAACTCATTCAAAGGTGCAGATACAAAAAGGTATGCGAATAAGAAAGTCATGATGCAAATTAGTAAAAGATATAAAATAATTAAATTTTTTGATTGATTCGAATGTCTGGACCCAATTGTGCATATGATGCGTATAGAAAACACTTCTTTTTAGGCAATCGATTGTTAATAATTTAATTTTCTTTAATCCTCTCACCCTTAAATAACTGGAATGCACTGTGATATTTTAATTTTCCTACCAATCGAATCATCATATAATGATTTTCAGACTGGTCCATTTATGAAAAGTCGGGTGTTTTTGTTCTGAAAAATATGAAAATTACTTGCAAAAAGTGCTGATCCTGAGCCGGCTCATCTGGATTTACACTTTTTGCCAATACCACAATACAGACATGTGGTGTTGAATAGGTTAATTGGTCTAAAACGCAAACATATGTCAGGTGATAAAGTAATATCATTTCACATACATAAAGTGTTATGTTTCACAAATATTGTGCTTCCTGCTGCAGTAATAGCAGGTTAAGTGAACCATGTGTACGCCGCCCAGTAATAAGTCAGTCGTTGTTTACAGTGCCAGTCTGCGAAGTTCGAAGACGGACACAGACCTGGTCAACAAAGACAGGGAAGACGAAGTTGGTACGTAACGTCGTTGCATTGCTATGAAAATTTCATCAACGTTTGACGTGATTTACAGAAGCTATTGGAAATTTTGTAAATATTTTTCATGAAATATCTTACATGTTCTTACTGTCTGTTCCACGTTTTGCTGCCGAAAAACTTTTGGCTATTAAACCTATTAAATCTAAAACTTATTTAAATGTAAGTACTTTTTCATGAATAACAAAAAAGTCACCCTCTCCATATGTTTTTATTTGATGACATTCCATAAAATATTGATTTTATTGCGAAAAAACGATTTTCCTATGGAAATTTAACATGAGGCAAAAGGAGGAGGAGACTGACCAGGAGGGTCGAAAAACAAAAGATTTTGGAAATTATCTTCGAACCCTTGCGAGATAGCTTGGATTATGTTTAAATAGATGCGACCAGTACAGTCATAGATCAGCCTTCACATCCACGGTCTGATTATGGACTGGACTATTCTCGCTATTCATTTGTTGAAGCCGCCATCATGCTTCTAACAAACGCTATCCTTCCGTATGAGGCTGCTAGCTAATTCCAAATTAGTGTGGCCATCAATGCTATATGTCGTATTTCTCCAAGCACAAATCACAAATGTCCATCTCCTTATTGTATCTATAATTGTCACCTACATTCAGCAAATATCTGGATATTGACTTACATCTCATAATTGTGACTGTGACTGGAGAAATGGGGCTTTTGGGTTTTGCGACCAGTGTAGATCCTGATCAGCCTGTGCTGATCAGGATCTACACTGGTCGCAAAACCCAAAAGCCCCATTTCTCCATCTGCACTGTTCGTCATTCCATCAATGAAACACCCATCGTGCTTCTAGCAAGCAATATATATATTTATCATACTACATGCATGTACTATTTGATCAGGAACTACACCGGTCACACGTCACATAAGCCCGAAGTCAAGGAAGCTGTCGTTTCTCCGTGGCAACAGTAAGGATGTCGCGTCACCGCGGCCAGAGTTGGTGGACAGCGTGAAGTATGTGCCACGGACCGACCTCGAAAGCCCACAAGGTACCATACTAATAATTTTGGACTCGATTTATTCTGAGGGTAATACAAGAAATAGTTCTTGTGGGAGGGGGCCAAGTGATTCTGGTGTGGCTAGGACCAGGCATCAGATCAGGATTATTCTGATTTCAGGGCTGAATATATAGTTTTTGTCGAGCCCCCTTGTGGAAAGCGAGACATAGTGATCACAATGACGTCCGGGTGTGCGTCCGTCCGTCCATCCGCTGTCCGTCCGTCCGGGCACACATTAGGGTACTTATGGGGTAGGGGGCGTGGTCTAAGACAATGGGTTAGGGTTAGAACACAATGGAACTTAATCCGTACCCCGTAAGCCTATTGTGTCTTACGGGGTATTTCCTTTGATCTTTTATATAGCAAGTACCCCCGAAGGTCCGAAATGTAAGTTCGTCCGTCCGTCCGTCCGTCCGTCCGTCCGTCCGTCCGTCCGTCCGTCCGCGCTGACGGTACTATACTTATGTGGCTAGCCCAACAGGCTTATGGACTTAGTAAAGGTTAGGGTTGGTTACAATTAGCTACCTAAAAATCCTTTTATGTGGCTAATATTTAACATGTGATAAGCCACATAAGTATAGTACCGTAAGAACGTCCGTCCGTCCCGTCCGTCCCGTCCGTCCCGTCCGTCCGTCCGCGCTGACGGTACTATACTTATGTGGCTAGCCCCACAGGGTTATGGACTTAGTAAAGGATAGGGTTGGTTACAATTAGCCACCTAAAAATCCTTTTTTGTGGCTAAAAATCCTTTTATGTAGCTAATATTTAACATGTGATAAGCCACATAAGTATAGTACCGTAAGAACGTCCGTCCGTCCGTCCGTCCGTCCGTCCGAAATCTACGTTAAAGTTTTTAAATACCTTATATCTCTGCAGTCCTAAGTCACATTGACTTGAAACTTCATATGCTTATTAGTCATGATCCATATATTCATGCTGTATCCCACTCATGCGGCCCCTGTGCCCAAGGTCAAGGTCAAATGATTTAGAAGTTTGCGTTCTGACATCTGCGTTAAAGTGTTTAAATACCTTATACCAGTATCTATATTTATATGGTAGGTTTTTCACCTTTGGTGGCTGGAGAAATTTGGCATATGGGATTTGTGGTCTGTCTGGGTCCTGTAGCCTATTTCACCAACATTGCAAAGTATACTTTTCTAGCAAAGTATACTTTGAGGGAGCAATCATTTATTTTTACTGAAATGCATTATTTCATATAGAACTAACAAATGCATATATTTCATGATTAAAAGTATGCAGAATTATTATACTGAATTTATTACATTATCACAGCCAAAATGGCTGTGATAATGTAATAAATTCAGTATAATAAAAATTAATAAATTTATCTTTAAATTTAAAATTTCTCCCTCGAAGTATACGTTGCTACAAAAGTATACTTTGCAATGTTGGTGAAATGGGCTCCTGGTCTACTAACTGAACATGGCAGACCCTGATCATGAGTTCGGAATATTTATAAAGTTTTGTCATCATATAAGACATCACTGATTTTCAAAATTAATATCTCTGAAATACGGCAACGTGACAAGGCAGTAATTCCAGCGCAGCTTCCATTTGGTTTACGTTGCTTCTTGACATGTCGGTTTCTGTTGTAGACGACATAGATGGGTTCCACATTTTCTCCACCAGCACATCCGAGTCTACCGACAAGTCTAAGGCGGGCAAGCAGGGGAACACACCACACATCGAGCTCCGTAAGTCGTTTGTTGATCAGAAACATGGATTATCGGGTAACAATCGATGCATTGGCCGAATACATACTGACTGAAAACAAGTTGGTTTAAACATATTTTATTTGTATATAATTTACAGAATTATACAAATGGGATTGGATTGAAAGCAAGTTTATATAAATCCTCTCCCTAACATGTAACTTGGTATCACAGGCTCCAAGAACCAGGACATAACAAACATAATTAGTACTGCCATTGCTTTATGCTCCTAGTTTCTGCTTCCTGCGATACCCGGTAGATGTATTATAGATGACAATATATAAATATACATGCAGTAACCAATTTTTAACAAAGAAAGGAAAGACAACTATTTATTTTGTTATTATAAATTTAAATAAAAAATAGAATAAAACCCACTGCAGTAGTTCGAGAAAAAAAAAAATGTTCGCACACCAAGCCACCCACGCATGCATGATTGTCGTACAAGTGAAAACAAGCTGTTGTTTTAAAAACTAACGTTTCATTAGTTAAACGGCAGAACACGATGTTACCGAATGATGTCTGTGTAGTTCTTCAACGTAAGCAATTCTGCATTATTTTTAACGAGATATACGTCGTATTTGCTCATCTTGTAACATAAAATATTACCTGATAAATAGAGTAGCAGGCTAGTGTCCTTTGATGTCAACTTTATAAACAGGTTTTACTCGGAAACTGTAGGAATTCCTTGGCAAGCCTCGCAATTCCTACGCGTTTCATAGTCTTGTCGGATAAACTGTAAAGAAATGATACTAGCCTGGGGGCCGTTTCACGAAACGTCGTACAACTAAAATTATGATAGTCTGAATTTCACTTTAACAATGTTTTCTTGTAAACAATTATTGGATTTACATATGCAGCCTATGCTCAATAAATAAAAATTCATCAATTGAAATTTCCAGACACTCCTAAATTTGCACTTACGAACATTTTAGTCGTACGAAGTTTAGTGCAATGGGCCCCTGGTATTCTCTCATTTATTGACACCCCCGACTGAACACTTATATTTGCCATTGCTCTATGTAACTTGTTGCCAGTAGTCATGATTTTGGCCGAGATTTTTGTCAGTTACTTATGTGTATATAAATTTGTGTTAATGTTTTTAGCTCATGTGAGCTATTGTTACCGCAATGTGTCTGTCGTCCGTCGTCGTCCGTCGTCGTCTGTGAACATTTTCAGTAACCAGTGAGCCTATGGTCACCAAACTTCATGGTCATGGTCCTTAGGTAGGGGGATTACAAAATTGTTAAAATGACGTCATTACGTAATCCAAGATGGCCGCCGTCTAAAAATAGCACAAATTCTTAAAAAATCTTCTTCTCAAGAACCGCCAACCGGATTTCGACAAAACTTGGTAGGAATGATCGATGTACATTACTCTTTCAAAGTTGTTAAAATGGTGACCCTGGGGTTATAAATGGGCATGGTCCATGGGGTCAAATTGGGTCAAATTTTATTTTTGACTGAATATGGTCATTTCATATATCAAATTGAACGTATCAATCACAGGTTGAAGTAACGGACCGAGGTCTATAAATACATTAAATATGCATAAAAGCATCAATAAATGAAGAAAAAAAATAAATATTTTTTTTACCCCATCCATCTAATCAGATTAGATGGATGGGGTAAAAAAAATTGTTTTTTGTTTTACTTCATTTATTGATGCTTTTATGCATATTTAATGTATTTATAGACCTCGGTCCGTTACTTCAACCTGTGGTATCAATGAGGCGATCACTCTGGTGCATTTTTTGTCGAAATCGGATTGTTATGTCATCCAAGATGGCCACCGAAAGGTCAAAAGGTCGTTCTTTTATTAGAGATTTCAAAATTCTCCTTCACATGAACCACTTGGCCCAGGGTAGCCAAACTTAAAAGTTATGGTCCATGGGTGAAGCCTTTTCAGATTTGTTAAAATGGAGGTCATCGCTAATCCAAGATGGCCGCCGTCTAAAAATAGCATAAATTCTTAAAAAATCTTCTTCTCATGAACCGCTTGCCGGATTTCGACGAAACTTGGTAGGAATGATCGATGTACATTGCTCTTTGAAAGTTGTTAAAATGGTGACTCCGGGGTCAAAAATGGGCGTGGCCCGTGGGGTCAAATTGGGGTCAAATTTTATTTTTGACCGAATATGGTCATGTCATATATCAAATTGAAGGTATCAATGAGGCGATCACTCAGGTGCATTTTCTGTCGAAATCGGATTGTTATGTCATCCAAGATGGCCGCCGAAAGGTCAAAAGGTCGTTCTTTTATTAGAGATTTAAAAATTCTTCTTCACATGAACCGCTTGGCCCATGGTAGCCAAACTTAAAAGTTATGGTCCATGGGTGAAGCCTTTTCAGATTTGTTAAAATAGAGGTCATCGCTAATCCAAGATGGCCGGCGTCTAAAAATAGCATAAATTCTTAAAAAATCTTCTTCTCATGAACCGCTTGCCGGATTTCGACGAAACTTGGTAGGAATGATCGATGTACATTGCTCTTTCAAATTTGTTAAAATGGTGACCCCGGGGTCAAAAATGGGCGTGGCCGTGGGGTCAAGTTGGGGTCAAATTTTATTTTTGACCGAATATGGTCATGTCATATATCAATTGAAGGTATCAATGAGGCGATCACTCTGGTGCATTTTCTGTCGAAATCGGATTGTTATGTCATCCAAGATGGCCGCCGAAAGGTCAAAAGGTCGTTCTTTTATTAGAGATTTCAAAATTCTTCTTCACATGAACCGCTTGGCCCATGGTAGCCAAACTTAAAAGTTATGGTCCAAGTGTGAAGCCTTTTCAGATTTGTTAAAACGGAGGTCATCGCTAATCCAAGATGGCCGCCGTCTAAAAATAGCATAAATTCTTAAAAAATCTTCTTCTCATGAACCGCTAGCCGGATTTCGACGAAACTTGGTAGGAATGATCGATGTACAATGCTCTTTCAAAGTTGTTAAAATGGTGACCCCGGGGGCAGGGGTCAAAAATGGGCGTGGCCCGTGGGTCAAATTTTATTTTTGACCGAATATGGTCATGTTATATATCAAATCGAAGGTATCAATGAGGCGATCACTCTGGTACATTTGTTGTCCAAATCGGATTGTTATTTCATCCAAGATGGCCGCAGAAATGTCAAAAGGTCGTTCTTTTATTAGAGATTTCAAAATTCTTCTTCACATGAACCGCTTGGCCCATGGTAGCCAAACTAAAAGTTATGGTCCATGGGTGAAGCCTTTTCAGATTTGTTAAAATGGAGGTCATCGCTAATCCAAAATGCCGCCGTCTAAAAATAGCATAAATTCTTAAAAAATCTTCTTCTCATGAACCGCTAGCCGGATTTCGACGAAACATTGGTAGGAATGATCGATGTACATTGCTCTTTGAAAGTTGTTAAAATGGTGACCCCGGGGTCAAAAATGGGCGTGGCCCGTGTGAAATGGGGTCAAATTTTATTTTTGACTGCATATGGTCATGTCATATATCAAATTGAAGGTATCAATGAGGCGATCACTCTGGTGCAATATTTGTCAGAATCGGATGATTATGTCATCCATGATGGCCACCAAAAGGTCCATTTATTCAAGATTTTTAACGTCTTTTTCTCAGGAACCACATGGCCGATGCTGGGTGAAGCATTTTCAGCTTTTGTAAATGAGAGTCATCGCTTAATCCAAGATGACCGCCATCTAAAAATAGCACAATTTTTTTAAAACACATATGAACTCAATGTCACATTCTCCTCTGGTGTTCATGGAGTCAGGTGAGCGAATTAGGGCCATCATGGCCCTCTGGTTTATTTAATCATACCAACATTGTCATTGCTTTCTCTATAATAAGTCCCTATTGCATTTTTAGCTCACCTGGGCGAAGCTCATGTGAGCTATTGTTACCGCAACGTGTCCGTCGTCGTCGTCGTCCGTCGTCGTCCATCGTCGTCGTCCGTCTTCTCCTCGGTAACCATTGGGCCTATAGTCACCAGACAGCATGGTCATGGTCCTTAGGTATGGGGATTACAAAATTGTTAAAATGACGTCATTACATAATCCAAGATGGCCGCCATCTAAAAATAGCACAAATTCTTCAAAAATCTTCTTCTCAAGAACCGCCAACCGGATTTCGACAAAACTTGGTAGGAATCGATGTACAATGCTCTTTCAAAGTTGTTAAAATGG
This sequence comes from Conchocele bisecta, assembly GCA_029237695.1. Taxonomy (NCBI): domain Eukaryota; kingdom Metazoa; phylum Mollusca; class Bivalvia; order Lucinida; family Thyasiridae; genus Conchocele; species Conchocele bisecta. Next base: position 9,189,408 of record CM055266.1, on the reverse strand, counting down.
TGACCCCGGGTGTCAAAAATGGGCGTGACCTGTGGGGTCAAATTGGGGTCAAATTTTATTTTTGACCGAATATGCTCATGTCATATATCAAATTGAAGGTATCGATGAGTTATTGCTCTGGTGCAATATTTGTCGGAATCGGATGATTATGTCATCTATGATGGCCGCCAAAAGGTTCATTTATTCAAGATTTTGAATGTCTTTTTCTCAGGAACCACATGGCCGATGCTGGCCAAACTTCATAGTAAGTTAAGATCCTTGGGTGAAGCATTTTCAGATTTGGTAAAATGAGAGTCATCGCTTAATCCAAGATGACCACCATCTAAAAATAGCACAATTTTTTTAAAACACATATGAACTCAATGTCACATTCTCCTCTGGTGTTCATGGAGTCAGGTGAGCGAATTAGGGCCATCATGGCCTTCTTGTTTATTTAATCATACCTACATTGTCATTGCTTTCTCTATAATAAGTCCCTATTGCATTTTTAGCTCACCTGGGCGAAGCTCATGTGAGCTATTGTTACCGCAACGTGTCCGTCGTCGTCGTCGTCCGTTGTCGTCCATCGTCGTCGTCCGTCTTCTCCTCGGTAACCATTGGGCCTATAGTCACCAGACATCATGGTCATGGTCCTTAGGTATGGGGATTACAAAATTGTTAAAATGACGTCATTACATAATCCAAGATGGCCGCCATCTAAAAATAGCACAAATTCTTCAAAAATCTTCTTCTCAAGAACCGCCAACCGGATTTCGACAAAACTTGGTAGGAATCGATGTACAATGCTCTTTCAAAGTTGTTAAAATGGTGACCCCGGGTGTCAAAAATGGGCGTGGCCTGTGGGGTCAAATTGGGGTCAAATTTTATTTTTGACCGAATATGCTCATGTCATATATCAAATTGAAGGTATCGATGAGTTATTGCTCTGGTGCAATATTTGTCGGAATCGGATGATTATGTCATCTATGATGGCCGCCAAAAGGTTCATTTATTCAAGATTTTGAATGTCTTTTTCTCAGGAACCACATGGCCGATGCTGGCCAAACTTCATAGTAAGTTAAGATCCTTGGGTAAAGCATTTTCAGATTTGGTAAAATGAGAGTCATCGCTTAATCCAAGATGACCACCATCTAAAAATAGCACAATTTTTTTAAAACACATATGAACTCAATGTCACATTCTCCTCTGGTGTTCATGGAGTCAGGTGAGCGATTTAGGGCCATCATGGCCCTCTTGTTAAAGTTTTGAACTCATTGTTAGCTGAACATGAACCTTGTTGATTCGACTGCTGCTATCCTGTTTATGGTATAGCAAACATTTCCAGAAAAAAGAAATTTGTAATTTAGGTAATTATCTTGACCTCCATAATTAAATAACATTAAAGAGTATCCATCATATGCACTGGTTTGGGACAAGGATATTACACCCAAGTGTCGGAATATGTTGTCAGAAACGAGGCTTTGCCGAGTTTCTGACAGCATATTCTGATCATGAGGGTGGAATATGCTTGTCCCACATAGTGCATATGATTGGTACTTTTTCTCGCCCCTATACGAAGCATATTTGCGACAAATCTTAAAATATTTATCTGAACCAGAATACGACTTACTTTTTAGCCAGGTTTTTTGAAAAAAAATCCAGGCTATTGGATTGGCGAAAGCCGGGCGGGCGGGCGGGCGGGCGGCGGCGCGGCCGGGCGGGCGGCGTCCACAATCAATGTTAAGTTTTCGTGTTTGAGTCCATTTCTTTGTTACTGTACCACCTAGGACCACCAAACTTTCACAACTTCATAATCAAAGGGTGCCCACCACATATCACTATCCAACATGTTACTTTTTTTTTAACTTCACCCATTTTTTCCGCGTAGTCGACTTAGCCATTTTCAATGTTAAATTTTCGTGTTTGAGTCCATTTCTTTGTTACTTTACCACCTAGGACCACCAAACTTTCACAGCTTCATAATCAAAGGGTGCCCACCACATATCACTATCCAACATGTTACTTTTTTTTAACTTGACCCATTTTTTCCGCGTAGTCGACTTAGCCATTTTCAATGTTAAGTTTTCGCGTTTACAATGTTAAGTTTTCGTGTTTAAGTCCATTTCTTTGGTACTGTACCACCTAGGACCACCAAACTTTCACAGCTTCATAATCAAGGGGTGCCCACCACATATCACTATCCAAGATGTTACTTTTTTTTTAACTTCACCCATTTTTTCCGCGCAGTCGACTTAGCCATTTTCAATGTTAAGTTTTCGCGTTTACAATGTTAAGTTTTCGTGTTTAAGTCCATTTCTTTGGTACTGTACCACCTACGACCATCAAACTTTCACAGCTTCATAATCAAGGGGTGCCCACCACATATCACTATCCAACATGTTACTTTTTTTTTAACTTCACCCATTTTTTCCACGCAGTCGACTTAGCCATTTTCAATGTTAAGTTTTCGCGTTTACAATGTTAAGTTTTCGTGTTTAAGTCCATTTCTTTTGGTACTGTACCACTAGGACCACCAAACTTTCACAGCTTCATAATCAAGGGGTGCCCACCACATATCACTATCCAACATGTTACTTTTTTTTTTAATTTCACCCATTTTTTCCGCGCAGTCGACTTAGCCATTTTCAATGTTAAGTTTTCGCGTTTACAATGTTAAGTTTTCGTGTTTAAGTCCATTTCTTTGGTACTGTACCACCTAGGACCACCAAACTTTCACAGCTTCATAACCAAGGGGTGCCTACCACATACAATTATCCAACATATGACCATTTTTTTTACCTTCACCTATTATTTCTACGTAATTGACTTACCCATTTTCAACGTTAACTTTTTAACGTACGTCTGGTTAAAGTTTTTTGGTTAAAACTTTTTTGTTGTACTATATCTCTGCAACTGCTTCGCCCATTACCTTGAAACTTCACATGGGTGTTTATCATCATCCATATTTTCATTCTAACCCCCAACCGTGCGGCCCCTGTGCCCAATGTCAAGGTCAAATTACTTTGAATTTTTTTGTTTTTTTATTAAAGTTTTTTTCAGATTTGTTAAAATGGAGGTCATCGCTAATCCAAGATGGCCGCCGTCTAAAAATAGCATAAATTCTTAAAAAAAATTTAACGTACGTCTGGTTACATTTTTTGGTTAAAACTTTTTCGTTATACATCTCTGCAACTGCTTCGCCCATTACCTTGAAACTTCACATTGGTGTTTATCATCGTCCATATTTTCATTCTAACCCCCAAACCAGTGCGGCCCCTGTGATCACTGTCAAGGTCGAATTACTTTGAATTTATTTGTTAAAGTTTTTTCGTGTACTATATCTCTGCAACTGCTTCACCCTTTACCTTGATACTTCACATGGGTGTTTATCATCATTGTCGCACCCGCTTGCGGAAAGCGCGATATCGTCGGCATTTTGGCATACGTCCGTCCGTCCGTCCGTCCGTCCGTACGTCCGAGTGTCCGGTTAAAGTTTTTTCGTTAAAGTTTTTCCATCTACTATATCTATTTTTTTAGTGTCCATGCCTCGCCCCAAGGCGCGACATGCAGGCCACGGCCATCTAGTCTACAAAAAATGGGTATAATTACGTTATCCAAGTGTCCATGCTTGGAAAAAACCTGGCCTTCGTGGCTTTGCCTCGTTTCTTGTTTTTAACTTGACCCATTTTTTCCGCGTAGTCGACTTAGCCATTTTCAATGTTAAGTTTTCGCGTTTACAATGTTAAGTTTTCGTGTTTAAGTCCATTTCTTTGGTACTGTACCACCTAGGACCACCAAACTTTCACAGCTTCATAATCAAGGGGTGCCCACCACATATCACTATCCAACATGTTACTTTTTTTTTTAACTAAAACCCATTTTTCCGCACAGTCGACTTAGCCATTTTCAATGTAAATTTTCGCGTTTACAATGTTAAGTTTTTCGTGTTTAAGTCCATTTCTTTGGTACTGTACCACCTACGACCATCAAACATTCACAGCTTCATAATCAAGGGGTGCCCACCACATATCACTATCCAACATGTTACTTTTTTTTTAACTTCACCCATTTTTTCCACGCAGTCGACTTAGCCATTTTCAATGTTAAGTTTTCGCGTTTACAATGTTAAGTTTTCGTGTTTAAGTCCATTTCTTTGGTACTGTACCACCTAGGACCACCAAACTTTCACAGCTTCATAATCAAGGGGTGCCCACCACATATCACTATCCAACATGTTACTTTTTTTTTTAATTTCACCCATTTTTTCCGCGCAGTCGACTTAGCAATTTTCAATGTTAAGTTTTCGCGTTTACAATGTTAAGTTTCGTGTTTAAGTCCATTTCTTTGGTACTGTACCACCTAGGACCCACCAAACTTTCACAGCTTCATAACCAAGGGGTGCCTACCACATACAACTATCCAACATGTGACCATTTTTTTACCTTCACCTATTATTTCTACGTAATTGACTTACCCATTTTCAACGTTAACTTTTTAACGTACGTCTGGTTAAAGTTTTTTGGTTAAAACTTTTTTGTTGTACTATATCTCTGCAACTGCTTCGCCCATTACCTTGAAACTTCACATGGGTGTTTATCATCATCCATATTTTCATTCTAACCCCCAACCGTGCGGCCCCTGTGCCCAATGTCAAGGTCAAATTACTTTGAATTTTTTTGTTAAAGTTTTTTCAGATTTGTTAAAATGGAGGTCATCGCTAATCCAAGATGGCCCCGCCGTCTAAAAATAGCATAAATTCTTAAAAAAAATTTAACGTACGTCTGGTTAAATTTTTTGGTTAAATTTTTTTCGTTATACATCTCTGCAACTGCTTCGCCCATTACCTTGAAACTTCACATTGGTGTTTATCATCGTCCATATTTTCATTCTAACCCCCAACCGTGCGGCCCCTGTGATCACTGTCAAGGTCGAATTACTTTGAATTTATTTGTTAAAGTTTTTTCGTGTACTATATTTCTGCAACTGCTTTACCCATTACCTTGATACTTCACATGGGTGTTTATCATCATTGTCGCACCCGCTTGCGGAAAGCGCGATATCGTCGGCATTTTGGCATACGTCTGTCCGTCCGTCCGTCCGTCCGTCCGTACGTCCGAGTGTGCGAGTGTCCGGTTAAAGTTTTTTCGTTAAAGTTTTTCCATCTACTATATCTATTTTTTTAGTGTCCATGCCTCGCCCCAAGGCGCGACATGCAGGCCACGGCCATCTAGTCTACAAAAAGTGGGTATAATTACGTTATCCAAGTGTCCATGCTTGGAAAAAACCTGGCCTTCGTGGCTTTGCCTCGTTTCTTGTTATTCGCTGTATTTATGCAGCTTTTGATATGTCCAACGTTTGCTCCATGTCAACAAATAGGTTTTGACCGAAGAATCAGACTATATTTCAGTGGATAGTTTACAAAGTATTATCAAGTTAGTGTTGAATGTCGTCACCATGCAGCCATGGCGACACCGACCAAAATTAAAAATTAAAACACGTCATGAAGCTATGAAGTGCTAATAAAAACGTCAACAACCATTAAAAACAATAAATATTAAACTTATTAAATATTTTATGGTGTAATTATAAGAAACTATTGCCCTGTTAGAAAATGTGTTGTTGCACGATGTGAGACAAACGCGTGTGGGTGAGACTAGGCAATATCATATGGGCGTGACTATATCCTTGTTTTGTAGCACCTGTTGGGCTAGAATAAAGAGCCTATGCCAAATACTGAAATAGTGAGCTGGAAATATTATGCTCCATTTTGCAGAGTTTTCTGACAATACAGCGAGGTTTTACTGCAAGGTGTACTTTGCCGAACAATTCCAGCAGCTCCGCAAACTGATTTTTCCCGATGGAGAAGATGCGTAAGTCGATAAATATGTGCCACACTGTCATAAAATGGGCGTTATTGAGTCTGCGACCAGCGTAGGCCCAGATCAGACTGCGCAATCGCGCAGTCTGATCTGGGGCTACACTGTTCACTGTTGTGGTATGGAAACTTTGCTCATTCCTCTACACTGTACAATGTATCAGGTTTCATGCATGTGATCAGGGGCTAAAAGGATCGAAAACTCAATATGCCCTAGGGCCTTTTTCCGTGGCAGATCACAGTTTCGGAAATAATGATAGTTCATGTGACTACTGTCTGTTCCACCTTTTGGCTACTAAGCTCATTAAAAAATATTTCATTGTAAGTACTTTTTCATCAGTAACAAGTCACCATTCTCGAAATAAATTATTTGATGAAATTCCATCAACTATTGATACAATTACGGAAAAAAATAATTCCTATGGGAATTTAACATGGGGGCTAAAAATAGATTTTGTTTTTTTAATATTTTTTTTATTTGTAGACTGATTTTCAAAATCTATATTTTGTTTTCTTATTTGCATCATTTCCAAGCTATCTAGACGGGTTTTGAAGTCAATTTCCATAATTTTTTATTTTTCGACCCTCGAACAGCCGATTTCAGCAACATTGCAAAGTATACTTTTCTTTGAGGGAGAAATTTTCAATTTAAGGATACATTGATAAATATTTATTATACTGAATTTATTACATTATCACAGCCTGGGAGGTCCCCAGGGTGTCCGGCATAGAGAGATTTCACTGTAAACCAGGCATTTGATCATTCTCAGTCATAATTGTGTGCTATGCGATCTCGAACAGACATTATCACCCGAGATAAATGACCAAGAAACTCATCAAAAATAAGATCACATGCGTTTTCTTGGTGTTTGGTTTAGAGAGGTTCCACTGTATTTCAGGTTCATCCGGTCGATCAGCCGCTGTAAACCCTGGGAGGCCAAGGGAGGCAAATCTGGACTGGAATTCTGCAAAACTGATGGTCAGTTATGGTTCTTTGTTTATGCAAACCTGTACGCCTATATAGAGCAGTTACTAGTATATCTTTACTTCACATACCTGTTAATTATACCCCCGGCTTACGAAGTATGCCAAGGAGCAATTAGTTTTCACCTTTCCATCCAGTCATCCATCCATTTGTCCGTCTGTAACACATAAACTTAACTTTGCTCTAGTTTTTTGTCGCGTCTGCTTTAGCAGAAGTTGCGACGCTTTTTCCGTCATAGTCTGAATCGTCAAAAAGTTTGTACAAGCTTCGTCATCGTGGTATAACTTTTAATCTTACAACAATATTTGATACATGTGATCATTTGGAACACACTCATACAGCTATTAACATGACCTTGACCTGTTTTACCTTCACATTTGTGCAAAAAGTTTGTACACTCTTCTTCACCATGGTATAACTTTAATATTATTTGACCGATTGCTTCAATATTTGGACATTTGATAGATGTGAGCATTTGGAACACATTCATGCCACCATAAACATGACCTTGACCTTCTTTTTTACCTTCACATTTGTGCGCAAACACTTAGCCATTTTTTTTTACGTAAAAAGATTGTACAAGTTTCTTCATCATGATATCATTTTAATATTACTTAATGGATTGCTTCAATATTTGGACACTTGATACATGTGATCATTCGGAACACCCTCATGCCGCCATTAACATGACCTTGGCCTTTTTTTATCTTAACATGTTTTCGGAAACCACTTAGCCATTTCTTTTGCATCGAAAAGTTTGTACAAGTTTCTTCACCATCGTATAACATCAATGTTACTTGATGGATTGCTTCAATATTTGGACACTTGATACATGTCAGCATTTGGAACACACTCATGCTGGCATTAACATGACCTTGACCTTTTTAGCTCGCCTGAACGAAGTGCAGAAGAGCTTATGGCATACCCCCGTCGTCGTCGGCGTCATCCACAAACTTAACGTTGGGTATATGTCTTATAACTTCTGTTTCCTTTCATGGAACACCTTGTTATTTCATACATGCATTCCTCAGATGACCCTCTATCATGCTGTAGCAAATCCATGACTCACCACCCAACCCTTATCCCGAGGTCAAGGTCACAAACTTAGCATGTTCATAAACATAACGTTGGGGTAAATGTTTTGTCACTTCTGTTTCGTTACAGGGAATGCTTTGATATTTCATACATTCATACATGCATTCATCTGATGATCCTCTATTGTGCTACAGCAAATCCATGACCCCCACCCCCCACCCCTTTCCCCAAGATCAACATCATAAACTTAACATTGGAGTAAATGTCTTTTTATAACTTCTGTTTCTTTACAGGGAATGCCTTGATATTTCATACATGCATTCAGCTGATAATACTCTATCGTCCTATGGCAAATCCATGACCCACCCCCCACCACTTTCCCCAAGGTCAAGGTCACAAACTTAGCACATTCATAAACTTAACGTTGGGGTAAATGTCTTATAACATCTGTTTCCTTTCATGGAACGCCTTGATATCTCATATATGCATTCATCTGATGATACTCTATCGTGCTATAGCAATTCCATGATCCACCGCCCACCCCTTACCCCAGGGTCAAGGTCACAAACGTAGCACATTCATAAACTTAACGTTGGGGTAAATGTCTCACCACTCAACCCTTATCCCGAGGTCAAGGTCATAAACTTAGCATGTTCATAAACTTAACGTTGGGGTAAATGTTGTGTAACTTCTGTTTTTTTACAGAGAACGCTTTGATATTTCATACCTGCATTCATCTGATGATCCTCTATTGTGCTACTGCCAATCCATTACCCCCCCCCCCCACCCACCCCTTTCCCCAAGGTCAAGGTCACATTCATACATGCATTCCTCATGTGAATAGCTATCATGCTTTAGGAAATCACCAATGTTGGGTTAAATTTTGTTTTGCTTTTATTTTCAGGGAGCTCATTGATATTTCATACATGCATTCATGTTAATATGCTATATTATGCTATAGCAAACCCACGACCCACCTTGCACCACTGACCCCAATGTCAAGGTCCACCGCACACCCCTTAACCCGAGGTCAAGTTATATAATATTCATGTTTTTTTATGCAACTGTGCCAAGTTTGAGTGAAGGCTACCAACAGGCCAGCTTCATTGTCTTCTGACAACTCTTGTTTACCTTCACATGGTTGTAGAAACACTTAGCCATTTTTTTATGTTAAAAAGTTTCTTCAACCTTGACCTTTTTCGTGTTTTAAGCATACACTTCTCTGATGGTTTTTGTGATGCTTACTTTAGCACATGCCCATCATCATGTTACAGTAAAATGTCTCGGCATCCACTCCAGAACTGTATTTGCCTGAAAGACTAAATGTCACTTACTGTGACAAGAAAGGAGATGACCAACACATCCACACAGTCTAACCACGGCCTGCACTACTGATGTAGGAGAAAGGAGATGACCAATGTGTGGCCAGTGCACCTCCCCCCAATCAACCTGCACATCCACACAGTCTAACCACGGCCTGCACATCCACACAGTCTAACCACGGCCTGCACATCCACACAGTCTAACCATGGCCTGCACTACTGATGTAGGAGAAAGGAGATGACCAAGTGTGTGGCCAGTGCAGCCCCCAATCAACCTGCACATCCACACAGTCTAACCACGGCCTGCACATCCACACAGTCTAACCACGGCCAGCACTACTGATGTAGGAGAAAGGAGATGACCAAGTGTGTGGCCAGTGCAGCCCCCAATCAACCTGCACATCCACACAGTCTAACCACGGCCTGCACATCCACACAGTCTAACCACGGCCTGCACATCCACACAGTCTAACCACGGCCTGCACTACTGATGTAGGAGAAAGGAGATGACCAAGTGTGTGGCCAGTGCAGCCCCCAATCAACCTACTCATCCCCACAGTCTAACCACGGCCGGCGCCTCACATACCACACAAGTGCTAACCACGGCCAATGCACATCCACAACAGTCTAACCATGCGGCTGCACTACTGATGTAGGAGAAAGGGAGAATGACCAAGTGTGGCCAGTGCAGCCCCCAATCAACCTGCACATACACACAGTCTAACCACGGCCCTTGCCATCCACACAGTCAACAATGGGCCTGCACTAACGATGTAGGAAGAAAGGAGATGACCAAATGTCAGAATGCATCACCCCCCACCTCCACCCTGCACATACACAATTCCTAACCACGGCTGCACATCCAACAGTCCTAACCAAGGCCTCATTAATGATGTAGAAAGGAGATGACCCAAGTGTGTGGGCCATGCAGCCCCCAATCAACCTGCACATCCACAACCAAGTCGAAACCACCGGCCTGCCACCGCATCACACTGTCTAACCACGGCCTGCACATCCACACATCGAACCACGGCCCTGCACGACTGATGTAGGAGAAAGAGAGACCAATTGTGGTGGCCAGTGCCGCCCCCCCATCAAATGAATTACGTGGAGCACCTGCATCATCCACACAGTCTAACCCATGGCGCTTCACATAAACCACACAGTCCTAAACCACGCCCTGCACATCCACACAGCCTAACCACCGGCCCTGGCACCTCCACCAAACCACACGGCCTGCACATCCACACAGTCAAACCAGGCCTGCCACATCCAGGATCCTAAACCCACCCCCAAACAAGTCCTAACCACGGCCTGCACATCCACACAGTTCACCACGGCCTGCAACTACTGATGGACTCGAAAGGAGATGAAACCAGTGACCTGTGTGCCATCAGCCCCCAAAACCTGCACATCCACACAGTCTAACCACGGCCTGCACATCCACACAGTCTAACCACGGCCTGCACATCCACACAGTCCTAACCACGCGCTGCACACTATGTAGGAGAAAAGGAATACAATGTGGTGCCAGTGCACCCCCAATCAACCTGCCACATCACAACAGTCAAACCATGCCTGCCCCCCACATCCAACAGTCTAACCCACCTGCCTGCCAACCATCCACCCCCCAACAAGTCGAACCACCGGCCTGCAACCATCCACCAACCAGTCCTAACCCATGCCGCACATCACACCAGCTAACCATGGCCTGCACATCCACAGTCTAACCCACACATCTAATCCACGTCCTGCACATCCACACAGGTCCTACAACCACCGGCCTGCAACTAATGGAATGTAGGAGAAAGGAGATGAAATCCAACCGGGTGTGGTGGCCAGTCCAGCCCCCAATCCACCTGGCACATCCACACAGTCTAACCACCGCAGGCCTGCACATCACACGTCTAAAACCTATGGCCTGCATACTGAGTAGGAGATAAGGAGATGACCAAGTGTGTGGCCAGTGCAGCCCCCAATCAACCTGCACATCCACACAGTCTAACCACGGCCTGCACATCCACACAGTCTAACCACGGCCTGCACATCCACACAGTCTAACCACGGCCTGCACTACTGATGTAGGAGAAAGGAGATGACCAAGTGTGTGGCCAGTGCAGCCCCCAATCAACCTGCACATCCACACAGTCTAACCACGGCTGCCACATAAACTGTCTAACCATGGCCTACACATCCACACAGTCTAACCACGGCCTGCACATCCACACAGTCTAACCACGGCCTGCACATCCACACAGTCTAACCACGGCCTGCACATCCACACAGTCTAACCACGGCCTGCACTACTGATGTAGGAGAAAGGAGATGACCAAGTGTGTGGCCAGTGCAGCCCCCAATCAACCTGCACATCCACACAGTCTAACCACGGCCTGCACATCCACACAGTCTAACCACGGCCTGCACATCCACACAGTCTAACCACGGCCTGCACATCCACACAGTCTAACCACGGTCTGCACTACTGATGTAGGAGAAAGATTTCTGTCGTCTCTTAACAAAACCGTTAGCTACATATCAATGTGGACGAGTGTACTAGCTTCTGAGAAAGTACACTACTCACAAATTGTAACCTGTTGTGACAAAATGGAGTAACTCAATAAGCTCCATTTTGTCACAACGGGTTACAATTTGTAGATTTATTTAGGTACATGTATGGTGAAATGTGCCTGTGACTGGAGCCGCAGACTGCACAGGCTGGTCTGGATCTACACTGATCACCAAACCAATAAGCCCCATTTCTCCAGTCACAGCCACATGTGTGGGTGGTTGGTAGGGTTATTGCCTATTATAAAAGTAGTAAGATTATTACTGATCCTACTGCTTTTGGGAGGGGGCCAAGTGATTCTGGTGTGGCGTGGACCTGGCATCAGATCAGGATTATTCTGATTTCAGGGCTGAATATATAGTTTTTTTATTGTAAATATTCAGTTCTGATTTTGGGATTTTCCCCCCATTTGTATATGTACTTGAACATGTACATGTACTTGTACAGGTAATTAATTGGGATTTAATACTAACCCCATTGACCCAACCTTAAATGACCTTAGCTGTTGATAGGCCGTTAAACCCCAGCAAGCAAAGAAACAAACACAGCCACATGTATGTGTCAACAATTCAGTCAGTGAACCTTGTGTGTTGTAGATGATCGCTTCATCCTCAAGCAGATGTCCGGCATGGAGGAGATGGCATTTGAATCATTCGGGCCTCAATATTTCCAGTATATAACCCGGTCTGAGGCTCACCAGGTACGTCGTGTACAGTAGGTGATTTACTCGCCATGGGTGACTAGATGGAGAAATGGTGCATATGGCATGTGTGGCCATTCTAGCACATGATTGGCTATCACACTCAAACAGTCTGATAACAAACCTTCACTGATTGAATGACAGTGTAAATCGTGATCAGACTGTCGAGCAGTTGTGAACAGTAACTTGCCATCTACTCCCGTACCGTCCGTAGATGGACGGTACGGGAGTTGATTTCAAGAGTTACTGTTCGCAACTATGTGTAGATGTGCTTACTGATCTACATCGTAACTGGTGGAAAAGATTATATGCCCCGTTGCTTCACTCATAGTCAGTTTGCAGTACTCCGCTGACAGAATGTCACAGTGTTGGCTCAGATTGGACTGCACAGATGTTCGGGCTAGTCTGTCTGTCTGCCCATCTTTCTGTCTAGCCGTCTGTCTGATGTCTGTCTTTAGACAATTTTTGCGCCCGGTTGCGGACAGCGTGATATAGACGGTACATTGGCGTACGTCCGTTCATACAAACAGTTTTTCGGTATACTATCAAAGCCTTGGCGGGCGCGACATACGGACCGCGGCCATCTCCTGTTTCCGTACGATAACTATTGTCTATCCCACCTCCACGACTCTTACCGTGTATGTTCATATCAACCATAGGAAGAACTCTATTCAATGTCAGTTTTATTCTTTCAAGGTCATGACCTTCGTTGCTAGATTATGTATTGCACTATTTTTGTTTCCATGCATTAATTTGACTGCCCTCTATCACATTTCCGTGATAATTCACATGTATACAGACTTTGACGACCCCTGTAAAATTGTAAAATGTGGGCTGCTTGATTGATATTTTGTTCAGCGACCGACGGTGCTAGCCAAGATCGTGGGTGTGTACAGAATCGGGTTCCGGAACCAACAGACGAACCACGCCATGAAACAAGATCTCCTGGTTGTAGAGAACCTGTTCTACAACCGCAAAATCTCACAGGTACATGTGGCTGTGACTGGAGAAATGGGGCTGTGACTGGAGAAATGGGGCTGTGACTGGAGAAATTTTCTCTAGTCACAGCACCATTTCGTAGGTTATATTACAGTGGAACCTCTCTAAACCGGACACCCTGTGTCCCCAGGGTGTCCAATTTTAGAAAGGGTCCACTGTACAACGTACAGCTGACTACCTCATGGCACGCGTGTGTGATTTGCGATCATGAACAGACATTATCATCGGAGATAAATGGTAATGAACCCGATTAGAATTGAGCAAAAGATCTTTGGTTTGTGTAAAATGATATTTGGCTGCGCCTGGAGAAATGAGGCTTATGGGTTTTGCTACCAGTGTAGATCCAAATGAGCCTGTAATCAGTATCTGCACTGTTCGCCATTCTATCAATGAAACACGTGTCATGCTTCTAACAAATAATATATTGTGCTATTTGATCAGGAGCTACACTGGTCACAACTCCCATAAGCCCCATTTCTTTAGCCACAGCCACATGTTTGCACATGCATATATATGGGCCGCGCTCTGTGAAAACCGGCCTTAATGACAACGTCATGAAAGCCTGAAAATGACGTCGCAAAGTTACGCTTGAAACCAGCGTCACGTCGGATTTTGACACTTCAAATAGTTGCGTCATTGCAATAAGTTGACGTTTTCCTATATATAACCGTACTGAACGTTTTACTATTTGTGGCTCACAAACATTTTAATGCTGGATACGCGTAGCAGAATTTTACAGTTGTTCCATAGTGGTTCAGACAGTTGTCTGTTTTTTCGGTTTCCTTTAAGGAAACACGTAGTGATTTTGTCGAATTTTGTTTCATATATGGACGACATTTGAAACTAAATAACCATACAACCGGTAGTTTTTAGATAACACCATCACATAATCAGTATTATGTAACAAATAGAACTGGGCACAGGGCTGAATTCGTTTAATTTACTGTTTCGCCTGTCAAATGTTTCAAAAGTCAACATAAAAATACGATTTGGAAATTTTCAGAAAAATAAGCGTATCACAGATGTATAATTATGGTAGTGCCAAAATATACGCCGCTCCTGGCATATCGCATCATGGTGACACTGGGCCAAACATGTTTTAGTATTTAATGTGTTGGTATTGTGTCACATGCATATTTACTGTGACACAATAATCATGGTTATATCAGATTATTGTAATAAATAATTGTAGCCACCAAGGACGTCGTAGCCTACTGATTTATATCTGTATCTTCTACCACTTACGTGTTCGGTGTCACATAATATTTAGCGACTTTCAAAAATATCACATTGAATCAGCCGTATGATTGTCGTTTGATAACAATGTAAATATTCTTTAAAATGACCACTTGTAAATATGGTTATATGAATGTATAGTAATTTTACTAGTATATTTGCAATCATTGCAGACACTGATCAGACGGCACAGATGCACAGGTCTCCAACATTTACACATTTAAGAAGTCCGACTTTGCCAGATTGTTGTTAATTGTTTTACATTGTACTACATTGTACTAAATAATGCACGTCTGCGTGCTTTGTTTGTTATCAAAGGGCCGTTCTAGTCGGAGGCGTGTAAATATATATATTAATATGTAAATATATAATGCAAAAGCATATGCACACCTTAAACGCGTCTACATTCAAATGAGCCGCCTCGAACAATAGTCGCAGGGTGTGGAGGTC
The DNA here is from genome assembly GCA_029237695.1 of Conchocele bisecta. NCBI lineage: Eukaryota > Metazoa > Mollusca > Bivalvia > Lucinida > Thyasiridae > Conchocele > Conchocele bisecta. The sequence goes on along the minus strand of CM055266.1, from coordinate 9,174,261 downwards.
ATTTCAACAAAATCAATGTTGTGATCGGGACAAATTTAGTGTGTAAATCACTGACTGTGTTATAATGTGCAGTTATGCAAACTACATGTACGTACGCCACGGTGCTTTTCAGGGGCGGATCCAGGATTTCAGGTTAGGGTGGGGGGAGGCGGGATTTCTTATTTTGAAATAGTTTACTATACTTTCGAACTAGCACCGTTTGTTCGTCGATGAAGAGGAGCTGGGGAGACTGCTAGGTGGGTCCGGCGGTATGCCCTCCGGAATATGTCTAATATTTACATCCCATTTTGCTGCGTTATGGCGCATTTTAGAGCAAAAATATCTTTACTCGCCGAATTTAGGGGTGGGGGGGGGGTGGCGCCGGGGTTTCCCCTACGTGAATCCGCCCTTGTTTTTGGCTTTGCTTACACATGCGCTGAATGTACTTTTTCTGAAACACATTGAAACTAAATTGCACATTTCATTTTCAAATTAATTATTCCCGACGAGAGAATATACTGCCGGTATTTTTATCTGGACATGTAACACTTATACAACCATGTATGTTACATCTCCACATTTTCCCGTCAGTGGCTGTGGTGCCAGTCGAGGGAGTGTGGGTCAGCACAGCATTTTCCCATAGACCTGCTACCTGCTAGTACGGGGTACATGTACATTAGCCCGTCCGCCAGTCATATTGGCTACACAGTCCCGCTTTCTGAGATGTAAATTTAATTCCGAGAGTCGGGGAATGAACAGTCGATTTTTAGTTTGTTTAAAAATTCCCTGGGGTGTCCGACTACCCTCTAGACCCCATCGGGCGCTGAAGTCATTGATATGTGCAGCCATGGACCTATCCAAATTCTGGTCATTCATTTCTACAGAAATAAAATGCATTTGTTTCAATCACCGATACGATGTGCATATAATTTACAATTTCCAACACCAGGAATGCCGTTTTGTTTTTTGGTCTTTTGTGACGTATTGCCTAAATCAATAAATGACGTCACAAATAACTGTAAATGACGCCAATTCTTAAATAATTACATTGTATCTTTCTGACGACATACGTATATGAATCTATTATGGCGATGGTGGCAAATTACGAAGCAACAGGTCGGCTAATTATAGATTTAAAATCAATAGTTGTGCGATTGTTTTGTTCACTACATGTACATACCATAGTTTTATTCTAATGAATGTTTGATAGTGTACATACTAACACTTGTAGATACAGTTAGTGCAACTTATCAGCAAATACAGTTTACAGCAAGCACCGTCAATGAGTCTATGAACACTCATTTCTACTATAGGATGTTGAGTTGCATTGTACAAACGTCGCCGTTTCAATAACGTCATTTTCTCGATGACGTTACGTTTTGTTTTTTTCGTGCGTGATTCACATGGTGTTACAAAAAGTGAGATAAAACAAAAACTATTAAACATAATTGCATTTTCTTTTCAGAATATTGTTTTTGAAAGGTGTCCGCATCAGAAAATGTAAAAAAATGCAAATTGAAAATGTTGTCATTAAGGCCGGTTTTCACAGAGCGCGGCCCATATGTTTTTGTATTTTGGTTGAGAAAGAATGGTGTCAAATGCCCTTGTATCAAATGTAATCGCAACAGTTATCGTTTCGTCTGTCTCTATGTCGTATGCAATGTGTATTCATCCTTTTTATATACCCCGAAATGTTTTTCGGTTACATATAGTCCATCTGTCCATCTGTTCATCAGGGGGCCGTTTCACTAAACTTTGTACGACTAAAATGTTCGTAAGTGCAAATTTAGGATCGTCTGGATATTTCAATTGATGGTTTTACATTTATTGAGCATAGGCTGCATTTGCAGCCTATGCTCAATAAATGAAAATCCAATAATTGTTTACAAGAAAACATTGTTAATGTGCAATTCACCGACTATCATAATTTTACCAATATTTTAGTCGTTCAAAGTTTAGTCAAACGGACCCCTGTTCGTTTGTCTGTCCGAGATCTTTTTTATTGCGTTTTCGGCTACCTACTATCTCTGTTACCATAAGTTGATTTCCTTGAAATTTCATATACATACCATCCATATTTCATTCTGTAGCCCGTCTATCTGCTCAAGGTCAAATTACTTGCTTTTTAGGTTTGCATCCATCTGTGTTACTGATTGCATATTGTATCTATTGACCGTGTTTCAGACGTTTGACCTGAAGGGATCCGAACGGAACCGACTCGTGAAGACGACGAGGAAACACGACGAAGAGCTCGTTCTCCTCGATGAAAACTTACTCAGAGGTAACTACAGCAAACCTGTGAATAAAGGCCAGACATCAAAAGATTAAAATTTGGCCTTTGTTCACAGGTCGTCTTATTTATGTTAATTTATGTGGTAATTGAATAATTGGGAAAACAAAAGTGTGGATGCCATATACAAGTAGTTGCACAGGTTCGACTGTACACTTAACTCGCGCCGGTACAACCGTTTGTTCAATAGCTGGCTGCACATTGACTGACCGCACGAAACTGACCACTAACACAGTGTCATATCAGGCCTGGGGCTTGACGGCCATAGAACTATTGTTACACCGGTCACACACTTTGTCATGAATGTACGTGCCACCAGTCAGTGGCCAGATTCGGGTCTAACCTCGTCTTCTAAAGGTTCTCGTTGTTCCGATAGTGATGGCATCGGCTGTCAACAATCAGGACCTGCATAATCAGTCATTAACGGCCTCAATTACAGCGAGTGTGGACAGCCCGCTATACATCCTGCCCCACTCGAAGACGGTGCTCACCCTGGCCATATCTAACGACTCCCAGTTCCTGTCCAGCAACCTTGTCATGGATTACTCCCTCCTCGTCGGACTCGACGAAGACAGGAAGGAGCTCGTCGTCGGCATTATAGGTAGTTTCATCTCTACTTTCTGGTTGGGCCCTTGCTCGATTCTCATACTCTAAATCAGGATTTCTGATCGGTTGAGGCTGAGCTGTGCTCAATCTTGTCCAATTAAGTAGCCTGATTTGAATACACTCTTGGAGAACTTGCTCAAATTAGTTTGTCATTATAGGTAACGTCTCATCTCCACATTCTGGATTGTACAAATGTATAATAACATTTATTATATACCTACCCATGAAATACATAGTTATACGATGTAAATAAGAGTCATTTATTCTCATCGATGAAATAAACAACTTCCGGTGAAAATACGACTACATTCGCTATGTATATTCATAATGCGCACCTGCAAGAAAACAGCGCAAATAGGCTGCAAATACACATTCATTGCCGTATACAGTCTAAAAAACTGCTAATTTCCATGGAGCTGTATATAATAAATAGAGACATATATGTTCATCTCGTGGTGTAACATGTCCATATTTCACTCGTGCCTCGTGAAATATGGACATTTCACACCACTCGATGAACATATATGTCATATTCATTGCAAAAATATGAATATCCTCTATTGCATAAAATAGACTTTCACAGTGTAATAACAAGGTGTATTGAAATCATAATATGCTAGTGTAATAAATATGCAGTTGAGTCCACTACAGAAAACACTTTAAATGACCATTAAAGCTTCAACATTTTGTGATGTACTAATGCAATACAGTCGAGCACCAGTATCTCAAAGTCGAAGGGAGATCGCACATGTAGTCGAGATAGGATTAGGTTTGAGATACCGATGAAATGACATGGTCGAATATTTTCGCGAAATCATATTACCAATTACATTACGCAAACACGTCTTATTTGGAATTAATAAATCACTGAACTACTTTCGGCAAGGGAGATAATCAATATCACGCGAACTATTTTCATACGAGCCAAGCGGATTGTTCCGTTTATGATTAGTATATATAGTTTTAAGCTATCTCCTGTGATATATAATGATACATTACTTTGTTATGTTATGGGTACTAATACATGTTGTTTCAATAGCGTATCTCTGTAACGGTATTGTTGTAGATGGAGTTGCAAATAATTTAATAATTATTACGTTCAAATGGTGGCGTAATACTGATAGCACTTCTGTATAACTGTGATGGTCATAAATGGCGCAACAGTCGTGAGGTTAAGGTCGCCGACTTCAATGATTTAATTACCGATTCCCGAAAGGTCGGGGGTTCAAACCTCGACGTGGTATAAAAAAAAATTCTCAATATATATTATTTTTGCGATTTTAATATTTTTTAATATTTTCACAATTTTATGATTTTAATAAAAATACCTATACATTGATAGAAACTTACCAACAATTAAAGTGTCTGTCTTTAAGTAATATATACACAGACAGTTTGTTACTGATGTTTTAAGTTTAAGTAATATATACACAGACAGTTTGTTACTGTTTTTTTAAGTTTGAGGTACCATATAATGTTTTACTGTCCCAAAATCTATTTTTTTTGGCTGTCACAATTAATTAATTTTCGGACAGCAAACATTTTTGTTATGAATTTGAAATAATTATTGTCCTCCATCTGCTCACAACACTGTTCGAATTGCGCCTGCATCGGCGTCTATTTATTAAATTATTATTTTGTATTTTATTTGAATTCCGCGTGAACGCTGCATTTTGTGTCAACACCATTTACAGAAAATATTGGTGATTTTCTAAACGAATATCGGAGAAATGCGGCTATATATTTTGTCAATTTTCAACACTATTTACGGAAAAAAATTACTGATTTTTTAAAACAATATCGGCACAACTAAATACGGTGATAGAATTTTTGTCAACTTTTCAACTCCATTTCCGGAAAATATTGCTGATTTTCTAAAAACAATATCGGCGAAGGTGTACTGAACTACTCTTTATTTTAAATAACCAGCCGTCTAATAGATCTGTGTATAATCGAGAGTATATCGTTAATTGTCATGTTGTCTCCGACAGTGAGGTGTTGCGGCACACATCAAAACGATACGTCAATTTCAAAACATTGCCTAAGGGTCACAGCTGTGTGGTGTCATCAGATCAACACCTCGTCACACACAACTACGCATTATCGATTTTTTCCCCACACAAAGCGACGTGTATTTACAACTAGATCTGTGTAATGTGTCGGGTGTAGCCAAAGACCATACATAAATTCGTAATTAGTCACAGATGTAGCCTTAAAATATAATCGATTTCCTTAAATTACGTCCGCATGTTGACAGATATTTCAGAGCAGACGTCATCGGAATTTGCCGTTATTAATTTCCAAAATTAACCATATATTCTGTAAATGGCGTTGAAAGTTGACAATAAATTAAGACCAGATCAGTACGTTAAATCGCTATCGACGACAACTGACGATCCGATGAGAGAGTAATACCGTTTAAGCGTATCCAATGTTAAATATACATCGTTATTTTTTTATGACTTTCGTAGTTTTTACCGAGAAATTACAAACCGTTTCCAATTATTGGGGAACATAATATCATGATTAGCACATCGTTTCACTAAGCGGGGGCTACTCAGGAATGGGAGTCACACGGTCTATTGTTTACACTGGATTAATGGCGGCCTCCATGAGGTCTCAGGTAAATCTTATTTTTCAATAATACGACTGTGGTTTCTTCCCTTTAGTGATAACCATGTTCCAGCCGTTAACACTTATTTAGCAACATTACTTAATATGTAGTTAGTCTGAACATTCTGCAGAGAAATCTGAATTGGACGGAATCGAGCTTTGTTTAAACTTAGTCCGGTTCATATGCACAGGTCAAAATATGAACTGAAAATGGCGCTTTGTGTGACAGAAATCCGTACGCGGACGAATAAAACAAAAAAAATTGTTATAAATATCACATACAGCGAAACAGCGGTAGCATCTACTGTTTTAATAATATGCATACATATTGTAATTAATGTTTAATAGTGATATACTTATGAATAATATACGATACTATGGTTTATACTCCAGCACTATGTTTTTAGGCTGTGTGATTTGCCTCAATATAAACTGGATTAATTAATACTTATATTCATGCGCTTCATGACAACATCATTACATTTAAAATATACAAATATTACTTAAAGGGGTACCGATATGATACATCTTAATAATATAAATATTGAAAATACACATTACAATCGCTTACAACATAAGTTATTGATTGAAAATAGTCACTGCATCGTGGCCTATTTGACCGCATTACCTATTGCGCGGCAACCTCATCAAACCCCCTGTTTACATAGGTAACCGGGGGTTTGGTGAGGTAGGCTCGCTAATACAATGTTTGCGTAATGTTTTGTCAACTTTTCAACACCATTTACGGAAAATATTACTGATTTTCTAAAAACAATATCGGCGAAGGTGTACTGAACTACTCTTTATTTTAAATAACCAGCCGTCTAATAGATCTGTGTATAATCGAGAGTATATCGTTAATTGTCATGTTGTCTCCGACAGTGAGGTGTTGCGGCACACATCAAAACGACACGTCAATTTCAAAACATTGCCTAAGGGTCACAGCTGTGTGGTGTCATCAGATCAACACCTCGTCACACACAACTACGCATTATCGATTTTTTCCCCACACAAAGCGACGTGTATTTACAACTAGATCTGTGTAATGTGTCGGGTGTAGCCAAAGACCATACATAAATTCGTAATTAGTCACAGATGTAGCCTTAAAATATAATCGATTTCCTTAAATTACGTCCGCATGTTGACAGATATTTCAGAGCAGACGACATCGTAATTTGCCGTTATTTATTTCCAAAATTAACCATATATTCTGTAAATGGCGTTGAAAGTTGACAATAAATTAAGACCAGATCAGTACGTTAAATCGCTATCGACGACAACTGACGATCCGATGAGAGAGTAATACCGTTTAAGCGTATCCAATGTTAAATATACATCGTTATTTTTTTATGACTTTCGTAGTTTTTACCGAGAAATTCAAACCGTTTCCAATTATTGGGGAACATAATATCATGATTAGCACATCGTTTCACTAAGCGGGGGCTACTCAGGAAATGGGATCACACGGTCTATTGTTTACACTGGATTAATGGCGGCCTCCATGAGGTCCATTGAAAATACACATTACAATCGCTTACAACATAAGTTATTGATTGAAAATAGTCACTGCATCGTGACCTATTTGACCGCATTACCTATTGCGCGGCAACCTCACCAAACCCGCTGTTTACATAGGTAACCAGGGGTTTGGTGAGGTAGGCTCGCTAATACAATGTTTGCGTAATGTACACCACGAGTTAACAATCACCAATTACTAATGACCAAAGGTAGTAAGCTAATCAACATTACAAGGTGGCGTCACGACTCAGTGAATTGCTTAAATGACCAGCGTGATATGCTTAATGAAACACGGGTGGACCAATTAAGGTAGGTGTGAATTTTTTTGTTTTGTTTAATAATAGGTTTTGAAAATTAGTGTTAACCAAATCGATCTTGGCAGCCATGTGCTTACCGGTAAGCGATTTATCCATGCGTTTATGTGATCGAGATAGTGAAGAGATTTTTAACATATTTTATACGAAGGGGACAGAATGAACAGTCGAGATAGAGAACATATACGAGATAGGGCATGTTCGGGATAGCCGAGGAAATTTATATTAAACAGATAAGGACATAATTCAGGACTTTAGCGAATCATCGAGAGGGGATATCATCGAGATACTGATATTCGAGATACCGATTCTCGACTGTATATATAATCTAACATGTGTGTGATTTTCTGAGATTTATTAACCCTTAGGCCGCTACACACAACAATTGTCGTCTGCTGTTGCTTTTATATCTTGCCTTATTTCTCAATAAAAACATGGTTTGACAGCACTTCAAAATCATTTCCAATGGAAATGATTCTGAAGTGCTGTCAAAGCATGTTGTAAATTATTCTAAAGTGCTGTCAAAGCATGTTTTTGATGATAAAAATGAAAAATAGAAAATAAACAGCAGACGACAAAAAAAATAAGATAGCAGTCTAAGGGTTAAGCTTGGCATACCATCATTTCTTATGGAATAAATATCATATTAAAAAACACTCATGTAAGATCTGCTATTTGCCTAATTTGACTAATACACAAACATTTACTTGCAGATTACATGTAGTTGTAAATTGAAACATTTATTTGCAGACTAATTACATACGCGGACATTTACTTGCAGACTATATCAGGACGTTTACTTGGGACAAGAAGCTGGAGACAATGGTGAAGTCAAAGATCCCCGGTTCTGGTGAGATTCTCCATTGCATACTGAAAGGAAACAAACCCATTTCATCATAATGTGCATCACTGTTTATGGATATTTCTGACTGTCGACTGTCGAAAACCCATTTTCTGATGAATGGAGTGGGTGGTTGGTAGGGCGAACACGAAGGCATAAATTAGCGGTAGGGATTCCTTATAGGAATCACGATTTGCCTGGTTTGGCCCTCTGGTACGTTTTTGTCTTTGGCTCTTTTGTTACCTGGGAGTTCAATTGGGTTATTGCCCATTATAAAAGTAGTAAGATTATTAATGATCCTACTGCTTTTGGGAGGGGGCCAAGTGATTCTGATGTGGCGAGGACCTGGCATCAGATCAGGATTATTCTGATTTCAGGGCTGAATATATAGTATTTTTATGTATTTGAACATGTACATGTACTTGTACAGGTAATATATGGGATTTAGTACTAAACCCATTGACCTGGCCTTAAATGACCTTAGCAGTTGATAGGCCGTTAAACCCCAACAAACAAACAAACTGATGAATGGAATACACTCTAATCTCACAATTGGTACAAAAGAGTCTTAGAGGTGTGCTGGTTAACTGATAACCAATTTTAACATTCTACGTATTGTACCATGGAGCCTATCTAAACCTCTCCAGGTGTTGGGTTCATCTGTAGTCTGGGTACACGAGTACGCCGAGACATGTTGGTGTGCATTGCAATCATGAACAGACGAGTGTAAGATTCATTGTGTTCAATTACATTGTACTATGAGACATTGAAGGCTTACGAGCCGATGCCCAGCCCTCAATGTGGCTGTAACTGGAGAAATGGGGCTCAAGGGTTATGCGACCAGTGTAGCTCCAGATCAGCCTGCGCATCTGCGCAGTCTGATCAGGGCCTGCACTGTTCGCCATTCCATCAATGAAGCACCTATCAGGCTTCTAACAACTATAGAGGGCTATCATGCTGCAGGAGTGTGTTATTTGATCAGGAGCTACACTGCTAACAATGACGTTTGCCCCATTTCTCCAGTCGCGGCCACCAGTGTGGCGTAGGGCGAGCGTGGTAGGCTCCACCTTAGCAATGTGCGGTGTGGCTGTGTTGTTGCAGGCAAGATGCCGACCGTCGTGTCGCCTGAGGTGTACAGGACACGCTTCCTGGACGCGATGAGCAGATACTTCCTTCCCGTGCCTGACCAGTGGAGCGCACTGGGCCGCGACGTCGACAGCTGATCCATGCGCATTCGCCGACTGACTGGGTGGTGTACATTGTGATCGTGCTGAAGGCCGAACTATGTTATAATGGTCGCGTCAGCCCTGTTTCTCCAATCGCATGAACGGCGACTCAAGTTGGCAAATGCATCTTTGCTAAAATGGACTTGTACATATGGGTTTATCCTCTCAATTTATTTATCTACATGATTTTACTGCTTTTGTTATTAATTGAAGCGGTCAGTGGAAGAAGGGGGCTAAGTCCCATGGGACTTAGCCCCCTTCTTCAACTGGCCCGTCGATTTGTATTGAAATAGGGTATTGCTATTGACATTAATGGTTTGTTATGTAGGGCAAGGCACAATTACAGTGCAACCTCTACAACAGCCACACATGGGATGGCACAGCGTGGCTGTTGTAGAGAGATGGCTGCACTCGTTTCATCAGTATATGCTGCCGCCAATGGGGGCATCTGTGTCCCATGGGCACATTTTTAGTTTCTAAGTTTCTTATTTATGCACACACAAATAAAAACATGCATGTTGCCTGTTCTGTAGAATCCGCTCTAATAAACAATGTAAGCAGAAATTTGGGCAAAAATGAAACCTGTAGCCGATTTCATAAAAATTGCAAAGTTTACTTAATATCTAGCAAAGTATACTTTGAGGGAGTAATCATTTATTTTTCCCGAAATGCATTATTTCATATACATGTAGAACTAACGACGGCATATATTTGATGATTAAAAGTATGCAGAATTATTATACTGAATTTATTACATTATCACAGCCAAAATGGCTGTGATAATGTAATAAATTCAGTATTTTGGCTGTGATAATGTAATAAATTCAGTATAATAACAAATAATATAAGAATTTCTCCCTCAAAATTTACTTTGCAGCCCTTCCAGCGGTCCTATAATTCCTATAATTCCTATATTTTTCAGACTTTTTCAAAATGTCCTATAATATCCTATATTTTGGGCAAAATTCCTATAATTCCTATATATTTTTTGGGTAAGCAAAAGGTTGCTTTTTCTTTGGTTAAAATAGAACTTTTTTGTTAAATTTGTTGCACTAAATTCATCATGCAATTTAAAGGACATCCATAAGTATTTATTAATGTGATGTTGACATCATTTCAACAAAATTAATTTATGTAGTACCATGATGTGTGCCAATTCATTCTTAATTGTTTTTCAAAAATCCCTTTTTTAATGTAATAAGTTAAGGTAAATGACTTATTTGCACAAATAAATGATTTGTGTTGGAACTCGGCTGGCTAGAAGGGGTGTTGGGAGGCCAGATATAGTGTCCTATATTTTTTTGAAAAAAATCCTATATTTTTTTTCACTGTACTGGAAGGGCTGACTTTGTTAGACAAGTATACTTTGCAATTTTGGTGAAATAGGCTACTGTTGTTTCATCTACTACTATGCTTGTATCTACTGTCTGTTTCACGAAACCTGCCCAAATTGTACGGCCATATAAACAATGGAAAAATAATTATTATACCCCCACAAACAAAGTTTGAGGGGGTATATAGGAGTCAGCTTGTCGGTCGGTCGGTCGGTCTGTTGGAAATTCCCTTCCGCTCTATATCTTCTACACCCATGCATGGATTATCAAATGGCTTGGCACAAATGTGTCTCATGATGAGAAGGTGTGTCGCGATCAATAACCACGCACCTACGTCCAAGGTCAAGGTCACAGTTGAAGGTCAAAGGTCAAACCTATTGAAATTCCCTTCCGCTCTATATATTCTACATCGATCATGGATTATCAAATGGCTTGGCACAAATGTTTCTCATGATGAGAAGGTGTGTCGCGATCAATAACCACGCACCTACGTCCAAGGTCAAGGTCACAGTTGAAGGTCAAAGGTTAAACCTATTGAAATTCCCTTCCGCTCTATATCTTCTACACCGATGCATGGATTATCAAATGGCTGGGCACAAATGTTTCTCATGGTGAGAAGGTGTGTCGCGATCAATAACCACGCACCTACGTCCAAGGTCAAGGTCACAGTTGAAGGTCAAAGGTCAAACCTATTGAAATTCCCTTCCGCTCTATATATTCTACATCGATCATGGATTATCAAATGGCTTGGCACAAATGTTTCTCATGATGAGAAGGTGTGTCGCGATCAATAACCACGCACCTACGTCCAAGGTCAAGGTCACAGTTGAAGGTCAAAGGTTAAACCTATTGAAATTCCCTTCCGCTCTATATCTTCTACACCGATGCATGGATTATCAAATGGCTGGGCACAAATGTTTCTCATGGTGAGAAGGTGTGTCGCGATCAATAACCACGCACCTACGTCCAAGGTCAAGGTCACAGTTGAAGGTCAAAGGTCAAACCTATTGAAATTCCCTTCCGCTCTATATCTTCTACACCGATGCATGGATTATCAAATGGCTTGGCACAAATGTTTCTCATGATGAGAAGGTGTGTCGCGATCAATAACCACGCACCTACGTCCAAGGTCAAGGTCACAATTGAAGGTCAATGGTCAAACCTATTGAAATTCCCTTCCGCTCTATATCTTCTACACCGATGCAAGGATTATCAAATGGCTTGGCACAAATGTTTCTCATGATGAGAAGGTGTGTTGCGATCAATAATCACGCACCTACGTCCAAGGTCAAGGTCACAGTTGAAGGTCAAAGGTCAAACCTATTGAAATTCCCTTCCGCTCTATATCTTCTACACCGATGCATGGATTATCAAATGGCTTGGCACAAATGTTTCTCATGATGAGAAGGTGTGTCACGATCAATAACCACGCACCTACGTCCAAGGTCAAGGTCACAGTTGAAGGTCAAACCTATTGAAATTCCCTTCCGCTCTATATATTCTACACCGATGCATGGATTAGCATACTATGCCCAGGGTCAAGGTCACAGACTTGATGCGTTTGAAACCTTAACACTCGGCTAAATGGCTTATACTCAAAAATGCCTCGTTTTCTTTGGCTGCCAGTGGGGGTATTCGTGTGCTGACAGGCCACATTTCTATTTTTTTTTGTTAATATTGTCAAGCCATTTAGGCTTGGAATACGAAAAATGAGTTCTCTATAGGAATTTAACAGGGAAATTGGAAATTGGTTCTGAAATCTAGCTAGATAGCTTGGAAATGATACTAAACTAAGAAAACAAAAGTTTCACTTTCAAAATTGGTCCACTAATTCTGAAATTAGACAAAATTCCCCATGTTAAATCCCCATAGACATCTTCACTCTGTGAAGATGTCTATGGGGATTTAACATGTGGAAATTGTTTTTCGCAATAAAATCAATATTGGAACAAATTTCACGAAATAAAAAGTCTCATTCTTAAATTTTGCTATAATTTAATATAATTTCTTTTATTTATTTTGCATTATTTATATAGCCGTAAAATGAGCAGATTTCGTGAAACAGACCGTACATATGTATGTTGACTGTGATCGTACCTTGATATGTGATAACGTGACTTACTATGACAACATGGGGATTATTGTCGTTGTGAACAGTGTAGACCCAGATCGGCCTGCAACTATGTTGTGAACAGTGTAGACCCAGATCAGCCTGCAACTGTTGTGAACAGTGTAGACCCAGATCAACCTGCAACTATGTTGTGAACAGTGTAGACCCAGATCAGCCTGCAACTATGTTGTGAACAGTGTAGACCCAGATCAGTCTGCAACTATGTTGTAAACAGTGTAGACCCAGATCAGCCTGCAACTATGTTGTGAACAGTGTAGACCCAGATCAGTCTCAACTATTGTAAACGTGAACCCAGATCATCTGCAACTATGTTGTAAACAGTGTAGACCCAGATCAGCCTGCAACTAGTTGTGAATAGTGTACAGACAGCCTGTAACACCCATGTTGAAACATGTACAGCCGCCTGCAACTATGTTGTAAACAGTGTAGACCCAGATCAGCCTACAACTAAGTTTGAAACATGTTGTAAACAGTTGTAAAACCCAGATCAGCCTGCAACTATGTTGTAAACAGTGTAGACCCAGATCAGCCTGCAACTATGTTGTGAACAGTGTAGACCCAGATCAGTCTGCAACTATGTTGTAAACAGTGTAGACCCAGATCAGCCTGCAACTATGTTGTGAACAGTGTAGACCCAGATCAGTCTGAAACTTGTTGGTAAAAAAATGTGGAAACCCAGTATCCGCCAACTTATGTTGTAAAACAGTGAAGACCCAGATCAGTCCTGCAACTTGTATGTTTGTAACAGTGTAAGAACCCAGATTCATTCCTGCAACTATGTTGTAAACAGTGTAGACCCAGATCAGCCTGCAACTATGTGTAAACAGTGTAGACCCCAGATCAGCCTGCAACTATGTTGTGACATTGTAGAAACAGCCCTGCCAACCTATGTTTGTGAAACAGTAGACCCAGATCAGCTGCAACTATGTTTTGTGAACAGTTGTAGACCCAGATCAGCCTGCAACTATGTTGTAAAACAGTGTAGACCCAGATCAGCCTGCAACTTGTTGTTAAGAGGGTTTAGACCCAGATCAGTCTTGCACCTATGTTGTAAACAGTGTAGAACAGTCAGTCCTGCAACTTTTAATGTTTGATCAGTGTAGACCCAGATCAGTCCTGCAACTATGTTCCTAAACAGTGTAGACCCAGATCAGCCCGTTGCAAATATGTTCTAAACAGTGTAGACCCAGATCAGCCTGACTAAATGTTTGTAAACCAGTGTAGACCCGATCAGTCTGCAACTATGTTGTAAACAGTGTAGACCCAGATCAGCCTGCAACTATTTGTAAACATTGTAGACCCGAGTCAGCTGCACCTATGTGTAAACAGTGTAGACCCAGATCAGCCTGTAACTATGTTGTGAACAGTGTAGACCCAGATCAGCCTGTAACTATGTTGTGAATAGTGTAGACCCTGATCAGCCTGCAACTATGTTGTTAACAGTGTAGATCCAGATCAGCTTGCAACTATGTTGTTAACATTGTAGATCCAGAGCAGCCTGCAACTATGTTGCGAACAGTGTAGACCCAGATCAGCGGTCAACTATGCTGTTAACAGTGTAGATCCAGATCAGCATGCAACTATGTTGTGAACAGTATAGACCCAGAACAGTCTGTACATATGTTGTGATGTTCACAGTCTAATCAGGGTCTGCACTGTTAGCCATTCCATCAATGAAGCACCTGCCATGCTTCTAACAAGCAATATGGATCGCTATCGGGTTACACGAGTGCTATTTGATCAGGAGATATACTAGCCACAAATCCCATAAGCCCCATTTCTCCAGTCACATCAATGGGGCTTATGAGTTTTGCAACCAGTGTAAATTCAGATAAGCCAGTGCATCCGCACAGTCTGATCAGAATTCCTTCAATGAACACACGTCATGCTTCTAACAAGCAACACCTGCCGTGCTTCTAACAAGTAATTTAGACCATTATCAGGCTACAGGACTGTGCTATTTGATCAGGATCTACACTGGCCACACATCCCATAAGCACTATTTCTCCAGTCACGGCCACATATAAGCCCCATCTTGTCACGGTGAACCACTTGTGGACCAGTGTGTGAGATTTTCTGATTTCTTGTGTCTGAGAATTTTCCAAAATGGATTTTGAAAAAATCTGCGATGTCTTTTGTAAATGACGTTGGAAGTCGGCGAAAATTTCATCTGAGGACACATGGAAAACGAATTCCGCAAGTGTTGTGGATTTATTATCAGCTTTTTACGTCATTTAGTCACTGTTCTCATGGATTCGTGCCCCTAAGCACATAAATTCATATTGTGTGTTATATTCTAATTTATTCCTGAAAATGTATATATCAACATAAAGTTCAAACACTTGACTATGAGTGCACATAAGGAATTCGCCAAAATCGTTGTTTATGCAGGTCTTAGAGTCCCTAGAAATAACCTACCCAAGTCACCTAATTGATCTTGAAACTTCTCATCAGGTTCGTGCCCTACAACATTTGGCACATTTGAGTGACATTCCTTTATCACTCTTACAATGAAAAAATGTTGCTGCCGTGCCTAGATGTATCAAATTTAAATATGGTGAAGTCCAGATTCACCTAGAAATCAACATATATCACATTTTATGCATAATTTCCAAACTGACCCCCTTCAGATTAAGGAAATACGTAGAAAAATTACATTTAAAATAATTTTCAATTAACACTATTCTTAGAATATGCTTATTCACTTGTTTTCTCGGGGCATGAATCAATGAGAAGGCACAAATCCATGAGAATTGGGTCTACCGGTACTTAAATTACCAAATGTTTTGTCCGAGTCGATATGTGCAAAATATCGAGATGCTGGGAGGCAGAAAACATCGCACATTTGCCCCATTTGTTTTTATTTTACTGAAGGGCTGGTGCAGTGTTTTGCCATATGTTTGGTTTGGGCGTACACGTTTCACATTGTATTATTGTCCTGTGATATACACTACTGTCTGTTTCGCGAAACCTGCCCAAATTTTACGGCCATATAAACAATGCAAAAACTATTCTTCTTTTTTTGATAATGTTCAATTTTATCAAAATTTAAGAATGAGCCTTCTTTTTATTTCGTGAAATTTAGTCAAATATGGATTTTATTACGAAAAATTGATTTGTCTATGGGAATTTAACATGGGGGGGAAAGGGAGGAGCTGTGGGAGGAGTCAAAAAAAAAAAAAAATTGGAAATTGACTCCGAAACCTGGCTAGATAGCTTGGATCTAACTAAGAAAACAAGTTAAATTTTGAAAATCGGCCCACTATTTCTGAAATTAGAAAATATTCCCCATGTTAAATCTCACTCTGTGAAGATGTCTATGGCGAAATTGTTTTTTCGTAATAAAATCAATATTGGACAAAATAAAAAGAAGGCTCATTCTTAAATTTAGATAAAAGTTAGCATTATGACAAAAATAATTGTTTTTGCATTGTTAAATTGTTTATATAGCTGTAACATTAGGACAGCTTTCGTGAAACAGACAGACTTATTATACTGAATTTATTACATTATCACAGCCAAATTGGCTGTGATAATGTAATAAATTCAGTATAATAAAAATAGCTGAGGGTTTGTCATGAAAAGTTTTATTTCGGGATTGTGCAATACAGTGACGTTCCTGTGTTGCTGCCTTCCACAAAATACTGTGGCTAGAATTATTCAGTTAAGCAATATTTTGTATCCAGCTGTTTGATGCATCCGTGCTCTATGAACACGTTTCTTGTTATTTTTCTGATTCTTGCCGGTGTCTAAACAATGGTAGGGAATATGTAACCATTTTACAATATTTCTTGACAAAACATGTTTTGATGGCACTTAAGAATTGCCTTTGTGGAGATTTATTTTGCTCTGTTTATTGTACTTCACAAAAACAAGTAAAATTATATTTGTCAAAACAGAAGCGGTCTTGTTTACTTGCATAGATATGCCTGTAGTGTAGTAAATGCCCCATTTCTCCAGTCACAGATCAGGATCTATACTGGCCACAAATGCCACAAGCCACATTTATCCACGTAGAGAACGGGAGCTAGACTGGCCACAAATACCATGGTACCCATTTCTACACAAATGCCATAAGCCAAATATGCCACAACTACCATAAACCCGCATTTCTCCAGTCACAGGTCAGGAGATAGACTGGTCACAAATACCATAAACCCGCATTTCTCCAGTCACAGATCAGGAGCTAGACTTGTCACAAATACCAGTAATCCCCATTTCTCCAGTCACCGATCAGGCGCTAGACTGGTCACAAATACCATTAATCCACATTTCTCCAGTCGGAGCTAGACTGGTCACAACTACCATAAACCCGCATTTCTCCAGTCACAGATCAGGAGCTAGACTGGTCACAACTACCATAAACCCGCATTTCTCCAGTCACAGATCAGGAGCCAGACTGGTCACAACTACCATAAACCCACATTTCTCCAGTCACAGGTCAGGAGATAGACTGGTCACACCTACCATAAACCCGCATTTCTCCAGTCACAGATCGGGAGCTAGACTGGTCACAACTACCATAAACCCGCATTTCTGCCAGTCACAGATCGGGAGCTAGACTGGTCACATCTACCATAAACCCGCATTTCTCCAGTCACAGATCGGGAGCTAGATTGGTCACAACTACCATAAACAGTCACAGATCGGGAGCTAGACTGGTCACACCTACCATAAACCCGCATTTCTCCAGTCACAGATCAGGAGCTAGACTGGTCACAACTACCATAAACCCGCATTTCTCCAGTCACATATCGGGAGCTAGACTGGTTACACCTACCATAAACCCGCATTTCGCCAGTAACAGATCAGGAACTAGACTGGTCACACCTACCATAAACCCGCATTTGTCCAGTCACAGACCGGGAGCTAGACTGGTCACACCTACCATAAACCCGCATTTCTCCAGTCACAGATCGGGAGCTAGACTGGTCACACCTACCATAAACCCGCATTTCTCCAGTCACAGATCGGGAGCTAGACTGGTCACAACTACCATAAACCTGCATTTCTCCAGTCACAGATCGGGAGCTAGACTGGTCACACCTACCATAAACCCGCATTTCTCCAGTCACAGATCGGGAGCTAGACTGGTCACACCTACCATAAACCCGCATTTCTCCAGTCACAAATCGGGAGCTAGACTGGTCACAACTACCATAAACCCGCATTTCTCCAGTCACAGATCGGGAGCTAGATTGGTCACAACTATCATAAACCCGCATTTCTCCAGTCACATATCGGGAACTAGACTGGTCACAAATACCATAAACCCTCATTTCTCTAGTCACATATCAGGAACTAGACTGGTCACAACTACCATAAACCCGCATTTCTCCAGTCACATATCGGGAGCTAGACTGGTGTCACCTACCATAAACCCGCATTTCTCCAGTCACAGATCAGGAGCTAGACTGGTCACACCTACCATAAACCCGCATTTCTCCAGTCACAGATTGGGAGCTGGACTGGTCACAACTACCATAAACCCGCATTTCTTCAGTCACAGATCGGGAGCTAGACTGGTTAGACCTACCATAAACCCCCATTTCTCCAGTAACAGATCAGGAGCTAGACTGGTCACACCTACCATAAACCCACATTTCTCCATCACATAAAGATCAGGAGCTAGGATTGGTCACAAATACCAGTTAATCCGCCATTTCACCAGTCACCAGGATCAGGAGCTTAGAACCTGGTCATAACCATACCCATAAACCCGCATTTCTACCAGTCACAGATCAGGAGTCTAGACTGGTTTTCCCCCCAATACACCTACCATAAATCCCGCATTTCTTCACCTCACAGATCAGGAGCGTAGATATGGTCACACCTACCTTTATAAACCCGCATTTCTCCAGTCACAGATCAGGAAGCTAGACTGTGTCACCACCTACCATAAACCCGCATTTTACCTCCAGTCAACAGATCATGGAAACTAGACTGGTCACACCTACCATAAACCCGCATTTCTCCAGTCACATATCAGGAGCTAGACTGGTCACACCTACCTTAAACCCGCATTTATCCAGTCACAGATTGGGAGCTAGACTTGTCACACCTACCATAAACCCACATTTTTCCAGTCACAGATCGGGAGCTAGACTGGTCACAAATACCATTAATCCGCATTTCTCCAGACCAGTCATTTTGTTGTTTTGTTTTTGATGCAGAATATTTCAAGTTGTGAACAAAACTGGAAGGTTCAGCTGTTACCTTAGAATCTGCATCCTGTGGTTGATTGTATTCCCGCATTGGCTATTTTAATCGCTGTTTGATGTATGACCAATGGACAACATTATATTCCAATGTCTCGTACTAATGCTGGTGATAACAAATATTGACAACAAGTTAAAGATTGAGGATTCCCTTCAACAATGCGGCAGTTGTCTTGCATTTTAATTTCAATCTGGTTTCATCATTGAAATATTCAACAATCGGTTTTCTTTTAAACAATAAAACATCAATTGTTCCCTAATGTTTCCATCCCACTATCTATATGACATGCATTCAGAACCTGGGGAGAAAGTGTTGTCTGTAACCGACATGAAGGTCATTACAAAGAGCCTGGAGCAGATTTCACCAACACGGCAAAGTCTACTTTTCTAGCAAAGTATACTTCGAGGGAGTAATCATTTATTTTTTCTGAAATACATTATTTCATAAAGAACTAGCGACTGCATGTATTTGATGATTAAAAGTATGCAGAGTGATTATACTGAATATTACATTGCTGTGTACATTGTGTACTCCCACTTTTGATAATCAATGCGTATTCTGTTAAAATAAGTGCGTAACATACGCCAATACTCACCTTACCAGTAGCCGATTTCACCAACATTGCAAAGTATACTTTTCTAGCAAAGTATACTTTGAGGGAGTAATCATTTATTTTTCCCGAAATGCATTATTTCATATAGAACTAACGACTGCATCTATTTGATGATTAAAAGTATGCAGCATTATTATACAGAATTTATTACATTATCACAGCCAAAATGGCTGTGATAATGTAATAAATTCAGTATAGTAAAAATTAATAAATTTATCTTAAATTTGAAATTTTCTCCCTCAAAGTATACTTTGCTAGAAATGTATACTTTGCAATGGGGGCGATTTCTAAGCGCATGCAGTGAAGTAGGAACATACAGTGTTAAATTGCTACCTTGAGTATTTCAATGTTTATTTTTTTATTTAGAAATACTATTTCAAAATGCAACATTTTGTCTGTTACTGCAATCAGGAATAAACAGTCTGTTTAAATTATGCGCACTGTTCAGAGTTTTTAATCAGGACATGTCTGGATCAGTCTGACAATTAGTGTCTACAGTATTTGCCAGTATGGCAGACACTGTAGCATGGCTGTCTTATTCCTTTACATCTCCTTTGTTTTCTTTGTTACTAGTCTACTCAACTAACCTAACATGCTCTTCTTGTTTTGGGTGTGGGGCTGTATGTAAGGAAATGTAAAGAAATGAGATGGCTTCTGCTTCTGGCACATGTTCTGACGCAAAATAATTTAAAGTCGTTGGAGGACACAAGATAGCATCACTTGATGTCTCACACTTCCACTGCAGGTGTCATGAATTCTCTCACACCGAACCATTCTTCAGTCTCCGTGTAACAGCTCTCATGTCGTTTCCAGAAGAGCACTTCCCACCTTGTTGTGAATGCATGTTATGTAATGTATATAAGTATATACTGGCATGGCAAACCTGATGTAGCAATTGTCACTGTTTTATTTGTCAAAGAAAAAGGTTTGCTGGATATTTGTAATAATAAAACCACTATGGAATAACCAAATATAAAACCACTGTCAATTTATTATTTTTCATTTTGGTGGTTGTTTTATACATGTATTACCATCATTAGCATGCTAGACATTTGGGTATTATTTTGTCCATCACGCATCCATCAACACTGGTTGATAATCACGCTTTAAAATGCAACCAAACATTGGATACTGATTCATACAAATACATTGTTGAAAGTTGAATTATTGTGCAGTACATGCTCTTCATCTAACAAAACATTCCTCTTTAACGGCGGTGGGTGGTTGATCGGGACCACGCGACGGGTAATTCAACGATCGGGGTTCATCCTTACCGGAATTCCGATTGCAGACCTGGTTTAGCCCTCATATACGTCTTTGGCATTTTGTATGTGACAGTTGAATCCGGTTATACCCCTTAAGTGAGTATTACGATGACTCGTAATCCTACTTGAAGGGAAGGGGCCAAGTGACTTTGGTGTGGTATGGACCTGGCACCAGGTCAGGTTATTCTAATTTCAGGACTGAATATATTTTTTCTCGATGTAAATATTCCGTTCTGATTTTTGGATTTTCCCTCCAATGCAGCAGGTTAAAATGGGATCGAACCCGTTTGCCCGGCCTTAAATGACCTTAGCTGTTGATAGGCCGTTAAACACCAATAAACAAACAAACGAACTTTTTAACGGCGACTGAGCTGTCTGGATGTGGCAACTCTGTGGACTAGGCGGTTCAAATGAGTGGTCACAACATATACTTTATAAACAAAATAAAATAAAATATTTAATAAAGTTCATACCCGTAAAAGTGTATTCCAACCAAAAGGAATTGGTTAAAGTTTGATCTATCAAGTGTTGAGATCTACTCATGCTCAACCAATCAGGCTGTTTTATGAAGATGCTGGGAATGTTATAAAATATCAGGGTCTGATTCATCGGGAACCTTATTAAACTAATTTTCTAAGTGACCTATGATTATTTAAATTGGAAAGTACCCATTTTGTCTCAATCAAATTAGCTCTAAAAGAGCTATGCTGGCTCCAATTTCAAAAGGTACCATTTTCCCTTGAAACGTGAACTGGGAAAAAGTACCTTATGACAACAATTCTTCAAACCAGCCTAGCTGTGTAGGATTCAAATTGAAAATTGCATAAGGTACATTTTCTCATGAACTGACACCCATGGGAAAATGTACATTATGACAAACAAATATTAAAACATCTTAGTTATGCTAGTACATTTTCTCCTGAACTGACCGTCAACGCCAGACAATTCATGGGAGAACTACCTATTAAAAGTCTTGAAACCATCCTAGCTGAAAATGGGCTATGCTAATCTCAATTCAAAAGTTGCATTAGGTACATTTGCCCGTGAACTGACACCTGGCAATTCATAGGAAAATGTACCTGATGACAAACCATATTTATACCAAACTCGCTATTCTGGTTTCAATTGGAAAGTTATATAAGGTATATTTTCTCATGAACTGATGCCAGACAATTCATGTGAGAACAGAGCTCCAGATAAGCTGCGTATTTGCGTAAATACCCAATTAAAAATTGGTACCAAACAAATTTGTGGTACCTTTATCATGCTACAGAAAACAATAACCAGACCACAAATATAGCATATTTTTCTTATTTTCCATGAAAACACATCTTGGTATTTCATTAGAATTGTCTCCAAGGAGACAATTCTAATGAAATGCCAAGACATGTTTTCATTTCGAAGCAAACTATTCAATAATTGCTGTCTGTTGTTGTGTAAACAGTAGTGTGATTTATTTTACCCAATTAAAATATTGAAATACCCAATTGCTTCAGAAATGATGGAGTGAAAATACTTAATTACTAATATCTTATCTGGAGCGCTGTGAGAACGTACCGTATAAAAAAGTCTTGAAACCATCCTAGCTGAAAATGGGTTATGTTGATCTCAATTCAAAAGTTGCATAATGTACATTTTCTTGTGAACTGGCACCTGGCAATTCATGGTAAAAGTCTCCTTTGACAACATGATTAAACCAGCCTAGTTATGCTGGTTTCAATTTATAAACTGTATAAGGTACATTTTCTCAGGACTTGACACCTGCCAATTCATGGGAAAGGGTACCTTATGACAGAAATTATTAAAACCAGCATACCTTGCATAAGGTACATTTTCTCATTAACTGACACTAGACACAATTCATGGGAAATGGGACACTATGAACAAAAAATATTAAAACCTGGGTAGGCTGGATTCAATTTGTAAATATCATTTGACATTTTCAAGTGAAATCACACCAGAGAATTCATGGGAATATGTACCTTATAACAAAAAATATTAAAACCAATCTAGCTATGCTGGTTTCAATTTGAACATTGTATAAGGTGCATTCTCTCATGAACTGACACCTGACAATTCATGGGAAAAGTTACCTTATGATCAAAATTATTAAAACCAGTCTACCTATGCTGGTTTCAATTGACACTTTCATAAGGTAAATTTTCTCGTTAACTGACATCAGACAAGTCATGGGCAATGGGACCCTATGACTACAATTAAAACCAGCCTGGCTGTGCTGGTGTCAATTGATAATTCATAGGGTAGTTTTTCTCATAAGCTGACTCCAGACAAATGGGAAAACGTACCTTATGAAAACATTCTTGAAACCAGCCTATCTCACAAGAATTCCGCCACGGAAGCAGTGCGCATGTCGATGCATTTGACCATAACATGGTTGAGAAACAAAAACCATCAGAGAATTGATTGAGTATTTGTGTTTAACCGCCTATCAACAGCTAAGCTCATTTAAGGCCGGGCCTATCCCGTATTTAACCTGTCCATAATGAGGGAAATTCCCAAAATTAGAACTGAATATTTACAAAAAAAATATGTATTCAAAACTGAATTTAGAATATCCTGACCTGGTGCCAGGTCCATTACACATCAGAGTTACTTAGCTCCAATACCAAACGTAATATGATTAGCACTAATATGATTACTTGTTAACGGTGTATTACAGGATGTATCTCTCAAGTATCACAATGCCGAAAATGTACATGAGGGCCAAACCATGTAAGTCGGCATTCCGGTAATGACCCCGATTGTTGAATTACCCATCTCGTGCTCCCGACCAACCACTCACACCATCAGACCAGTGCATGCTTTAAACACGAAAAAGGTCCGGGTGAAGAATCATGGCTAAGTGTTTCCACAACCATGTGAATGTACAAACGGTCAAGGTCATGTTAATGGGGGCATGAGTGTGTTCCAAATGCTCACATGTAGCAAGTGTCCAAGTATTGAAGCAATCCATCAACTAATATTAAAGTTAAAACACAAAAGCATTTAAGGACTGAATTCATAGAACACCACCCTTTGTCAAAACATGTTTTTATTGAGAAATAAGGCAAGATATAAAAGCAACAGCAGACGACAATTGTTGTGAGTAGCGGTCTATGGGTTAACGTAAACTGTATCAGTTCAAAATGAGTAATGAAGGATTCTTTCTTAATTCATTATTTACTCAGCCTACTGAATATATTGTACGTTTATAAAATAGTAATGCTGTGTTTAGCCATCCGCATTCGGGGTGATCATATTTCAGTAAAATCTCGTCTACATGCAACATTTCGAAATGACCCTATCAAAAATTTCTAAAATAATACAATACAGCTGCATTATAATGGTTATTGATTTGGAACTCATTTGGCTACATCCTTAATATGGGGATATTGACGATTTTAGCAGATGAGATGGTGAGTTTTACAGATTAATAATGGCCGCAAGGACCATCGTAAATATTAACCCTTACACCGCTATCTTAAATTTTTGTCGTCTGCTGTTTATTTTCTATTTTCCATTTTTATCATCCAAAACATGCTTTGATGCACTTTAGAACAATTTACAACATGCATTGACAGCACTTCAAAATCATTTCCATTGGAAATGATTCTGAAGTGCTGTCAAACCATGTCTTGGTGTGCAATTATCTTGATGAATTCGGGCGATATTCATCCTAACCCAGGTCCAGAGAATGTTCCCCCTCCATCAGCTAGCACGGCTAGTATTTCGACAGACAGTGAATACACTGTTGGCAGCGGCAACATTCCCTTTGTTGTCATGGCGTGTCACACGTATGTTTGGTCGCAGGCTGATCTCGGACTACACTGTTGGCAGCGGCAACATTCATGCATGTGCCTCCAATTAACGTACCCACCCCACCACGACCGTATATCGTAAATAGTAATTAAAAGTACGTCTGCCTGCCACTGCAATGCTAACCCATTCATTATTAGCCGATCTATTTATAGAATGGCTAATATATTGGTCATCCATCGAATTCTGAAAAAGTTTGTAGCAACCCTTTTCTCCGCTATTCGGTAATCTACGAACGCGAATTTTGCTGTATCTCTTCCAAATTGCATCAACCGATAAAGTTTGCATTTTTGGCAATTATCTCCGTTTAAAACTTTAAATATAGCCAAATAACACAATTTTGAATACGTAATGAGCTGAACGCCGGAAGAGATTGAACCCGGAAGTTGTTGTTGTTGAAGTCCATAGTTGGCTCTAATGGCCATAAAATTATACGCCAACATACGCCGATTATTGGGCTAATTTAAAGCTTTTATTTATTAAACAGAACAAGTTTCAGCCACGTATAATCGCTTAAATGTGTTTATTCGGCTAATTTATAATCGACCTCTGCTCAAAATCTCCTCCGACTAGCAACCCCAGCATCTCGGGTTTATCCCATTAGATCGCGTATGCGCGTCATTTGACGCTAGTTAATATTCACAAAATTTTCCACCAATCAAAACGAAGAATTGCCCTTCATAGCGAACTTTGATTTGTTTACGTATCATGCAGGGATGCATCCAGCACGCGCGATTGCGGCAATCCCCCTTAATTATTGTCAATGCCGCAAATTAGTGATTGTCTTGCGCCCGACATCGCGCAAAAAATCACGGATGGGCCCCTTTTTAAATGACCAGTGCGCACATTAAAAAAACGTAATTGACTATTTAAACGCGCTGCGTATTTAAATCATTGGATGGCGTGCAGTTCAATCGAGTTTGTGCGGCCGTTGAACGTAAGCTTCGGGTCGATTTAAACCATTTAAATCGATAAACAAGGGATAAACAAGTGACAACGTTAACCTGTTATGCTCCATTAAGAAGTAATAAGCTTATGGCAAATCATATTACTTTGGGGCCGAGCTGTGATGTGATTTTTTCCCGTCACCTGTGGTGTGGGTTGAGGTTTCGTAAGAGTGTATCTATGCCGTTAATTGAAATCTCTATGTCTGTTAGTTTGATGTGTTATCCGTGATCAGCAGATCTCTGTTGAACTTTGTCAACAGAATCTTGTATGTTCATCTGACAGAGTCACTTCAGTGATAGTGGGGACTTGGGATTGAATACGCACTGGAACTGTTCATTCAATAGTGTTGCTTTTGCAGTGTCATCCTCATATGGGGTATATCCCTTTCCGTGGGTTGCTACACCAGATGCGTCTTGTTTCGAGTGGTTGAGTAATGGCTACAGCTTTTTGTTATTTGGCCTATTCTGTGCTGTTTCTTGTATATTATTTTATTCTTTTGGTTTTGCTATATTCAATATGGTTACGAAATAATTGCGATAAGCTTGTTTACTGTTACCGTACATTAGTAGTGCAACAATGTCATTTTATAATCATATGTTTTTACATTGGCATGTAATGCACACCCCTGACAGACGGACGAACGGACTATGCATACTAGAAGGCAATATTGGCCCGGTGTTTTAATTGTAGCTGTGTGAAGATTTTGTTTAATGCATTTTCGCAGCATACTCAGTGTGTCAATTAATGTGAAAATGGTTGTGGAGCACAGTTTTGAATAATGCGAACCGTTGGTATTTACTAAAATTCCGAAATATATTGAAGCACTATATCAAATGAGGAGCCAAAACTCCAACCAACTTAAAATTTATATCTTCAGCACGAGAAACAAGAATATTACTTGAAGAACAGCAAGAGCGTTGTTGACTTTTGTAGCTTCTGGTCTCAAGACACAGATACTTTACTGAAATTTCCGCCGCCTTACTTGCGTCAATCCCAATGAAAACCAAAGAACAAACGACATCGGTGAAAACCCACTATTCGCTCGATATATGAACCACACGAGTACCATTTGCAAGTGCAATTGTCACAGTCCATAACATAAACACCTCCTAGCATATGGCTAAGAGAAACTTGATAGCTTACACTCAGATAAACATTGCAAAGCATATTTAATAGAAACAATTTTGACTTTATTATGAAAATATCATAACAATCTCGGCGAATATTCCATAGACAATTCGAGCTACTAAAGTGACTGGTGTGGCATGGAAATATTGAGTTCTGATTTTGGGAATTTTCCTCATCGTGGACCCGTTTAATGCGGGATAGTACAACCCGTTGGCCCGGCCTTAAATGACCTTAGCTGTTGATAGGCCGTTAAACACCAATACTCACTCGCTCATTCATTCCCCCCCCCCCCCCCCCCCCCACCCCCCGAGACTCAGTAACTATTAAAATGCGGACATATATTGAACCCTGATTTGATCGGCTAATAACATCATGCTCTGCATGACTTTTCATTTGTTTGATTGCCTATCATGTGTCTTGCACGCAATTCGATGACCATTTTGAGAAATTGGCGGCGGCACTTGGCTATTTTATATGCAGACATAGGGAGAGAGATGGGTATAACTCTTTATATAAGGTATTAATCGATTACATTTACCTGGTGTGCCTTTGAATTCAAGCGAGACACTGGGACAATTGTTCACCAGCCAATCACGGCAAAACTTGCACCAAAGTTCTCACGCTAGTAATTTGATTTTATTTCTTGCTATATTTTGCTAATTTCTTTTGTAATAACACGATTAGCCATTTATTGATAGGACAGACTACTTTTAAACAAGAGACCAGTACAGTTGCTGCATCAAATCCTTCATATTATAACACCATTAGTATTGTATTTTAGCTGTCTGGCAGAGTCGCTGGACTCCTTTATGGTCCAGGTATTGGAGGCTAGTTCAGCACTCTATGTTCATTTACTTCCAAACCTTCTTCTTTCTCTTTTTATGCCACCGGGTTTCGAAGAAACGGGTGGCATATAGTGTTTGGGCCGTCCCTCTGTCCGTCTGTCCGTCCGTCCGTCCGTGTCTGTCCGTCACACTTTTCGGTTAACCACTTTGTTGTCACAGTTTCTCAAATATGCTGCAGGTGGCATCCGCGTTCGACAGACGCATTTCTTGTTATTTCTCTTTCAGCACCTCTTTTAATCTTTACCATTCTGATATTTCTTGTCTTATTCATTTTCCGCTAAATTTTCTTCTAGCACTCATCTGGTAGTAATACGCATGCTGTTGAGTGTGGCAAAAGCTCCGGCAAAAGCAAAAAGCCGAGGAGAGACTGAGCCGAAAAGCCAGCGGCTGTAACTCCCGATATTACATTATACATGTATTCGTACATGATAAAGTAGTCCGATATAGTATATTCAACGTAACACGCTTTTACTTGAATGTTGCGACATAACTTTTACTATTTATAAGTATTATTTATAATAAACGAGGGTTGATGCAATGATTTATTATAATTAACTGCACTCTACATAGTTTAGAGCGTTTCTATGGCGGCAGAATGTTGTTTACATTCAAGAGTTGTTTGGTCGTTTCCTGTTTCTTACAGAAGCTTTCAATTAGGGACCCAATTACTGAAAGAACAACCGAATTGGCTGCTTTTGCCGACATTAGAATAACACTAGATGTACAGTAATATAATATAGTAATTACAATTGATATGTCCTATTTTATTTGCTATTGTTCAAGTGTCGGCGCATGTTGATTACAGTAAATTGGTAGCCCGTTTACCAGTACCCGGATGTTACCAATACTCGTTATTCACATGTTGATATTGGGTACAGGGTCGTGATACCCTTACCCTACTGTCTGTTCCACATTTTGCTGCCGACGAACATTTACCCATTAAACACATTAAATCTAAAAAATATTTAAAAGTAATTTTTCATCAAAAAAGTCGCCCTCCCCATTTTTTTTATTTCGTGACAGGGCCCCAGATAATGTTAAAATGTTAATTGTGTAAAATAAAATCACACTACTGTTTACACATCAACAGACAGCAATTATTGAATAGTTTTCTTTGAAATGAAAACATGTCTTGGCATTTCATTAGAATTGTTCTAATGAAATACCAAGATGTGCTTTCATGATAAATAAGATAAATAAGATAATAAGATAAATATGCTATATTTTTATTGTGTTTTGATACTCGCTACTTCTGATTTCAATTGGGTTGTTGGCAATTTTAATTGGGTATTTAAGCAAATACGCAGCTTATCTGGAGCTCTGTGATGAAATTCCATCAAATATTGATTTTATTGCGAAAAAAATATTTTCCTATGGGAATTTAACGTGGGGAGTCATTTTCCAAAACTTTTCGTTTTTTGATCTTTCAACGAAAACATTTGGAAATTGGCTCCTCCGAAACCTGGCGAGATAGCTTTATTGAAAATGATTTAACTAAGAAAACAAAAGTTAGATTTTGAAAATCGGTCCAAGAATAAAAAAAATATTTAAAAAAAAATCTGTTTTTAGCCCCCATGTTAAATTCCCATTTTTTTTCACAATAAAATAAATATTTGATGGAATTTCATCAAATAATTTTTTTGGGGAGGGTGACTTTTTTGTTATTGATGAAAAAGTACATGCTTACTTTTAACTATTTTTTAGATTTAATGTGTTTAATAGCCAAAAGTTCGTCGGCAGCAAAACGTGGAACAAACAGTAGTTTCATACTATTAAGCTGACAGTGGTATATTCATTTTCTTCGTATCTTCAACACTGAAGTTTACATCTTTACGTACTGGTGTGATTAGATTCTGTAAGTTGGACATCGTCCATTTCGGTCATCAACCAGCACAGTTTACAAGCCCGTAATTCTCAAATCTTGTCCATTAAACTACTGTTTAAATCATGTCGAAATATTCCACAAGTTTTAAAAAAAAATTGAAAGTGTGTAAATTTGACGCTTTATCACTTTTGAATAAAAATCCGACAGGAAAATGCAACTTTACAAAGTGTATGTTGTCATGCCTGTTTATCAAGACAGTCTTATTTTGCTGTAAATTCAGGATTTGATTTAGAGTTGTTCCAAATCGAAGTTTGTCGCAAGAAATGGTCAAAAGTGGTTTCCAGCTTGGTGAAGATGTCGGTGCAGGAGCTGGTCTTGTGTCAATCCAAGAGGTGGGTAATAATGAGTCATTCATGTTTATCGGGTAACATGCTCTGTATTGAACTTATCAGGGCTGCAGATAAGGAATTATTAATTGAGTATTGTCACTCCATCATTTCTGAAGCAAGTCGGTATTTCAAAATTGTAATTGGGTAAAATAAAATTACATCACTTTTTACACATCGACATACAGCAATTATTGCATAGTTTGCTTCGAAATGAAAACACATCTGGGTATTTCATTAGAATTGTCTCTTCAGAGACAATTCTAATGAAATAGCAAGATGTGTTTTCATGGCAAATAAGAAATATATGCTATATTTGTGGTCTGTTTATTATGCCACCGGGTTTCGAAGAAACGGGTGGCATATAGTGTTTGGACCGTCCGTCTGTCCAGGCCAACATCGGCGGTTTAGGAGCTTAGGGTAAGGGTTAGTAACAAAGGATTCCTTCGTTATAGTCAGTAAGCTCCTAATTCCATTGATCTTTAGGACCTAATCCTTTGATCTGTTAAAGAACAAATAGCTCATAACTCCCAAATGTTTGAACGTCCGTCCGTCCGTCACACTTTTCGGTTAACCACTTTGTCACAGTTTCTCAAATATGCTGCAGGTGGCATCCGCGTTCGACAGACGCATTTCTTGTTGTTTTCTGCAGCATGATAAAGGTACCACACAATTTGTATTGTTTTTTGATACTCGCTACTTCTGATTTTGGCAATTTTAATTGGGTATTTAAGCAAATTTATCTGGAGCTATGCTGATAACATAAGGCCATGCCAATTTTTATGCCACCGGGTTTCGAAGAAACGGGTGGCATATAGTGTTTGGACCGTCAGTCTGTCCGTCCGTCCTTCCGTCACACTTTTCGGTTAACCACTTTGTCACACTTTCTCAAATATGCTGCAGGTGGCATCCGCGTTCGACAGACGCATATTTCTTGTTTTCTCTGTTAAGCGTCTACCCAGATGTTCAAAACCTACCTACATATCCGGTAAAAACAATCCAAGCCTTGAAAAAAAACAAAGGTAAATTTATGTTAAAAACTTACTCAACCATTTTTGTGATAGCTTTAGCCAAATTGGAGAATTTTTATCGCAAAGAAGAAAGTTAAAAAAAATGCCAAATTAGATTTTTTTCACCACATTCATAAAAAATTGTAATTGAAAAATTTGGCAATGGGCAGACGGAACCCTGTGACAATTAGTATGTTTTTAAATAGTGCTATTTTGTACCGATGTGATGTTGGCTACAATTGTTTATTTAGCTTGTGAAAGATGATGACACCGATCGCATTAAGGACTTTATCGGAGACTGTACAGTCGGGGTGGATTATTGTGACTCGACAACGAGCACAATGCTACACTTCGCCGCCCGCTACAACAAACCTGATATTGTGAAACTGCTCATCGCACATGGAGCTGGTAAGTTTCACTCAGGGTCTTGTCACCCCTTAGTAACTGATATGGACTATTTCATTTTACATTTGAGACTCTTCCATTATGCAGAAAAGTGGGTAATGTTGTAAAAAAACAACAAATATGCACAAATGGTGCAGATTTTGATGAGACGGCTCGTTACGAGCCGGCTCATCGGGATCTACACCATTTGCAAATATTAGGAAAGAGAACTCTGGTGTTGAAAGGGATAACCATGCATATTTAGCCTGAATTATACTCAGGCTCAGTCAATCTGATTCGATTCCAGTGTCTGTAATTCTAAACTGCCTGGTTCATGTCAACCCTTGCAGTTATTTGAATTTACAGTCAGCACTGTACATCACTTGTACATTCAGCACTGAAATGACAATGAAAACTTTCAGCACTAACAGACAGTGTCCTGATCCAGTGCCAGGCACCCTTACTACCCTGGATCACTGGGCACCCCGTGTGAATCCCAGTAACAATCACCATTGACCCACTTCAGTCCGGATACAAAACTTTTTGTGGAAAAAATCTCATTATTTTGTTTATTTCTCCATAAAGGTATATGTTGTCACCACTCATTTGAACCATCTCGTCGAGACGGTTCTAATGAGCGGTAACAACATGTACTTCGATATGAAATAAAGAAATTAGGATTGTTTCCCTTAAAATGTTTCATAATACTATAATCATGATAATTGTATCCCGCCTTTATTGTGTTAAGCTATGAATCCTTAAGAACTCCCAACCTCTCATTCCATTTATAGAGTATTTATTTACTAGATGTGGCTGGGGATAGTGGGAGGCTTCGGAGGATTTGCTGACTTTGTAAGTCGTGCTTATATTTCTGAAAGTTTCTGATTGTTATGTCCGCGGTCTCGGTAGAGCCCGAGGTATATAGTGTTTGGACTGTCCGTCCGTGTATCTGTCTGACACATTAAGAAGTTTGTTGAAGTTTCACAATTCTGTCATAACTTCTATATCCCTTGAAGGTACTTAAATATTTCAATACTTCATACTTGTGCACCCTTAATAGGACCATTTGACCATCACTACTGTGCCTGTGAATACTTATTACTTTTGTTATTTAAGTTTGCCACAGTTTCTTGAATCTGCCACAGGAGGCATTCGTGTGTCGAAAGGCAACATTTTCTTGGTTTCACAGACTTGTAATTAGTTTCTGATTAACTCTTTCAACACTACAGGCCTGTATAGTGGTATTGGCAAACCGTGTGGATACATATGAGCCGGCTCATGGCGAGCCGTCTCACCAGAATCTGCACTTTTTGCAGGTAATCTTCGTATTTCTGAGGGATGGGTTGTGGCCTAGGGGTTAGAACACCTGACATCCAATCTGGAAGTTGTGGGTTCAAACCTCGCTGAGGGCATGAAAAATACTTTCATAGTATTTCCATCCCACTGGTCTGTCGAATGAGACTTTAAACTGTGGTCTCGTCTTTATATGACCTTAGCTGTTGCTGGGACGTCAAACCCTTTCACTTTCAGCAAAAACACCCCCTTCTCATAAATAAATCATTTTATTATACCCCCCGCAACGAGTGCGTCCGTCCGTAAACTTAACATCAGAGAAATATTGTTATACCTTCAATTTCCTTCATTTAAAATGCTTAATATTTCACACATGCGTTCCTGTAAGGCTCTACTACCATGCTGTGCCAAATCCACAACCGTCCAACCCACGCTGATCCCAAGGTCAAGGTCAAATACTTAGTCTCTTTACAAAACTTAACATCAGAGAAATCTGTTATAACTTCTATTTCCTTCATCTAAAATGCTTAATATTTCACACGTGCATTCCTGTAAGGCTCTACTACCATGCTTGCCAAATCCACGACTGTCCAACCCCCGCTGATCCCAAGGTCAAGTCAAACACTTGGTCTCTTTACAAAACTTAACATCAGAGAAATAAGTTATAACTTCTATTTCCTTCATTGAAAATTCTTAATATTTCACTCGTGCATTCGTCTAAGGTTGCACTATCATGCTGTGACAAATCTACGACCGTCCAACCCCCGCTGATCCCAAGGTCAAGGTCATATACTTAGTCTCTTTACAAAACTTAACATCAGGGAAATATGTTATAACTTCTATTTCTTTCATCGAAAATTCTTAATATTTCATGCATGCATTCCTCTAAGGCTCCACTATCATGCTGTGACAAATTTCCGCTGAGCTCGAGGTCAAGGTCACATACTTAGTCTTCTCTTTACAAAACTTAACATCAGAAAAATCGGTTATAACTTATATTTCCTCGCTCGGATCTGCTTCACATTTCAGACACGCATTGCTCCAATGGACCTCTACCACCCTGTGACAAATTCATATTCATGCCGCTCCCGCTAAGCCCAGAGTCAAGGTCACAAGCCCACACACTTGGCAATTTTTACATATTTTAGTGGTACCTGGGCTCACGCGGGGGGGTATTCCGTAAGCCTCGCTTACTGACCAATCTAGTTACAACTGGATTGGTTGCTGAATTAACATATCAAAATCTATTCCAGTTATTTTTGGGTGAAAGGGTTAATAGATGTGTGAAAAGTAAACTGGAATAGTCAGTTACATTCCATGACCGGGTGTTGGCTGGGAACATGCGAAGGGTAATTTAACAATAGGGTTCATGCTTACCGGAATCCCGATATCCCTGGTTTGGCCGTCATGTACGTGGCTTTCTTGTATCTGGTTATACATGTACCCATTATACAAGTATTAGAAGTAAATTCGTTTTTGATTTGACCCCTGGGTCCTGGATAATTCCCCCTTTTGAACTTATAATTCCACAATTTTGCTTTGTAAGAAATAAAACTGTTGAAACCGTTATAGCTGGAGACTTCATATTTGGTATGTGGCTTCCTTATGGTGTTTAGATGCGCGCATTTTAGGTGATTCCCAGCTCATGGATTATCTCCTCTGTTCGGACTTTGAAATTAATGATAGTGTGTGTATTAGTTAGTCCCGTGGGTGGACACAATATAGTGTTCGAGTAAAGAAGGCCTGTAGGTATGTAACAAGTTTAATTCAGGACTGCCGGCTGGCTCCAAGAGTACACTTTTATACCATGTATGCAGAGTGTTGGATAAGTTTTGTATGTAAAGAGTATTATTCTCCCATATTTCAAATTCAATGTAATTTACTTTTACAGATGCTCTATTGATTTTCTTCCTTATTAAATAGGGAACAAATGATAAACAAACAATTCTCACTTATTTGAGCTGCAAAAAGCTTTTGCAGCTCAGCTAAGTAAATTTTCAACTTTATTACAGTATTTTCACTACTCGATTGGAAAATCAATGCATATTTTCACAGTGCTGTGAGTATTTTGTACTATATGATGTGACTATCAATGCATATTCTGCTAAAATAAGTGCGTAAAATACTCCAGTACGCACTTTATCTGGAACTCTGATTTAGAGTTATTGTCTGTTTCCCTAATTGCATCGGACAGTGGGTATATTGTGATGGCGCGCCATCAACGTTTTTGCTGTTGTAAAGTAAAAAAAGATTAATTTGAAAAGGCTAACATGCATTAGAATCAACAATCACTACACACTCGAGTAAAGGTCCACACCGATGTGTTGTAGCTGGCGGCCGGGAATGTGGAGCCTGAGGAGAAGACGACGATGCAGCTGCTGCTGGAGGCGGCCAGTATAAAGCAAAACCTACAGGATGGCTACAAACAGACACCGCTCCACTACACCGCCATCTGGGGCAATGATGAGGAGTGTCTGAAACTACTGAGTCGTGGCGGCACTGATAAGGAGGTATGTCAGTATGTAGCTGCGACCACAGGTTGAAGTAACGGACCGAGGTATATAAATAAATTAAATATGCCTAAATATTTTTTTAGCTTATTTTTTTTTCATTTATTGATGCTTTTAGGCATATTTAATGTATTTATAGACCTCGGTCCATTACTTCAACCTGTGCTTAGAATGTGGTGCCAAACAAAAATTGTCGTCTGTTTTATATTTATAACATATCGACATGCAAACCCTAACCCCATAAGACAAGGCTGTTCAACACTCGAATGTTACATGTAGCTAGAGAATACCAGGCTAGTATCTTTTGATTTCAAGTTTATCAGGAAAGTACATGGAACGCATAGTAATTCCAAGGTTCGCTCAAGGTATACGTCCAAGGTCCCGGATAAATTCCCTACATAGATCATGTATTTTACTCCTGATAAATCAATATCGGAAAGTTGATATTTCGGTTATGTCGAGGTGGAAATTGAGTCCCGATAGCATGTTTCCTTCATATTTGTATTCTGATAACTCGATGTGAAAAATAAGTCTGATTCAGAGAGATTATCTCTGGGTAAGTTTTCACACATCTATAGAAATAAAAAATGCTGTTGCTAAAATGTGTTAAACGTTGCACAAACATTTTGAATGAATTCACTTGAACCATATTAACCAATTAACCAATGTGACATCGGATCACTTTAACATGTAGATGAAATAAACGGTGCCGTAATCAAGTCAATTGACCTTGACATTTCTTAACGTCGATAATATTTGAAATGGGCCAGGTCCGACATGCTTTGGGGATGAAATGCGGGTCTTGCATTTTGTGATTGAATAATAATTGCAGCACAAAAATATTTACACAATTCCCTAACATTTGATTGGCCCGTAGCAAGTCTCTGTCCAAATTTTATATTCCAGTAAACTCCCACACCGAACTACTTTCCGTAACCGTGAGGCGCAGTAAAAAATAATTCTTAAGAAAACGGATAATAAACACATTTTCTTGATAAATTTATTTCAAATGCTGGAATTATAAGGAAACTTGGAAAAGTCGTGGGAATACTGGACGAGGCCTTCGGCCCTCGTCCAGTATTCCCGCGACTTTTCCAAGTTTATACCCCGATAAATTACACAAAAAGGCCATTAATTCCTATAATAAATAACATAGTCAGAAGAGACGGCGAGTGCTGACAGTTAGATTATTCAATCATTCATGTGTATTGGGTATGATTTGCAAAACATATGTTGTGTACCGGAAATTGTGTCATGCATATGCGATATATTTAGTACCGGTAACAACGCGTGCACGTTTCGTTAAAAGAAAGTGTGTGATTTATGAAACCCGCAAGTAAAGTAAAGTCAGTTGTTCCAAAGCAATTCTGTTCAGATTTTTTTCGTGAATGGTCGCTAAATTGGGCGGATTTTTATCTCGAAGTTCGGATATGTCAATATATTTTGCTCAGTCCGGTCAACTTCGAGATAACGAGAATTACCTGTACGTAGAAATTAATTGGTTCACCGAACCACGCCTGATCAAATTTATATCAAAAGGCACTATTATAGCCTGGTTTATCAGGTAATCTTTAGGTATTTTTCTAAAATTGATACAAAATCAATTTTACACATGCGCATTCACCTTTACTTAAATATTTATTATACATATGTAACAATATATTATATATAAGAAGACAAAACTGAATTTAATCTTTTTATTAAGAAGATATATAACATATAAAACTCCAATGCGCCGCGAAATCTCCAATGTGCCCAATGCACCAAAAAATCCCCTACCCTAATTCAACTGCTTACACCACCCCCACCGCCCAGTTGACCTGTACCTGGTTTAAATAATACCCAAGAAACAATTAGGGTTTGCAATCTGGGATACGGACAGTCAGTATGTATTAGGCCAATACAAAGCTTGTTTCCTAATACAACATTTTGAATGGCAATTATCTCAGCTGAAAGACAAGAAAGGGATGACGGCGTTGCACCTGGCCATATTCCACTGTCAAGACTCGGTGGCCATACAGCTGATTGATGCAGGGGCCGATATATTTGTGGAGGATCTCAATCACAGGCTACCGTACCACATGGTGGCCGATGTTGGGAGAAAGAACGTGATCACAGAACTTATCAACAGATCAAAAAAGCTGCGCAGCCTATCCAGGGTATGTCGTGAATTAAAATGACTAAAATGTTTGTAAGTGCAAAATTACAATGTTTTCTGGTAAGCAATTATTGGATTTACATATTGAGCATATGCAGCCTATGATCAATAAATGTAAATCCATCAATTGAGATTTCCAGACAATCCTAAATTTGCACTTACGAACATTTTATCCGTATGAAGATGATATCCTGATCACACATTCAACCAATCAAACATCGTGATTTCGAACTTGAAAATCAAGCCATAGGCCTGTGCTTATACAACCATGTCGGCACATACATGTACTTCTTTATAGAAATATGGCATTTGAGTGGTTGATACTGAGCACAGCTCAGTCTTAACTAATCAAACTGCATGATTTCAAATGGAAATTGAAGAAAATTCTCAGAAAGTTTTATAAGCACAGAGAGTTGATTCCAGTTATACCCATTATAGAAATAGTAAGATCAGTACTAACATGTTACTTTTAGGGATAGGGGCTAAGTGACTCTGGTGGGGTGAGGATCTGGCACCAGTAGCCTATTTCATCAACATTGCAAAGTATACTTTACTAGCAAAGTATACTTTGAGGGAGTAATAATTTATTTTTCCTGAAATGCATTATTTCATATAGAACTAACAAATTCATATATTTCATGATTAAAAGTTTGCAGAATTATTATACTGAATTTATTACATTATCACAGCCATTAAATGGCTGTGATAATGTAATAAATTCAGTATAATAAAAATAAATAAATTTTTCAAAAAATTGAAAATTTCTCCCTCAAAGTATACTTTGCTACTGAAGTATACTTTGCAATGTTGATGAAATAGGCTACAGGTCAGGTTATTCTAATTTCAGGGGCCTGGCTTGGCCCTCACGTACGTTTTTATCTTTGGCTATTTTGTTACCAGCGAGTTGAATTGGGTTATTGCCCATTATAAAAGTAGTAAGATTATTACTGATCCTACTGCTTTTGGGAGGGGGCCAAGTGATTGTGGTGTGGCGAGGACCTGACATCATATCGGGATCATTCTGATTTCAGGGCTGAATATATAGATTTTTTATTGTAAATATTCAGTTTTGATTTTGG
The DNA here is from genome assembly GCA_029237695.1 of Conchocele bisecta. NCBI lineage: Eukaryota > Metazoa > Mollusca > Bivalvia > Lucinida > Thyasiridae > Conchocele > Conchocele bisecta. The sequence continues at coordinate 9,135,930 of CM055266.1, read as the reverse complement.
GATTTTCCCCCCATTTGTACAGGTAATATATGGGATTAGTACTAAACCCATTTACCCGGCCTTAGATGATCTTATCTGTTGATATGCCATTAAACGCCAACTAACAAACAAAACAAACTAATTTCAGTGCTGAATATATATTTTTTCTGTAAACATCCAGTGCTGATTTTGGGAATATTAACCCGGCCTAAAATTATCTTAGCTGTTGATAGGCCATTAAACACCATATACATGTATAAATAAATATAAGCACGGACCCCGTTGAGCATCGTTGTGTTACAGATGTTGTCTGCCCGTGACAGTGATGGCAACACCGGCCTGAGTCTGGCCGTAATCCAACTGACCGATGACCACTATGAAGTAGCACAGACCATTCTGGCTGAAGGTGGGTGGAGGTGGTGGTGGAGGTGGAGGGTGTTAGTGAGTGATGAAATGTGCCTGTATTCTGTGGGGGTATGATACAATTGTATTATGCTGTGGCTGCAAGTTGTAATTTTTTGTTTTTTGACTCCTCCCCCAGCTCATGTACCTCCTTTTCCCCCCATGTTAAATTCCCATAGATGAATAAATTTTTCGTAATATAATCAGTATTTGACCAAATTTCACGAAATAAAAAGAAGGCTCATTGATAAAATTTAATATTATGAAAAACAAATTAATATACTTTTTGCATAGTTTATATGGCCGTACCATTTGGGCAGCTTTCGTGAAACAGACAGTAAGTACATGTCATGTCTGTTGAATGGATCTAAAACCTCAATCAATCAATTCATAATGAGTAAACTACGAGAATATAATAAGCTATATAATATTATGTAGGTGTGACTGGAGAAATGGCATCAGGATCTGCACTGTTCGCCATTCCATTAATGAAACCACCATTAAGTCAATGAAACAGCCATTATGCTTGTAACAAACAATTAGATCATTATCAGGCGACAGGAATGGGCTATTTGATCAGGATATACACTGGTCACAAATCCCAGAAGCCCCATTTCTACAGTCACAGCTACATATGAAACAATCCATGGGATTTTGTACATCTGCGTAATGTCATTAAATATGTTTACAAAATTATTTTTTTTAAATAAAGTCCAAAAGTTGACAAAATTTTCAGAGTACATGCAGAATATAATTCCGCATGTACTCTGAAAATTCTGTCAACTTTTGTCGCCATTTACGGAAAATAATTTAAATTTTGTAAACATATTTCATGAAATTACGCAGATGTCCGAAGGTACAAAATCACATGGCATGTCCAAACCATGGTTTAAGGAATTATTGTGCATTTGGCTTGCCATAACCAGGTTATGACGAGATAAAGGTGACCAACAATCGGGGAGACACGCCCCTCCACTGTGTCGCCCAGTCAGGCAACATGACGATCCTGAACAAACTGCTCAATGTCGGCGAGAAGCTTGACATCAACGCGATGAACAATCGGCGGGCGACGCCCCTCCATATCGCCGCCCAGTACAACAGGAACCTCTGTGTGGCAGCTCTGCTCAGAGGGTGAGTATCATATATGCTCAATAAATGTAAATCCAATAATTGCTTACAAGACAACATTTTACAGACTATCATAATTTTGCACTTACGAACATTTTAGTCATACAAGGTTATACACTGGTCAAAAATCCCATAAGCCCGATTTCTCCAGTCACAGCTACATATGAAACACGCCATGGGATTTTGTACCTTCGGACATCTGTGTAATTTCATTAATACATTTATATAATTTACAATATTTTTCATAAATAAAGTGAAAAGTTGACAATATTTTCCGAGTACATGTACATGCGGAATTATATTCTCTGAAAATTTTGTCATCTTTTGACAGCATTTACAAAAAATATTGTAAATTTTATAAACGTATTTCATGAAATTACGCAGATGTCCGAAGGTACAAAATCGCATGGCGTGTCTCATAACATTTTTATCCCATCACATAGTGAAAATGGGATATAGAGATACAGAAGGCATCTCTCTGTCTGTCCGTCCATCATGTTTTCCATTCTTCTATTGCGTCTTTGCTGTGTGACCGATTGGCTTGAAACGTCATATGCATATGTACATGTATTATCATCCGTTATTTCATTCCCCACTCCACCTATGCTCCCCACATGTCCAAGGTTAAGGTGAAGTAACTTTGAAATTTTGGTTCAGAATCAGGAGATTTTAAATTTCGGTTCAGTAGATTCATCCTACTATAATTGCTTTACCTTGTGAGCAATTAATTTGAAACTTCATGTGCATGTTTGTCATCATCCATATTTTCATTCACCGCCCGAACCGTTCTCCCCCTGTCCCCAAAGGTCCAGGACAAATCACATTGAAATTACCCATTCTGTAGATTTTAAATTTCTGGGGGCCGTTTCACTAAACTTTGTACGACTAAAATGTTTGTAAGTGCAGAAGTATGATAGTCTGAAAATTTCACATTAACAATGTTTTCTTGTAAACAATTATTGGATTTACATTTATTGAGCATAGGCTGCATATGCAGCCTATGCTCAATAAATGTAAATCCATCAATTTAAATTTCCAGACGATCCTAAATTTGAACTTGCGAACATTTTAGTCGTACATGTACAAAGTTTAGTGCAACGGCTCCCATGTTCGTATCAGCAGATTCAATGTGTTATACTATTTTACCGTATGAACTATTCACTTTGTGTGCATGTTTATTATCATCCACATTTTCATTTCCTTTCTATACAATGGCAAACAGTGCATATCCTGATCAGACTGGTCGCAATTCTCTAGTCACAGAAACATATGTCATGTGTTTGAATAAACATCTGTTTATAATGACGTCATCATTCACTAACTTTAAAATTTCTTATAGATATATTTTTATGCCCTCTATCAGAGCTCCAGGTAAGATGCGTAATTTGACCAAATATTCGAGGTATTTTTCTTAGTTCTTTACCAAAAATGGTAAGTTGGGAGTTCTTTAGAATCGTCTCAATGAGACGATTCTAAAGCACTCCCAACTTGCCATTTTTGGTGAAGAAGTAACAATATTCCCCCCAAAGTTGATACAAATTACGCACCTTAACTGGAGCTCTGCTCTAGGCTGTTGAGGTTCTGTAGTCCGTCCATAATGCGTCCATCCGTGGTTGTTTATATCAAAATGTTTGTAAGAGTTTCTCCATCATGCCATAACTTTGATATAACTGTAGGGATTACTTTAACGTTTGCACATGTTTTGGCTATTAAACACATTAAATGTCAGAAATATCTAAAGGTTAAGTACTTTTTCATCAATAACAAAAAAGTCACCCTCCCTAAAAAAAATTATTTGATAAAATTCCATCATACTGATTTTATTGCGAAAAATCGATTTTCCTATAGGAATTTAATATGGGGCAAAAAGGAGGTAAAGAGAGACAAGGAGGGGTTGAACATTTTTGGAAATTGACTCAGAAATCTGGCTAGATAGTTTGGAAATGATGTAACTAAGAAAACAAGTTAGATTTTGAAAATCGGTCCACAATTAAAAAATTGTATATTTTTAGTCCCCATGTTAAATTCCCATATAGTAAAATCGTTTTTTCTCACTAAAATCAATATTTAATGAAATTTCGTCAAATAATTTTTTTTGGGGTGGGTGACTTTTTTATTATTGATGAAAAACTACTTAAATTTAGATATTTCTGAGATTGAATGTCTTTAATAGCCAAAAGTTTGTCGGCAACAAAACGTGGAACAGACAGTAGTTTATTCTTGCTTCTTTGCTCTGAATGAAATAAATGATAAAACATTGCAGTGGTGACAAGAGAGATAAGCGGGCCAATATAAATGCGAGAGACAGACAAGGGTGCACTCCTTTGATGGTTGCGAGCCAAAACGGCCACAGTGCGGTGTGTGATCTGGTCTTGCAACACGACCGGGTGGATATCTCCGCCGTGGACGAACATGGCCGCACAGCGCTATACCTGGCTGCAGAATACAACCATTGCAAAAGCATGGAGGTATGGTTCATGCTGAACGGAGGAATGGATTGTGGTCTAGCGGTTACTACATTGGACTTCAATACCTGAGGTTGGGGGTTCAATCCCGCCCTAGGTATTACAAAACACTTTCATAGTATTTCCATCCCACATGTCTTTCGGATAAGACTTTAGGTTGTGGGGACGTTAAACCATTCATGTGCATGCTTAAAAGCACATGTCTGAGTTTTTGCTTGATATTTTGTTTTTGTTCACCATACATGTTGATATTGTGCCTATGTGTGACCCGTCATGAGAAAAGGGAGGGGCTTATTGTTGTTTGACCAATGAAACTCGTGCAGCGTAGTATAGACCGACATTCAATATCAATTGTAATTGTATATATGAAGCGGTGGATGATGAATATCTGACCCCGCCTTTTTTAGTAGATAAACTTTAGATAACATTGATTTTTTATACGACCGTTTTAAAAAAACAGTATGTATTATGTTTTACCGCGGGGCGGGCGGCGGGTGGGCGGACAGAAAAACTGCATAGTTTGTGTACACAACTCCTCTGAAACACCCATCATGCTTTTAATAAACCATATAATCAAGGTGTACATGTATGATCATGTGGTTACAACAACAACAACAAATACTTAAACTTCCAGAAGCCCTCCGATTCAAAGAACATATTCTTTTATTTTGTCTTTATTATGTAACAGATTTTGATGAAATCTGGCACATCAAACGCATTAAGCTGCATTTGGTGGTCTCTGTACTTGTGCATTTGTGCATTGTCTTTTTTGCGAAGAATCAATTTCCATGTCGGTAGACACGGAAATCGGAAGTTTGTGCCGAACTCCTGGGACGACCAAATGCAGCCCATGAATACGCGTTTGCTGTGCCATATTGCATAAAAATCTGTTGCATATTAAGGAAAATATCAAATAATACTTACTTTGGAGTGGGCAAGATTTCAACACTGTCAGTCATTGTTGTTGTTGTTGTAACCACATGATCATGCACCTTGATAATGTCAGTCTGCATTAGCATGCTAGCACAGCAGGAGTCAGACTCGCCACAAATACCATAAGCCCTATTTCACCAGAGCCAAATTTGTGCATTGTTGTTATGATATAGGCATTATTGGATGAGAAGAGACGAATCAACCTGCAGCCCATGTTGGAGGATGGCAATGAGAAAGGAATGACCCCACTACACATCGCCGCTCTCAATGGCCACCTCAACGGCTTAAAGGTAGGGTTGTGTCATCTTTAACCCTTGCACCCATAAGTAACTAGAATGGATTTTGATATGTTAATTTTGAAACCAATCCAATCATCCCAAAATAATTTTTAGACTACCGGTAGTCCATGTATCATTTATGAAAATGGGGCGTTTTTGTTCTCAAAAATATGAAAATTACTTGGAAAAGTGCAGATCCTGATGAGACGGCTCATCACGAGCCGGCTCATCTGGATCTACACTATTTGCCAATCAGTTTGTCCATCCAAAATTGAACATACTAGGGCAATCAAATAACTTTTTTGTTCCAAGCTGATAACACAAATGAACAAATTTGTCATGGGAAGTGTTTAACCAGATAATATGCATGGTTTGGAAATTAGACAGTTAGAAAGGTTTACTGGCATGCATGTCGCTTCATTTTATGTCATTTTCCAGTACTTACTGCATCAGAAGGCCGAGGTTCGGTGTGCCCATTATGGCGGGAAAACTCCATTGCATCTTGCAACGAAGTTTGGCCATTTAAAGTAAGTCGGTACATAAATAGCATTTCACTATGTAATAATATTGTGTTAACTATGATAATACACTGGTGTAGTAAATATACCATTGAGACCACTACAGACAACATGTTAGTTGGTCAGTACAGCTTCAGTGTTTGATGTTCTTATTCTATACATATAATTATGCCCCCTATGCGATAGCAAGGGGGGCATATTGTGTTGCTCTTGAGGTTCCTGACGTCCGTCCATATGTATTTACAAAACTGACATTTTCTGTTAATGACATCGGAAGATGACGCAATTTTCTTTTCAAATGCGGAATAGATTTGCTATGAACATTTTGTCAACTTTCGACTTCATTTACAGAAAATATTGTAAGTATTGTTCATAAGATATTTCACAAGTTCTTAGGTACTAAATCACATGGCTTATCTCATATGACCTTGCTGTTTTTTATGACCCACCACAATAGTCATTTAGTGTTAACCTCGTCTGTCCGTTCCGTACGTCCGTCCGTCCCCGTCCGGTCCGTCCGTCCGGGTCAACATCGGGGGTTTAGGAGCTTAGGGGCGGGGTTAGGAACAAAAGATTCCATTGTATTATTCAGTTAGCTCGTAATTCTATTGAAATTTAGGAGCTATTCCTTTGATCTTTTAAAGAACAAATAGCTCATAACTCCCAAATGTTTGAACGTCCGTCCGTCCGTCACCAACCTTGTAAGTCATAAAACAGTACCAGCTACAGACCTGAAACTTGGTATGTAGCTTCATTATGATGAGTAGATGCACAAAATTTATTTCGATTTTTGATTCGACTCCCAGGTCATGGACTTTGCCTCGTTTATTATCAAAGTGGTATGTTGGGCATCCGTGTTCTATGAACACATTTTCTAGTTCTTTACGGATGTAAAAAAATCCCCAATCAATAAATCAACCACAAATCAATCAATCAACCACCCAATCAATAAATCAACCACCCAATCAATCATCAACCACCCAATCAATCAACTACCCAATCAATCAACCACCCAATATCAACCACCCAATCAATCAGTCAACCACCCAATCAATCAACCACCCACCCAATCAATCAATCAACCACAAATCAATCAATCAATCAACCACCCAATCAATAAATCAACCACCCAATCAATCAGTCAACCACCCAATCAATCAACCACCCAATCAATCAGTCAACCACCCAATCAATCAACCACCCAATCAATCAGTCAACCACCCAATCAATCAACCACTCAATCAATCAGTCAACCACCCAATCAATCAACCACCCACACAATCAATCAACCACCCACACAATCAATCAACTACACAATCAACTACACAATCAATCAATTAATCAACCAATCAATCAATCAACCAACCACCCAATCAATCAATCGATCAACCACCCAATCAACCAACCAACCAACCAATCAATCAACCAGTGTATGTCAATTTTCAGTATTGTCAAGGTCTTATTGCCATACCCGGGGACGATTTACGACCATGACGACAAGTTAAACACGGCTCTCCACATTGCGGCCATATACGGTCACTACCAGATAGCACAACTGTTGCTGCGAGAAGGTGCCAGTGTGTCCAAAGAGTGAGTATAGTCAAACATCCATGAACGGCCACCTCTTTAAATAGAGAATAGTAGGTTAGTGCCGTGAATGGGTAAAAAATATCTATTCTATTTATCCCGTCAACACCTACAAAATGGCTGTAAAATGCAAAAATATAACCCCAGCCACCGCACAAATTCATTCACAGTGATTAGGTCGTATTGACAGAATATTAAAAATGTTTCACGGCACCATGTTTCACGACACATACGCACTGTGTTGACGGGATAAAACAGCCACCTCTATATAAACACTAGCAGCCACTATTTTAATTCACAATTGGGTAAATTCATTTATATTTAACCTCCATATAACAGCCACCTCTCTACAACAGCCAGCTTTGAATCTTCCCATGAGAGGACGCACTTTTCATTAATTCTTTCCATGAGGGTCTATCAAAAAGTAGCTAGAAATTTGTTTCATTAAGTAAGTTTAGCACGTTTGTCAGTTTTGAGCTTCAGTTAGAAAGTTTGTGGTTGTGACGGGAGAAATCGGGCTTATGGGTTTTGTGGCTAATGTAGATCCTGATCAAATAGCACACTCATGTAGTCCGATAACGTTCTATCTTGCTTGTTAGAAGCATGACGAGTGTTTCATTGATAGACTGGCAAACAGATCAGACTGTACGTATGTATATACTGTCAATGGACCTACACTTGTCGAAAATGCCATAAGCCCCATTTCTCCAGTTACAGCCACATTTAGTAAACCATGTGACATGGAAGAAAGCATCTAACAAGTTTATGTGATTATACAAAATTTCCGAGTATGTACCTTAATAATCCTCAATAGTCGGGCACAATTTAATAGGCGTTTCCTAAAACCAATTCTATCCAAACAGTTTGTTGTTGTGATACACCAGTGCAACCATATTAACCTTAACCCTTAGACCACTACTCACAACATTGTCATCTGCTGTTGCTTTTATATCTTGCCTTATTTCTCAATAAAAACATGGTTTGACAGCACTTCAGAATCATTTCCAAAGGAAATGATTCTGAAGTGCTGTCAAACCATGTTGTAAATTATTCTAACGTGATGTCAAATCATGTTTTTGTCGAGCCCGCTTGTGGAAAGCGAGACATGGTGATCACAATGACGTCAGGGTGTCCGTCCATGTGTTTGTGTGTGCGTGCGTCCATCCGTACGTCGAAATATGCGTTAAAGTTTTTAAAAATACCATCAAATGCCTCGGCTGGCTCGACATCTGGTTGATGATAAAAATGTAAAATAGAAAATGAACAGCAGACGACAAAAAATTAAGATAGCGGTGTAAGGGTTAATATTTAGAACACTCTTTGTTGTGGTAAACCATATATTAACATGTATTTCCCAGAATTGGTTCCTAATATTTAGGGTTATTATGGTATTCAAATATGCAAGAGTGTGGTGGAGGAGGGGCCGTGCTTCTAGAACACTTTTCTCCGTACAGGCATATATCTCATCTTTGAAATCAGGTTCCATTTGCCAATGCTGAGTACAGTAGCAGATACCATAAATTCAGGAACTTGACTCGCCAGAAAGGTTACCCAGCCACTTTCTCCAGTTACAAATAGATGGCAAACAATAGCCTGGGCCCAAAACCTCTGATAGCTTAACAGACTGTTTAAATCCTTAAAACTGTTACTGCCCGGTTTCTGAAAACATCTGTTAGATTAACACTACAGAGGCGGATTCAGGGGGGTGGGGGGCCAGAAATATTGAGCAAGTGCTATGAAAAAAATGCAGTAGAATGCAGGAAATGGCTTCCTCAATTCAAAAAAATTCCGGAACCCCCTAGCCAACAACCTCGTTCAAGTTCCATGTGGGTCCACCCCCCCCCTCCTTGGTGAAATCCTGGATCCGCCACTGCACTATCAGGCTGTTAAATCTGTTAAATCCTTAACACTGTTAAGGATGTAACAGTTTGTTAGGGCACGGTTGCTCAAAACGTCTGTTAACTTAGTTTAGGATTTAACAGTCCGTTATGCTAACAGAATTTTCGAGCAACTGGGCCCTGGTATTCTCTAAATGTTAGCCGCATTTAATTACAGGAACAGTTTACAGATGACACCGCTATCCTGTGCTGCTGATGCTGGCTGGATAAAGACGTGTAAAATCCTAGTGGAGACGGGGTCAGATATTCATCACCTAGACAGGAAAAAGGTAAATCCTCGTGGAGGCGGGGCCAGAAATTCATCATCTTGACAGGAAAAAGGTAAATTCTAGTGGAGGCGGGGTCAGATATTCATCATCTTGACAGGAAAAAGGTAAATTCTAGTGGAGCTGGGGTCAGATATTCATCACCTAGACAGGAAAAGGGTTATCCTAGTGGAGGCGGGGACAGATAATCATTATCTAGACAGGAAAAATGTAAATCATAGTGGAGGTGGGGTCAGATATTCATCATGCAGACAGAACAAGGCAAATCCTAGTGTAGGCGGGGTCAAATATTCATCACCTAGACCGGAAAAATGTAAATCCTAGTGGAGGCGGGTAAGATATTCATCATCTGGACAGAACAAAGGTAAATCCTAGTGGAGGCAGGGTCAGATATTCATTATCTAGACAGGAAGAAGGTAAATCCTAGTGGAGGCGGGGCCAGATATTCATCACCTAAACAGGAAAAGGGTTATCCTAGTGAGGCGGGGACAGATAATCATCATCTAGATAGGAAAAATGTAAATCCTAGTGGAGGTGGGAGTCAGATATTCATCATGCAGACAGAACAAGGCAAACCCTAATGGAGGCGGGGTCAGATATTCATCACCTAGACAGGAAAGAGGTAAATTCTAGTGGAGGTGGCGTCAGATAATCAAATGTTAATGGTAAACCTGACATTCACACCTGGTGTCAAGAGATCCTGTGTAAAGGTGCTTATTGTACTTTCAGAGCTGAATGTATGGTACTCCCCCACCCCCCAACTACAAGTTCACTTCTATCTGTTCAGGAAAGCGGAACCTGGTTATACCCATTATAAGAGTAGTAAAATTAGTACTATCCTATTACTTTTAGGGAGTGGGACTAAGTGGCTCCGGTGTGGTGAAGAACTGGCACCAGATCAGGTTATTTTAACTTCAGGGCTGAATATATAAAATTTTATGTAAATATTCAGTTCAGATTTTACGATTTGCCTCCTGTCCATGCAAGTGTAATACACAATTTGACCCTGTTAACCCAACCTGAGATGACATTAGGCAAGAGGGGATATAGTGTTAGTCCATGCACGTACATGTGTACATACGTTGGTAACACACGATGGTGTATTATAATTGTTAATACAGTTTGTTATTAAACTGTGAAAGCTCATTTATGCAATAAATAAATAAATCTCCAACATCTCGTGTCGCTGTTTCCAGCGGACGCCCCTACAGTTGGCATGCCAGGCTGGTCATGTCCACGTGGTCGACTATCTCATCTCTGCCGGCTCCCGGCTCGGACATCTGGACGAGGACGGGAACAACTGCCTCGACATCGCAATCACCAACCTCAACGAGTAAGATGCAGCTGTTTGGAGTTGTAGAAACGTTTACAATGAATTCAACTCATTTATGGCTGTCTGGAAAAATGGGGCTGACGGCCAATGCGACCAGTGTAGACCCAAACGCGCAGTCTGATTAGGGTCTGTACTGTTCGCCATTCAGTCAGTGAAACACTTGTTATACGTTAAACAAGTTATTGCCTAATATACAAAGCCCATTCTCTGTTGCTTTTATTGTGTAACGTAAACAAGTTGGTCTGTTAAACATATGTAATCTATAAACTGACCAAATGTTTTGCAAACCCCAATAAAGTCAACTAGAGATGGTTTTTGTCGTGCCCGCTTGCGGACAGCGCGATATAGTCTGCACATTGGCGTACGTCCGCTGTCCATCTGTGCATCTGTGTTAAAGTTTTTGGTTGAAGTTTTTCGGTATACTATTAAAGCCTCGGCGGGCACATCATGCTGGCCGCGGCCTTCTAGTATTATACCCCTGCCATTATGTTGGTGATGACAGTAAGCATACTTTAGTGACAGCATATAACGAACAGTGTAGACCCTGGTCAGACTGCGCAGGCTGATCTGGGGTTACGCTGGTTGCAAATGTAATTAAGTACCTTTTCTCAGTAGACGGCCCCTTTCTCCTCACTGGAATACTTTTATTTCAGAGATGTAGCTAGAATTATCGTCGAATCACGCTGCTGGGAAGATGCTTTACAGAACTGCACGGGTCGATGTGAAACGCCCGTTAGAAAACTGATTCGACATATGCCAAGTAAGTAATGTGAAACGGCCGTTAGAAGGTGACTACATGCCAAGTAAGAAATGTGTAAAACCTGTTGGAAGGGTGATTCGACATATGGCAAGTAAGAAATGTGAAACGCCTGTTAGAAAGCTGATTTGACATGCCAAGTAAGAAATGTGTAACACGGTTAGAAAGTGCCAATTAAGGAATGTGAAACGCCCATTAGAAAGGTGATTTGGTATTTGCCAAGTAAGAAATGTTAAACGCCCGTTAGAAAGGTGATTCGACATGCCAAGTAAGAAATGTGAAATTCCCATTAGAAAATTGATTTGACATATGCCAAGTAAGAAATGTAAATTGCTTGTTGGAAAGCTGATTCGACATACCGGTGTAACAGGAAATCTTCCCAACCCTGGAAATCTTCCCCCGTAGGGGGGGGGGGGGGGGGGTGGGGGAAGATTTCCAGGGGGGAGAATTTCCTGTGACACCTAAGAAATGTAAATTGCACTTTGGAAAGCTGATTCGACATATGCCAAGTTAGAAATGTGAATCGACCATGAAAAATGAGGCTTATTATCCCCTCGCCAATAGATTAGTCCATGTATGTACGTCACTCAGTCACAGTTCAGTATTTCCATATGTTCCTTGGATTGATTAAATAAATAAATTCTTTCATTGATTTCCAGACCTGGCGGAGGTCGTGTTCACTCGGTGTTTGCAGATCGAGAACGACATTGTTCAGTTCGACTACAAGTTTGTTGACGACATGTACAGACTCCGGAAATGGGGGAAGCCAGAGCGAATTAAAAATACAGGTAGATAATACAATATTGTGTATGCCGGGAGACAGATTCGCATCAGCAATTTGCTTTCTTCTGAATCCCATTCATATTACCTCAAGTTTTGCTTTTTATCCCGTCAACACAGTGCGTATGTGCCGTGAAACATGGTGCCGTGAAACATTTTTGATATCCAGTCAATACAATTTTTGCATTTAACAGTGTTGACGGGATAAATAGAACAGTAGGTTAGTGCCGTGAATGGGAAAAAATATCTGGCGCGGCACAGAAACAGGATGTGCTCGGCAGAGCCTCGCCCATCCCGTTTCCTGAGCCTTGCCATATATTTTTCCCCATTCACGGCACTAACCTACTATTCTCTATCTATTTTCCTTATTTCTGAACCAAAGTATATGTTGTGACCACTCATTTGAACCGTCTCGGCGAGACGGTTCAAATGAGTGGTCACAACATATACTTCCGATGAGAAATAAAGAAATTCTTGAGCCTTGCCGGATAGTTTTTCCCATTCACGGCACTAACCTACTATTCTCTATGTACTTTGGTTCTCAGACACTGGGTTTGTGAATTGTGAAGCAGGAGGGCGAATTTTTTTTAATATATTTTATTTTTGTTTTGTTTCAGGCAATTGATTTCTGAAACAATCGAGTATTTCAAAATTCTAATTGGGTAAAATAAAATCACACTACTGCTTACACATCAACAGACAGCAATTATTGAATGGTTTGCTTCGAAATGAAAACATGTCTTGGCATTTCATTAAAATTGTCTCCTTGGAGATAATTCTAATGAAATACCAAGATGTGTTTAATAAGAAAAAATATGCTGTATTTGTATTGTTTTCTACAGCATGGTAAAGGTACCACAAATTTTTTATTGCTTTTTGATACTCGCTAATTCTGATTTCAATTGGGTTTTTTGGCAATTTTAATTGGGTATTTAAGCAAATATGCAGCTTATCAGGAGCACTGACAAATGTAGACTGTCACTTCAATCATGCAGTCCTTGTGGGCTGCCGGCTAACAGATCTAATCTTTCTCTATTGACTTTCATCCTAGTAACAGTCCTTACAATTTATGTTCAAGCTTTCTTGGGTTGTAAATTTACAAAAGAAATAGCCATATTAGCATAAGGCATGGAATTTGCAATATTCTTTCATTTAATATGGATATAAATTCAGTCTGATCGAGGCCTATACTGTTTTATTTTGGGTTGCAGAAGCATACCAGTCCTGATTGCTTAGACACAAATGGTAGCTCTTTGATTATCAGGTAATCTTGTCACAAAATTGATAACCCCCTGTTTATTACCCCCGGCATACAAAGTATGTCGATGTGGTATATAGTTTTCATAATTCCGCCCGTCCGTCTGTTCGTCCGTCCATCTGTCCGTCACACGTTAAAGTTTTTGGGTACTCGTTATCTCTGTAACGGTAAGTCTGATTGACTTCAAACTTCATATACTTCCTTATCATCATCCATATTTTCATTCCATATCACACCCTTCATATCCAAGGCCAAGGTCAAATGACGTAGAAATTTGTGTTACATATTTTTTTTAAATTTTCGTTAAAGTTTATTTGTCGGTCCAGGCAGCGGCCGGGGTATACATGAGCCCCTGCTCACTTTATCTAGTTGTTATAGCAGGTTACATATTGTGAGTTTCTCATTCAATGCATCATTCACACTTCACCTCTCTTTGCATGCGAGCGGTGAAAATAACAGCCAACAAATAAGGAGTAAAATACTCTTATGTTTCTCTGTAATTATGTCATGGCATTTCATTAGAGTTGTGTCCTCCGGACTCAACTGTAATGAAATTCCAAGACATATTTATGATATTTACAGGGAGATGTGAAAGAAAATGAATTGCCGTCTGCTATTTTTGAACTATTTATATCCTACAAGTTTCCCAGCATACAAAGAGTTAAATGAAATATGTTGGTTTTATGCGTCCATTTTTAATTTTGTGTATTCTTATTCACGCAATAATTCAAGTTCTACTTGACGGATCGTAACCAAATTCAGTATACATGTTTATCAATTCAAGATGAAGAACCCTATTGGTTTTCAGTGACTTATCTCCCCTTGTTGACTGGCCTTGCCTCGACAGGCGTATATTGTGACCTTCGGCACTCTTGTTCTCTGTAAATATGTCATGGCATTTCATTAGAGTTGTGTCCTCCGCACTCAACTGTAATGAAATTCCAAGACATATTTATGATATTTACAGGGGGATGTGAAAGAAAATGAATTGCCGTCTGCTATTTTTGTCGCACCCGCTTGTGGACAGTGTGATAGAGTCGGTACCGACAGCAGACGGCAATTCATTTTCTTTCACATCTCCCTGGAAATATCATAAATATGTCATGAAATTTCATTACAGTTGTGTCATACATGCATCTGGGTTAAAGTTTTTGGTTATTAAAGTATTTGGTTAAAGTTTTTCGGTATACTATCAAAGCCTCAGCGGGTGCGACATGCGGGCTGCGGCCATCTAGTTTAACTATTAATAGCCCAAATGTTTCCCATCATGCAAAGGGTTAATGTGATTCGATTGTCAACTCAGCCAATCTTATCTTTGCAGAAAATACCAGACAGGAATATGAAGCTATTGGTGGCTACAAGAAAAATCACATACTAATGGTTATTGTAAGTATTATATAGACATGAACACATTCTAAATATAGACCTGAAGACTTGCTAAACAAAAACCTGAACATTTGTAAAATATAGACCTAAACACTTGCTAGATACACAGGTGGAAGTCTTGGACCTATGACACCAAAAAAATGCCTATTAAAAAAATCCCATTACCCCACCCACTTCGTCTCGTACAGTACCATCTTCTATATAGAAAGGTGATCAACAATATGGCTATTATAGAAAGAGCCCACTCTTTTCCGACTCGCATAAACACAATAAACATCGATTAAATGTATGACTTCTGTCTCTGGCAATCGAAAAAGGTATTAGGTGTGTGAATATACTCGCTTCAAATCGCTGTAATTTCCATCATTTATTCAGTTATTCGCATTTTGCATTCCCCATCCAAAGCAAAATTTGCATGTACGAAAGAATCTCACACAGAATCAGAGGCCGTCCGGCGTGGATTATCGGTCATATTTGGCCGATAGCTGATCGCCAGCACAAACTAATGTCGTGCACCATGACCATATACATTAGAAACTCCAACCATACAAAGTTCGTCCAATTGTGATCATTCACTTTTTTGTCTAATTTTATTCATTATCTGGAACCGGGTCAATGCACCATCTTCCATAATACAACCACTGAAGCGTATGTAAGAACATCTCCGATTGGCTAAATCTAAACTGTGATGATGTCATTCAACCGATTTCGGGATTCCGGAAGACATAATCTGATAGTACGCGAATCATGAATGAAAGGCAATGGAATTAGAAAAAAGGTGTTTTTGAGATCGATGAACGATCACAATTGGACGAACTTTGTATGGTTGGAGTTTCTAATGTATATGGTCATGGTGCACGACATTAGTCAAATTATGCCAAATATGACCGATAATCCACACCCGACGGCCTCCAATAGCGCTCATCTGCACATACGGTCATTGATTTGTGTGTTCCCAATAGTAGGACAAATACATGCATCAGTAAACTTTCATAATGGTCAGTGTAAGTCCAGAACAATGCAAACTGCATTTAATGCAGGCTAAAGTGTGTAAGACTGAATGTTTGTCCTACTCTGCCAGATTTAGGCATTCTATTTATAGCAGATTCCTTGCTAGGTAGATGAGCGCTATTCTGTGTGAGATTCTTTCGTACACGCAAATTTCGCTTGGATAGGGTATGCAAAATGCGAATAACTGAATAAATGTTGTTAGGGTCCATAATTATAAAACATACCGTAATAAAACTTTCCGAGAACATTCTCTGAATTTCTATTTGAAATTAACCAGTCTGATTACCAATCAAATGTCCTGATTTTAGGTAACTATGAGTACTGAGTACTTGGAAAGTTATATAATAAAAGGCATATGTTAACAGTAACATAAGACGAGGCTGATTGCCAATGCTACTGTCTGTTCCGCGTTTTGCATTTTATTTGATAAATTCTATCAAATATTAATTTTATTGCAAAAAGAGGAGGAGGACCAGGAGGATCAAAAAACAAAAACATTTGGAAATTGTCTCAGAAACCTGGTTAGATAGCTTGGAAATGATGCAAATTTAAGAAAACATAAGTTATATTTTGAAAATCGGTCCACAAATAAAAAAAATATTAAAATAAATATTTGTTTAGCCCCCATGTTAAATTCCCATAGGAAAATCGTTTTTTCGCAATGAAATCAATATTTAATATAATTTCATCAAATAATTTTTTGGAGGGAATGTGACTTTTTTGTTATTGATGAAAAAGTACTTACAATTAAATATTTTCTAGATTTAATGTGTTTAATAGCCAAATGTTTGTTGACAGCAAAACGTGGAACAGACAGTAGTCTATCAACATTGCTAAAAACAAAATTAATAAATAAATTGTGCTGTAGCCTATTTCACCAACATTGCAAAGTATACTGATCTAGCAAAGTATACTTTGAGGGAGAAATTTTCAATTTCCACGAAAGCGGAAAGCGAGACGTCGGTTTTGCTTTTCCGGAGTCGGCGGCGGCGTTAGCGGCGGCGTCATCATTCAATGTTAAGTTTTCGTGTTACGGTCATTACTTCAACACCTTATCAGCTACAGTCATCAAACTTTATACATACCTTTACTATGATATGTACATGAACATAGGACTATTCTCGGGGCCCCAAGGTCAAGGCCCCAGGGTCAAGGCAGAACAAGGCAGAACAAGGCCAGACATTTGATTCCGCGGAATTCTTGTTATTATACTGAATTTATTACATTATCACAGGCTGTGATAATGTAATAAATTCAGTATAATAATTCTGCATACTTTTAATCATCAAATATGTGCAGTGGTTAGTTCTATATGAAATAATGCATTTTGGGGAAATAAATGATTACTCCCTCAAAGTATACTTTGCTAGATAAGTATACTTTGCAATTTTGATGAAATCGGCTACAGGTGTGTAGTTACATGTAGCCTCCCTTATTTTTTCATAAATTTTCACAAAATTTATATTAATATTTATTATATTATATTAACAAATTGATATGGAGTAAATGTTCACTAGATTAATGATAATTGATAATTTTGCAGGTATTGTCTCAGCGCCTGGAGCTTTTGGCACATCCCCTGATATCCGGTCTACTGCGGCGTAAATGGAGCGGTCTCGCCGTCTGGTTGTTCTACTTTACCCTGGGCATCTACGCTGTCTTCCTCGCGTTCCTCACCTCTTACATGGTGACCACCAAACCCCCATACTCATTGTAAGTCACATTCTCCCAGGTCTGTTGTATGGCGACCACAGAACCCCCATACTCATTGTAAGTCACATTCTCGCAGGTCTGTTGTATGGTGACCAAACCCCCATTCCCATTGTAAGTCACATTCTCAACAGGTCCTGTTGTATATTTGACCACCAAACCCCATTTATATTGTATTCACGTCTGCAGGTCTTGTTAAGTATGGGACACCGACCCATACTCCTGGTAAATCACATTATTCGCAGGTGTTGTAATGGCGACCACAGAAACCCCCAATACTCACTTGTAAAATCACACATTCGCAGGTCTGTTGTATGGGACCACAAAACCCCCAGAAACTCCCCCATTGTAGTCACAGTCTCGCCCCAGGTCTGTTGTATGGCGACCACAAGAACCCCCACATACTCACTGTAAATCTTCAATTATCGCAGGTCTGTTGTATGTGGACCACCAAACCCCCATACTAATTGTAAGTCTCCTCTTCCGCAGGTCTGTTGTATGGTGACCACCAAACCCCCCATACCCTTTGTAAGTCATATTTGTCACAAGGTTGTTGTTTGGTGACCACCAATACCCCCATACTCTTTGTAAAGTCACTGTCTCGCAGGTCTGTTGTATTGGTTTGACCACTGAAACCCCAATACTCCACTGTGAGGTCAACCCCCAGTCTCACAGGTCTGTTGTATGGGCGACCACAGAACCCCCATAATCATTGTAAGTCACAAAAGGTCTCACAGGTCTGTTGTTTATGGTGCACACAGAAACCCCATAATCATTGTATGGTTACATTCTCGCAGGTCTTGTTGTATGGTGACCAAAAAACCCCCAAATCCCCCATTGTAAGTAACATTTATCGCAGGTCGTTGTAATGGTTGACCACAGGGAACCCACATACTCACTGGGGAGTCAACATTCTCGCAGGTCTGTTGTTTGGTGACCACAGCCCCATGCTGGCACTGTAAGTCCAAACCCCATTCTTCACAGGTCCCTGTTATATGGCGACCAATTGATCCCCCCATACTTTTCACTGTAAGGGTCACATTCTCGCAGGTCTTGTTATATGGCGGACCTTTGAACACCCATATCCAAACCCCTGTGAGTCCTTCATTCTCGCAGGGTCTGTTGTATGGTTGTACCAACTGGAACCCCCATACTCATTTGTAAGTCAACTTCTCGCAGGGTATGTTGTATGGTGTCCACAGAAACCCCCATATCCACTGTGCGTAACATTTCTCTGGTTCTGTTGTTGGCGGACCAAAGAACCCCATAATCATTGTAATCACGTCTCGCAGGTCTGTTGGTATGGTGACCACAGAACCCCCATAACATTGTAAAGTCACATTCTCGCCAGGTCTGTTGTATGGTGACCAATTCCCCATACCCATTGTAAGTCACAATTCTAGCAGGTCTGTTGTAAGGTGGACCACAGAAACCCCCATACTCATGTGGAGTCACATTCTGCAGGTCTGTTGTTTGGTGACCACAGAAAAACCCCCATGCTCACTGTAAGTCACATTCTCACAGGGTCTGTTATTATGGCGGACCATAGAACCCCCATTACTCACTGTAAAGTCACATTCTCGAGGGTCTGTTATATGGCGACCATAGAACCCCCCAATACCTCACAGGAGTATTCTCGCAGGTCTGTTGTATGGTGACCAACAGAAACCCCCATATCATTGTAAGTCACATTCTCGCAGGTCTGTGTATGGTGATTCAAAACCCCCATACCCATTGTAAGCCACATTCTCACAGGTCTGTTAATATGGCGACCATAGAACCCCCATATCACTGTGAGTCACTTCTGCAGGTCTTTGTTTGGGTGACCAACCAGAACCCCCATATCATTGTAAAGCAACATTCTCGCAGGTCTGTTGTATGGTGGAATCCCCCGACCCCCACATTGTAGCCACATCGCACTTGTTATATGGCGACCTGAAACCCCCCAAATTATAATTGTAGTCACATTCTAGCAGGTTGTTGTATGGTGACCAACAGTAACGCATACTCATTTGAAGTCACATTCTCATAGGTGTTGTATGGCGGACCACAGAACCCATATCACTGTAAATCATTATCGCAGGTTTGTTGGTTGGTGACCACCAAAACCCCTTTATCATTGTAAGTCACATTCTGCAGGTTCTTTGTAGGATTGACCACCAAACCCCCATACTTACATTGTAGTCACATTCTCGCAGGTCTGTTGTATGGTGACCACAGAACCCCCCATACTCATTGG
This sequence comes from Conchocele bisecta, assembly GCA_029237695.1. Classification (NCBI taxonomy): domain Eukaryota; kingdom Metazoa; phylum Mollusca; class Bivalvia; order Lucinida; family Thyasiridae; genus Conchocele; species Conchocele bisecta. Next base: position 9,116,002 of record CM055266.1, on the reverse strand, counting down.
TAAGTCCCCATTCTCGCAGGTTCTGTTGTATGGTGATCAAACCCCCATACCCATTGTTAAGTCCACAGTCTCGCAGGTTGTTGTAGGCGAACCCACGAAAACCCCCTATCACGGTAAATCACATTATCGCAGGTCTGTTGTATGGTTGACCACCAAACCCCCATACTCATTGTAAGTCACATCTCGCAGGTTCTGTTGTGGTGACCAAACCCCTTACCAATTGTTAAGTCATTTCTCACAGGTCTTGTTTGTATGGTGCCACAAACCCCCATATCATTGTAAGTCACAGTCTCGAGGTCTGTTTGTATGGTGACCCACAGAACCCCCATACTCATGTGAGTCACTTTCTCACAGGTCTTTTGTATGGCGACCACAGAAACCCCCATAATCTTTGAAGTCACAGTCTAGCAGGTCTGTTGTAGGTGACCAACAGAACCCCATACTCATTGTAAGTCACATTCTCGCAGGCTTGTTGTATGGTGACCAAACCCCCATACCCATGTAAGTCATTTCTCGGCAGGTCTGTTGTATGGTGACCACAGAACCCCCATACTTCAGACTGTGAGTCACATTCTCGGCGAGGTCTTGTTGTATGGTGACCACAGACCAACCATTACCTACCCCCTGTAGTCACATTCTCAGGTTCGTTATATGGCGACCACAGAAAAAACCCCCCATACTCACTTGTAAGTCACATTCTCGCAGTCTGTTATATGGGACCATAGAACCCCCATTACTCACTGTAAGTCACATTCTCGCCAGGTCTGTTATATATGGCGACCATTAGATCCCCCCATTCTCACTGTGAGTCTTCATTCTCGGCAGGTCTGTGTATGGGGACCACAGAACCCCATTACTCATTGTTGGACGTCACATTCCTCGCAGTTTGTTGTATGGTGGATCAAACCCATACCATTGTTTAAAGGCCACATTCTCAAGGTTCTGGTTATATGGCGACCATAAGAACCCCATACTCAAACCCCCTGTGTGTCACATTCTTCGCAGGTCTGTTGTAATGGTGACCAGCGAACCCCATACTCTTTGTATGTTCACATTATCGAGGTTGTTGTTGGTGATTCAAACCCCATACCCATTGGTTAAGGCCACCTTTCTTTCGCAGGTCTTGTTATATGGCGACCATAGGACCCCATAATCATTGAAGTCACTTCTTCGCAAAGGTCCCCCTGTTGTTTAGGTGACCACAGAACGCCCATACTCTTTGTATGGGTCCACATTCCTCATAGTGGTTTTTTTAGTTTATTTTTTCTTTCTTCTCTGATGTTCGGTTCTTCTTTTTTCTCTATTTTCTCCTTCTTTTTATTTTTCTTCTGTTTACTCTGTTGTATGGCGACCACAGGAACCCCATTCTCACTGTTAAATCCCATTAAAAATCGCAGGTCTGTTGTTGGTGACCACCAAACCCCCATTACTCATTGTGAAGTCACATTTCTCGCATGTTGTTGGTTAGGATTGACCACCAAACCCCATATCGATTGTAAGGTCACATTCTCGCCAGGTCTGTTGTATGGGTGACCAACAGAAAACCACATACTCATTGTAAAGTCACATTCTCGCAGGTCTGTTGTATGGTGATTCAAACCCACATACCATTGTAAGTAAAGCGTCTCGCAGGTCTGTTGTATGGCGACCACTGAACCCCCATTACTCACTGTAAATCAAATTATCGCAGGTTGTTGTATGTGTGACCACCAAACCCCCCATAATCTTTGTAATGGTCACACTCGCAGGTATGTTGTATGGTGACCAAACCCCCATACCCATTGTAAGTATAATCTCACAGGTCTGTTGTTTGGTGTCCACCAAACCCCCCTATACTCATTGTAAGTCGACAGTTCTCGCAGGTCTGTTGTATTGGTGACCAACTTGAACCCCCATACTCACTGTGAGTCCACCAAATTTCCCCCAAAAGGTTGTTGTATGGCGACCACAGACCCCCCATAATCATTGTAAGTCACAGGGTTCTTTTTTTTCGCAGTCTGTTGTTGGTTGACCACAGAACCCCATTACTCATTGTTAAGTCACATTCTCGCTGGTTGTTGTGATTTGGTGGACCAAACCCCCATACCCATTGTAAGTCTAATTCCCCCTAGCAGGTCTGTTGTATGGTGACCACAGAACCCCTATACTACTGTGAGTCACAAAATTCCTCGCAGGTCTGTTGTATGGTTGACCACAGAACCCCCGATGCTCATGTAAGTCACATTCTCACAGGGTCTGTTATATGGCGACCATTAGAACCACCATACTCACTGTAAGGTTCCATTCCGCATGGTCCTGTTATATGGCGGGAAACCCCCATAGAACCCCCTTACTCACTTGGTGAAAGGTCACATTCCTCAAGGTCTGTTGTATGGGTGACCACAGAAACCCCCATACTCATTGTATGTCACATTCTTCGCAGGATGTTGTATGGTGGGGATCCCACCCCCATACCCTTGTAAGCCAACCCCCATTCTCACAGGTCTGTTATAATGGCGAACCTTAAGACCCCCATACTCACTGTGAGTCCATTCTCGCAGAGGTTCTGTTGGTATGGTGACCACAGGAACACCCCATACTCATTGTAGTAACATTCTCCGAGGTCTGTTGTATGGTGATCAAAAAACCCCCATTAACCCCCATTGTAAGCACATTCTCGCAGGTCTGTTATTGGCGACCAAATAGAACCCCCATATCATGTAAGTTCACATTCTCGCAGGTCTTGTTGGTATGGTGACCACAGAACGCCATACTCATTGTAAGTCAACCCCATTCTTTCATAGGTCTGTTGTATGGGCGACCACAGACCCCCATACTCACTGTAAATTCCATTATCGCAGTCTGTTGTAATGGGGACACCATATCCCCCATCTCATTGGTTAAGTTCACATTCTCGCAGGTCTGTTGTTTGATGACCACCAAACCAAACCCCCATACCTCATTGTAAGTCACATTCTCGCAGGTATCTGTTGTATAGTGACCAAAGGAACCCCCATACTCACTGGGGGGGGGTAAATCAAACCCATTATCGCAAGGTCCCCCTGTTGTTTTTTTTTTTTTTTTGTTTTTTTTTATTTTATGGTGCCCACCCCAAACCCCCATACTCATTGTAAGTCACATTCTCGCAGGTCTGTTGTATGGTGGAACACAGAAAACCCCCATAAACTCCCCCATTGTAAGTCACATTTCTCGCAGGGTCTGTTGTATGGCGACCAAGGAAACCCCCATATTCACTGTAAATTCACATTATCGCAGGTCTGTTGTATGGTGACCACAGAACCCCAAATTCTCCCCATTGTAAGTCACTTTCTCGAGGTCTGTTGTATGAAGCGACCTAAACCACCATTACTCATTGTAAGTCACATTCCTCGGCAGGCCTGTTGTATGGTGGACCACCGAACCCCCATACCTCATTGTAAGTCACAATTCCCCTCGCAGGTCTGTTGTTGGTGACCAAAACCCCCATAAATTTGTAAGTTCACATCTCGCAGGTCTGTTGTTGGTGACCACAGGAACCCCATACTCACTGTTAAGTCACTTTCGCAGGTCTGTTGTAAAGGCGACCACAGGAACCCCCATACTCATTGTAGTCCAAATCCCCATTCTTCGCAGGTCCCTGTTGATGGTGGACCCAAACCCCCATACCCATTGTAAGTTCACATTCACAGCAGGGTCTGTTGTATGGTGACCCACGAAAACCCCCATACTCACTGTAAGTCACATTCTCGCAGGGTACTGTTGTATGGTGACCACAGAACCAACCCCATACTCACTGTAAATCACATTCTCGCAGGTCTGTTGTATGGTTGACCACCAAACCCCCATACTTCATTGTAAGGATCAATTCTCCGCAGGTCCTGTTGTATGGAGACCTAAAACCCCCATACTCATTGTAAGTCACATTTCTCGCAAGGGTCTTGTTGTATGGCGACCAAAACCCCCATAACTCATTGTAAGTCACATTCTCGCTGGTCTGTAGTATGGTGATTCCAAAACTCCAGAACATTGTTGAAAGGCCACATTCTCACAGGTCTTGTTATATGGCGGACCCATAGGGAAACCCCCATACTCCAAACCCCCTGTAAGGTCACATTCTTGCAGGTCTGATTGTAATGGTGACCACAGATACCCCAATTACTCATTGTAAGTCACATTCTCGCAGGTCTTGTTGTTATGGTGATCAAACCTCCATACCCATTGTAAGCCACATTCTCACAGGTCTGTTATATGGCGACCATAGAACCCCCATACTCACTGTAAGTCACATTCTTGCAGGTCTGTTGTATGGTGACCACAGAACCCCCATACTCATTGTAAGTCACATTCTCGCAGGTCTGTTGTATGGTGATCAAACCCCCATACCCATTGTAAGCCACATTCTCACAGGTCTGTTATATGGCGACCATAGAACCCCCATACTCACTGTGAGTCACATTCTCGCAGGTCTGTTGTATGGTGACCACAGAACCCCCATACTCATTGTAAGTCACATTCTCGCAGGTCTGTTGTATGGTGATCAAACCCCCATACCCATTGTAAGCCACATTCTCGCAGGTCTGTTATATGGCGACCATAGAACCCCCATACTCATTGTAAGTCACATTCTCGCAGGTCTGTTGTATGGTGACCACAGAACGCCATACTCATTGTAAGTCACATTCTCATAGGTCTGTTGTATGGCGACCACAGAACCCCCATACTCACTGTAAATCACATTATCGCAGGTCTGTTGTATGGTGACCACCAAACCCCCATACTCATTGTAAGTCACATTCTCGCAGGTCTGTTGTATGATGACCACCAAACCCCCATACTCATTGTAAGTCACATTCTCGCAGGTCTGTTGTATAGTGACCACAGAACCCCCATACTCACTGTAAATCACATTATCGCAGGTCTGTTGTATGGTGACCACCAAACCCCCATACTCATTGTAAGTCACATTCTCGCAGGTCTGTTGTATGGTGACCACAGAACCCCCATACTCATTGTAAGTCACATTCTCGCAGGTCTGTTGTATGGCGACCACAGAACCCCCATACTCACTGTAAATCACATTATCGCAGGTCTGTTGTATGGTGACCACAGAACCCCCATTCTCATTGTAAATCACATTCTCGCAGGTCTGTTGTATGGCGACCAAACCCCCATACTCATTGTAAGTCACATTTTTCTCGCAGGTCTGTTGTATGGTGACCACAGAACCCCCATACTCATTGTAAGTCACATTCTCGCAGGTCTGTTGTATGGTGACCAAACCCCCATACCCATTGTAAGTCACATTCTCGCAGGTCTGTTGTATGGTGACCACAGAACCCCCATACTCACTGTAAGTCACATTCTCGCAGGTCTGTTGTAAGGCGACCACAGAACCCCCGTACTCATTGTAAGTCACATTCTCGCAGGTCTGTTGTATGGTGACCAAACCCCCATACCCATTGTAAGTCACATTCTTGCAGGTCTGTTGTATGGTGACCACAGAACCCCCATACTCACTGTAAGTCACATTCTCGCAGGTCTGTTGTATGGTGACCACAGAACCCCCATACTCACTGTAAATCACATTCTCGCAGGTCTGTTGTATGGTGACCACCAAACCCCCATACTCATTGTAAGTCACATTCTCGCAGGTCTGTTGTATGGCGACCAAACCCCCATACTCATTGTAAGTCACATTCTCGCAGGTCTGTTGTATGGCGACCAAACCCCCATACTCATTGTAAGTCACATTCTCGCTGGTCTGTTGTATGGTGACCACAGAACCCCCATACTCATTGTAAGTCACATTCTCGCAGGTCTGTTGTATGGTGACCAAACCCCCATACCCATTGTAAGTCACATTCTCGCAGGTCTGTTGTATGGTGACCACAGAACCCCCATACTCACTAAGTCACATTCTCGCAGGTCTGTTGTATGGTGACAACAGAACCCCCATACTCACTGTAAGTCACATTCTCGCAGGTCTGTTGTATGGCGACCACAGAACCCCCATACTCATTGTAAGTCACATTCTCGCAGGTCTGTTGTATGGTGACCACAGAACCCCCATACTCACTGTAAGTCACATTCTCGCAGGTCTGTTATATGGTGACCACCAAACCCCCATACTCATTGTAAGTCACATTCTCCCAGGTCTGTTGTATGGCGACCACAGAACCCCCATACTCATTGTAAGTCACAGTCTCGCAGGTCTGTTGTATGGCGACCACAGAACCCCCATACTCACTGTAAGTCACATTCTTGCAGGTCGGTTGTATGGTGACCACAGAACCCCCATACTCACTGTAAGTCACATTCTCACAGGTCTGTTGTATGGCGACCACAGAACCCCCATACTCATTGTAAGTCACATTCTCGCAGGTCTGTTGTATGGCGACCAAACCCCCATACCCATTGTAAGTCACATTCTCCCAGGTCTGTTGTATGGCGACCACAGAACCCCCATACTCATTGTAAGACACATTCTCGCAGGTCTGTTGTATGGTGACCACAGAACCCCCATACTCATTGTAAGTCACATTCTCACAGGTCTGTTGTATGGCGACCACAGAACCCCTATACTCATTGTAAGTCACATTCTCGCAGGTCTGTTGTATGGCGACCAAACCCCCATACCCATTGTAAGTCACATTCTCCCAGGTCTGTTGTATGGCGACCACAGAACCCCCATACTCATTGTAAGTCACATTCTCGCAGGTCTGTTGTATGGTGACCGCAGAACCCCCATACTCATTGTAAGTCACATTCTCGCAGGTCTGTTGTATGGTGACCACAGAACCTCCATACTCACTGCAAGTCACATTCTCGCAGGTCGGTTGTATGGTGACCACAGAACCCCAATACTCACTGTGAGTTACATTCTCCCAGGTCTGTTGTATGGCGACCACAGAACACCCATACTCATTGTAAGTCACATTCTCGCAGGTCTGTTGCATGGTGACCACAGAACCCCCATACTCATTGTAAGTCACATTCTCCCAGGTCTGTTGTATGGTGACCAAACCCCCATACCCATTGTAAGTCACATTCTCCCAGGTATGTTGTATGGCAACCACAGAACCCCCATACTCGTTGTACGTCACATTCTCCCAGGTCTGTTGTATGGTGACCACAGAACGCCCATACTCACTGTGAGTCACATTCTCACAGGTCGGTTGTATGGTGACCACAGAACCCCCATACTCATTGTAAGTCACATTCTCACAGGTCGGTTGTATGGTGACCACAGAACCCCAATACTCACTGTGAGTCACATTCTCCCAGGTCTGTTGTATGGTGACCACAGAACCCCCATACTCACTGTGAGTCACATTCTCCCAGGTCTGTTGTATGATGACCACAGAACCCCCATACTCACTGTGAGTCACATTCTCGCAGGTCGGTTGTATGGTGACCACAGAACCCCCATGCTCATTGTAAGTCACATTCTCCCAGTTATGTTGTATGGCGACCAGAGAACCCCCATACTCATTGTAAGTCACATTCTCACAGGTCTGTTGTATGGTGACCATAGAACCCCCATACTCACTGTAAGTTACATTCTCCCAGGTCTGTTGTATGGCGACCAAACCCCCATACTCGTTGTAAGTTACATTCTCCCAGGTCTGTTGTATGGCGACCAAACCCCCATACCCATTGTAAGTCACATTCTCCCAGGTCTGTTGTATGGCGACCACAGAACCCCCATACTCACTATGAGTCACATTCTCACAGGTCTGTTGTATGGTGACCACAGAACCCACATACTCACAGTAAGTCACATTATCGCAGGTCTGTTATATAGTGGGATGAAGTGGACTTCAAGCCCAATATTAGGCCATAAAAAATAAGTACTTAGGTTCTCAGACACAGGGTTTGCGGAATGTGCAGCGGATTTGTTTAATATATATATTTATTTTTTTTGTATGAGATGCTCGTCTCTGATTTTTTCCCAAGTTGCCAGATGCATATAATACATGTACCATGATAATACAACCAGCGATTAATTCCAGTGACTCGGCCACAGTTCTGGGCAGCGTGGGGAACTCTCTGTGTGACAAGGTGGACGCGAGCGGGTACCGGCAGTCCACCTTCCAGCAGGTCTGCAAATACTTCATCATCGTTCTTGCCGTCACACTCATCATTATGGAGGTAAACTTTCTTCACCGTTCTCTCTTTTAACCTGATAGATTGGCCATGGCCTAGGGTATATGGCATTGGATTTCAATACTGGAGGTTGTGAGTTCAATCCCTAGTCATGAAAAATGACTTGCATAGTATTTCCATCCCACTGGTCTGTCGGATGAGAATTTATTTCTGTCTCTATATGACCTTATTTGTTGCTGGGACATTAAACTTTCACTTTTAACTTTCTCTCTCAACCATTCATAGCATATATATTGCTGTAATGTTGTTTCCTTGCATGGATCTGATTGATATTTCACACACGCATTGAGTGGGTGGTGGTCGGGCAAATGAGACGGCATAAATTAATGGTAGGGGTTCCTCCTTATAGGAATCACGATTTGCCTGGTTTGGCCCTCGGGTACGTTTTTATCTTTGGCTCTTTTGTTACCTGGGAGTTGAATTGGGTTATTGCCCATTATAAAAGTAGTAAGATTATTACTGATCCTGCTGCTTTTGGGAGGGGCCAAATGATTCTGGTGTGGCGAGGACCTGGCATCAGATCAGGATTATTCTGATTTCAGGGCTGAATATATAGTTTTGTTATTGTAAAAATTCATTTCTGATTTTGGGATTTTCCCCCCATTTGTATATGTACTTGAACATGTACATGTACTTGTACAGGTAATATATGGGATTTAGTACTAAAACCCATTGACCCGGCCTTAAATGACCAAAGCTGTTGATAGGCCGTTAAACCCCAACAAACAAAACTGCTCTGATGGTCTGCTTTCATGCTGTGACAAATCCACATTTCCCTCTGTGTTTTCAAATGTGCCTCGTTTTCTTTGGCTGCCAGCGGGGGCATTAGTTTCACAATAAAACATTATCTGACAGCACTCCAATGGAAATGATTCTGAAGTGCTGTCAAAGCATGTTTTTGCTTAGAGAAATTGAAAATATAAAATAAAAAGCAGACAACAAAATCTATGAGTGTTAAAATTTTGTGTCAGCTCTTACTTCAGAATGACTTTATCTTCACCAGGGGCTCGTTTCACTAAACTTTGTACGAATAAAATGTTTGTAAGTGCAAACTTAGGATCGTCTGGAAATTTCAATTGATGGATTTACATTTATTGAGCATAGGCTGCATATGCAGCCTATGCTCAATAAATGTAACTCCAATAATTGTTTGCAAGAAAACAGTTTAATGTGATATATACGGATTATCATAATTTTGCACTTTTAGTCGTACAAATTTTAGTGCCCCCTGTAATGTATACGAGATACAAGATTTTTATTTCCATTTATGGGTCCACAAGAGACAAATACTTTGATTATAATGAATTGAAAACTAGTCAACAAACAAGAACAACCTGAAACTGTGACTGTGACTGTCAAATATGGATCAATTGTTCAGGTAGATAAAAAAAACTGAATTAGTAGCAGCGGTGATGACCGTGATCATGGGTCTGGTCAACAAGCGCAGCCAATGCCCATAAGCCCAAGTTTCACAGCCACAGGCCCAGTTATGTTTGTTTGTTTGTTGGGGTTTAACGGCCTATCAACAGCTAAGGTCATTTAAGGCCGGGTCAATGGGTTTAGGACTAAATCCCATATATTACCTGTACAAGTACATGTACATGTTCAAGTACATTTACAAATGGGGGGGGGGGAATCCCAAAATCAGAACTGAATATTTACAATAACAAAACTATATATTCAGCCCTGAAATCAGAATTATCCTGATCCGATGCCAGGTCCTCGCCACACCAGAATCACTTGGCCCCTCCCAAAAGCAGTAGGATCAGTAATAATCTTACTGCTTTTATAATGGGCAATAACCCAATTCAACTCCCAGATAACAAAAGAGCCAAAGATAAAAACGTACCTGAGGGTCAAACCAGGCAAACCGTGATTCCTATAAGGAGGAACCCCTACCATTAATTTACACCGTCTCGTTCGCCCGACCACCACCCACAGGCCCAGTTATGAAAATTATGCATGTAATAAGGTCAAATGGACAACCATGGTACATGTATAAAACATTGTTTTCAGCTTTGCCAGTTTTTCCAAGCAAGGAAGAACTACATCACCATTGAGAACCTGCTCGAGTGGATCATCTTTGTGTTTTCTATCATCCTCGTCATCGACTTCGACCCCTGCCAGTTTTCCACAGGATTCCGATTGGTAAGTTGTCAAACCCATTGTGTGGCTGTGACTGGAGATATGGGGCTTATGGCTTATGTGACCAGTGTTGATCCAGGTCAGCCTGTGCATATGCAGAATCGGGATAAATAGGGCTAATGGGATATACGATCAGTGTAGATCCAGATCAGCCTGTGCATTCGCACAGTCTGATCAGGAGCTGCACTGGTCGCCATTCCATCAGTGAAAAACACGACATGCTTATTGCAAGCAATATAGATTGTTATCCGCATGCTGTTTGGTCAGGAGCTACACTGGTCACAAATCCCAGAAACCATATTTCTCCAGTCGCAGCCACAATTATCATAAGTGTGTTGGGTCTTTCAGAGTTTGTTCACAACTGTATTCCCATATTAACCCTTACTGCATTTGCAGCTTATGCTCAATAAATGTTTTTCCATCAATTGAAATTTCCAGACGATCCTAAATTTGCACTTACGAACATTTTAGTCGTACAAAGTTTAGTGACACGGGCCCCAATATGCCGTTGGGCATGTCCATGTTTTACAAAAATAATGTCTAGTCTTCTGAATGGAATGATCTGAAAATAAAACCGGGAAGAATCCAAGACAGTTACTTAATAATGAAATGGTTAACTGGTAATGAAGATTGCTTTGGAACAATAATTAAAACCAGAGTTGAAACAGATTGTATCCCAAATCCGTACTAACCCTAAATATTCTGACACCATTTGTTTGTGGAATAAAATATGGGTTTCCCAAAACAAATTGTATCCAAATATATTGGTATTGTGATAAACCAGTACAACCATACTAACCCTATACATTTGGACACTCTTTGTATTGTAATTGTGTCTGAATAGTTAGGGTTCTTACTTAATATTTTCTATTTTCAGGATTGGCAGTGGTCAATCGGAGCAGCGGCACTATTTTTTGCGTGGATCAATTTAGTGCTGTTTGCACAGCGGTTTCCCACATTTGGAATATATGTGGTGATGTTCAAGGATATCCTAAACACTTTTATAGAATTCTTTGTTGTGTATGCGTTGTTCATCATAGCATTCGCCTTGGCATTCTATTCGGAACTGAGAAATATGGTGAGTATGATGTATGTATGTATACAAATGTAGACCCATAACCAGACTATTTGAAGCGGCGGGTCTTTTTGATGGCTAGTTGCGGGCAGTAACTCTGCCAGGTCCTTAAATTCCTGGAAAGTCATGGAATTTGGAAAAATGGATTCCTGGCCTGGAAAGTCATGGAATTTGTCTCTTTTTCTGAAAAGGTCATTGAAAGTCATGAAATTTGTATTCCAGTCCAATTATTGGTGTTGTTGAGGAAAGTTCAGTGCAATTTCGTGATTTCTAGCCAAACAATTTGATGTGGTAAGGGCACCTGGCACCAAATCGGGATTTTGTAAAGTCAGAACTGAATTACTACTTCTCTCCCCAACACAGGTGTATTCCAGGCTCGAAATAGCTCAAGTTATGAGTCGATAAGCCGTAAAACACCGTTTCATCAGCATCATCCATGCAAACATGGGTCCTTGAATTTCGAAAACAGGTCCTTGAAAGTCATGGAATTTGATCTTCCCAAATGAGTGCAAACCCTGCTCTGCAAAACTCCCGTACCGTATGCTGCGGGCGGCACGGGAGTTTTGCAGAGTTACTGCCCACAACTATTCCAGGGCCTGAAGGGGTCCAGGGCCTGAGGCAGCGAGGGGGTCCGGGGCATTCTCCACGAGAAAAGTTTGAAATTCAGGTGGTCTGAAACACAATTTCCTGTATTCTCAACAAAGACTGAGCACATAATATGACTCTCGTTCTTGCATGAATATTTTACAATGACAATATAACTACAATATTTCTGATACCGTGTATGAAAAAGTGGATTTCAAGGTGGTACTCGGGTGTCGTTCGACCGTAGTGACCCCCCTCTCTGATTATGAGCCTACAATGCATGTTAGAGCATGTGGAGTATACCATTTGTGGCCAGTCTAGCTCCTGATAAGTTTGGTTATTCCAGTCTGATGAGGATCAATTTTATTTGTGGGAAGCTTGCAAGACCAGTGTATCACTGATCAAACTATACAGAATGTCAAACAAGTCGTGTGACTTTGTACCTAAGAAGATGTGCTGTATCTCATGAAAGATATTTACAGAACTTAATTAGGATATTTTCCGCAAATGATGTTGAAAATTTACGAAATGTTCAGAGCAAATGCGGAATAGAATTCTGCATTTTCTCTGACAATTTTCGACGTCATTTACAGAAAATTTCACATCGCACATGGCTTGTCTCATATGCAGTTTACATTTCTGCAGAAATGGATGATAACAAATAAACATATAAAGCTCCAAGAAAATCTGAGTTTCGGATTTTCTTGGAGCTTTATATGTTTATTTGTCATCATCCATATTTTCATTCTGTAGCCAACCCATTAGCTCTCTATTACCAAGGATTTAAGTACCAATGGTTTCTGTATCCATACAGCCTAAGACCTTCAAATTGTGGAAATCATCTTCACATAGTGAACACACACATTGCAGATGATGTCTGTGCATCCGCTAGTTGCGAATGGTAACTCTTGCAATCTACTCCTGTACCGTCCGTAGCCAGAGTTACGATTCCACTCATAGGCCTTCTCTGCTGGCTACGGACGGTACGGGAGTAGATTGCAAGAGTTATCGTTCGCAACTATGCATCCGCGTGTCTGTCCATGTGTCCGAAACCTGTGTTGTACCTTTTAGATACCTCGTACATGTATCTCCGCGACTATAAGTCGGTTTGACTTCATGGATATGCTTATATATCATCATTCAGTGCGTATTTTCTTAAATACCCAATTAAAATTGCAAGAAAAAACAATTAAAATCAGAAGTAGCGAGTACCAAAAAGCAATAACAAGGAGACAATTCTACTGAAATGCCAAGACATGTTTTCATTTCGAAGCAAACTATTCAATAATTGCTGTTTGTTGATGTGTAAAAAGTAGTGTGATTTTATTTTACCCAATTAAAATTTTGAAATACCCATTTGCTTCAGAAATGATAGTGAAAATACTCAATTACTAATTCCTTATCTGGAGCCTGATCATTCATATTTTCATACTATAGCCCACCTATGCAGTTGGCATGCTCAATGTGAATGTCAAATTGCTTAGAATTTGCATTATAGTTGGGTTTTTTTCTGACGGTGCTTTGTCATGCATGACTGTCGGGTGGCTTATCAGTTTTGAATTCATATTTTGCTGACGTTATTGTTTATTTCTTTCAGCTTGATGATTTAGTCGTTTTAATGGGAGAACGTAGCTAGTTAACTCCCTTTGCTAATCTAGTCCTATGCTGTATTTCAGCATTTATTTCTTACCGAAAAACACACAAAAAAAATAGTTTTGCGAACAGAATAGACCAAGATCAGACTACACATAGGTGCAGTCTGATCTGAGTCTACACTGTTAACAATAAAATTAGTATTGCCCGGATGCAACCGGATGAGATTGTACAGCTATATAGGATGACCTGGATTAACACTACTGTCTGTTTCACAAAACCTGCCCAAATTTTACAGCTATATAAACAATTCAAAAACAATATTTATTCGATGTAAATATTAAATTAAAAGAAAATATAAGAATGAGCCTTCTTTTTATTTCGTGAAAATTGGTCAAATATTGATTTTATTACGAAAAATTTATTTGTCTATGAGAATTTAACATGGGGGGAAAAGGAGGTAGAGAAGCTATGGGAGGAGTCCGAAAATGAAAAATGTTGGAAATTTACTCCAAGACCTGGCTAGATAGCTTGGAAATGATCTAACTAAGAAAACAAAAGTTAAATTTTGAAAATCGGTCCAGTATTTCTGAAATCCAAAAAATGTCCCCATGTTAAATGTCCATAGACATCTTCACTCTATGGGGATTTAACATGGGGAAATAGTTTTTTCGCAATAAAATCAATATTTGACCAAATTTCACGAAATAAAAAGAAGGCTCATTCTTAATTTTTCCTTTAATTTAATATTATCAAAAAATATCTTGTTTTTGATTTGTTTATATAGCCGTAACATTTGGGCAGCTTTCGTGAAACAGACAGTAGTCAAAATCACTATATTGACTCATTTTCACAACAAATCATCTGACATTCACACTTCTACAAGCAATAAGACCCTAACATATACAATTTTGACCAGATTTCTATGAATAAATTCAAAGGGAAATAACTAGATATGATCCCCCATTGTGAGCCATACATAATGCTCCTTTTATATTTAACAGCCAGCATTTGAGTACATCAGCCTTGCCCTTGTGAAAACGTCGGTTATGATGACCGGGGAGTTTGACTTCGGCGATGATTTTGTGATGGGAGACGTGAAGCACGAATTGTCGTCGTATATCCTCTTCTCTGCTTTCTCCATTATGATGACCATCATTGTCATGAATTTACTCGTAAGTATATTTGTAGTATCCGCACTGCAGTCTGATCAGGATCTGCATTATCCACATCCGCAGTCTGAACAGGATCTGCACTGTTCGCCATTCCAGCAATGAAATACGGCCAGTAATGAATCAGCCGTCATGCTTCTAACAGGGAATATTATATGGTTAACTGTATTGTAATTTTGAAATTTGCGGCATATATCAGAAAATGATAGGTCAGAAAATCTGTTTAATGGCGACACGCTAACGCCATTAATCATGTTTTCCGACCTATCATTTTCTGATATACGCCACAAATTTCAAAATTACAATGTGGTTAACCTATTTCTAATGCACTCCTTTACTACTGGCGTAGGAATACATATTGAAATAATTTGCGACCGTTCATCAACAATGATATAGCTGTAATGTATGACCATCAGCCAATCAGATTGCGTGATATTTATAGAGTGCATTAGAAAGATCGTTGTCAGGCTACAGGAGTGTGCGCTTTGATCAGGAGCTACACTAATCGCAACTATGTAAGTCTCATTTCTCCAGTCACAGCCATATGTGGGGTCTTAAATGGGACATTACAGTAATGTGATCATTACCGGAACCGTGGGTGGCAGGTGGGAGCATGCGATGGGTAATTTAACGATCGGGGTTCATCCTTACCAGAAATCCGACTGTAGACCTGGTTTGGCCCTCACATGTCTTTGGCATTTTGTATGTGACAGTTGAATCTGGTTATACCCCTTATGTGAGTAGTATGATATTCGTAATCCTATTATAGGGGAAGGGGCCAAGTGACTTGGTGTGGTATGGACCTGGCACCAGGTCAGGTTATTCTAATTTCAGGGCTGAATATATTTGTTCTCGATGTAAATATTCCGTTCTGATTTTGGGATTTTCCCCCCGATGCAGCAGGTTAAAATGGGATCGAACCCGTTTGCCCGGCTTTACATGACCTTAGCTGTTGATAGGCCGTTAAACATTAATAAACAAAACATTACCAGAACCTACCTGTCGGCACATCATAGATTAATGCTGATTCCGTCAATTCACGAGGTGACGATGGGCAGGTCCCGGTAACAACACCTTTACCGGATCTCGCAATATTTCGGAAACGCATGTGGTTGTTATTCAGTTTTGTCCGATTCGGATCTAATCTGTTTGGTTGATGGCAGTAAGATTTATCTATGTGATGGAATGGCGAACAGTATGGATGCATTGGCTAATCTAGGGCTACGATGGTCTCAATCTTAGTAAGGTTAAACTGTAAGATTTTGTCAGTGGTGTACGAGGGGCCTTCAAAAAGTTCAAACGTGAAGACTGCCACTCTTAAATGCAATATATTGGACGTTAAATGCATAAATTATGTGTCATTTCAACATAGAGTTCTTACATAATCACTTATTGAACTAGTAAAGTCATGACTAGGTGATGCAATAGTAGTAAGAGTGCCTGGCATCGGATCAGAACATTGTATTTCAGCGTTGAAAGTTTTTGTTGTACTTGTAGTGCTGAACATAAATGTACATTGCTCCCCCAGACACATGCAATCTCATCTTGGGCCCATTTCTCTAAACTTTGTACGACCAAAATGTTTGTAAGTGCATAATTATGATAGTCTGTAAATTTCACATTAACAATGTTTTCTTGTATATAATTATTGGATTTACATTTATGGAGCACAGGCTGCATATGCCAATTAAATGTAAATCCATCAATTGAAATTTCCAGACAATCCTAAATTTGCACTTACAATCAATCAATCAATCAATCAATCAATCAATCAATCAATAAATCTCCCCTTACAGGTTGGACTGGCTGTAGACAACATCAAAGAAGTGCAGGACAAGGCCGCCCTCACCCGCCTAAGGATGCAGGTAAAGGACCACTACTGTCTGTTCCACGTTTTGCTGCCGACGAACATTTGGCCATGGACACATGGACAAAATTCACCTGAACCGACAGCGATTTTGATTTTAAAATTCGCCGCCATCTTGAATTTGCTGTTGACACTGACCAATCAGAGGCCACGATTAGGGGTCAAATAAAAAAATAAAGGCAAAAACAGCACTTCATGTATATTAGGCTACTTCAGGCTACTTCATGTATATTAGGCTACTTCAGGTATATTATGTTACTTCAGATATAAACAACATTTATTCAACCCCCTTTATTATGCTACATGGAGCAATGGTTGCAGTATAAATAAATAGTTTATGCCTTCTCTATATATGACATTGCTGTTGAACGAACGTAAAACTCCAATAAATGAATGCTGTTCTACAGAACCAAGTAGCGATATATTTATGTAAATAAACTATTGGCTGAAATTTAAGAAATAATAAATACATGGTTAGTGCCTTCGAATATAAAATATATTCGGTTGAGCCTTAGACAGCAGTTGTCTGGGCGAAACCAAATATATTTTATATTTTGACGACACTAATCATGTATTTAATTTATACCGCATACTAAACTTAATTGTTGAAAGTGCGTGACGTCATGTTTTGACGTCATTCCCTCGCCATACGTCACAAATGTAACGACGTCATTCAAAGAAAAATGGCGGCGTCCACGCAAGGTAAATTCGGTATTGTATTTGATTAAATCTCCGATTTATTTACGATGAGCTTCAATATTGGCTGGTTTTAGACTACACAGTTGTCATAATAAACATTGCAATCGTAATGGACATATCCATGCTGTTGGTTACGTCGCATATACTGTAAAAATGGACAATATTCAGCTCGAGCGACAGCTATTTCGATTTTAAAATTTGCCGCCATCTTGAATTTGCTGTTGAGACTGACCAATCAGAGGCCACAATTAAGGGTCAAAGATGAAAAAACGGCACCTCATGTATATTAGGCTACTTCAGGTATATTAGGTTACTTCATATATAAATAGCATTTATTCAACCCCCTTTATTATGCTACATTGAGCAATGGTTGCGGTATAAATAAATAGTTTATGCCTTCTCTATATATGACATTGCTGATGAACGAACGTAAAACTCCAATCAATGTTAATACCCAACTACAGTGCAACCTCTCTACGACAGCCACCCATGGGAAGAGGCAAAATTGGCTGTTATAGAGAGGTGGCTGTTGTAGGGAGGTTAATGCTGAATACAATTTTATCATCTGATGTTTATTTATTTTGTTCAATAATTCTCAATAAAAACATGTTTTGACAGCATTTTAGAATCATTTCCAATGGAAATGATTCTAAAATGCTGTCAAAACATGTTTTTATTGAGAAAGAAGGCAAAATCAACATCAAACGACAATGTTCATGCTCAGCAGTGTAAGGGTTAGATATAGATGAAATCATCCATTTGGGATATAAAATAGCGGCTGTTACAGAGAGGTGGCTGTTGTAGAGAGGTGGCCGTTCGGGGAGGTTCGACTGTACTTACATAGTTTTTACTAATTCCCTGGGTTAAAACCATCAATCAATCGATCCATTGTACAGGTTGAGTTGATCCTGGAGTTGGAGAGTGTGGTGCCTGAAGCGATCCGGAAACGATCCATCTTCGAGTATCCGGACCCAGTCAACCTCCACGTTGTCAAACTGCCGTTCAAACTACACAAGAAGTTCGGACTCGAGTCATACGGAATTACCCGCGAGAAAATAGCTGGTGCACTCAATCCAGAAATGGTAGGTCTGTGCTGTCCATTCGCAATTGTACTGCATTTTTATCGCGGCCGCTTGCAATATAGTCGGCACATTGACGTACGTACGGTCGCGACTTGCGGGCCGCAGCCATCTCGTTTCCGAAGCCTTGCCAGATATTTTTTCCCATTCACGGCACTAGAGCCTCGCCCATCCCGTTTCCGAAGCCTTGCCAGATATTTTTTCCCATTCACGGCACTAACCTACTATTCTATTTATCCCGTCAACACCTACAAATGGCTTTAAAATGCAAAAAAAATAACCCCAGCCACCCATATTCATACGCAGTGATTAGGGTCGTATTGACAGGAGATCAAAAAGGTTTCACGGCACCATGTTTCACGGCACATACACATACATAAAACAAAATACGTGTATCACTGAATTTGGATACAATTTGTTAATATCGGAAACACCTATTTCATCAAAACAAATAAACCTGCTTCGACCAGTGTTTTCCTAAATATGTATTCTATATGCTATAAATTTACATTACCCTCTACGGTGTCATTTTTAGACGGATATCCGACGAGTGAAGGAAGAGCAGGAAGCGATGAAGAAGCAAGGTGAGAAGATGGGACAGCGGATCAAACAGCTCGAGAACCAGAGCTCGGAAATGGTCACCATGCTCAAGGCTATCATGAATAAAATTGGTGTTGAAGAGGATGATTAGTAATCAAAACTTATTTAATGCTTTCAAACCTATCGGATAAAGATTATTCCATGCAATTGGATGATATCACGGAAATGGTTACCATGCTAAAAGAATAAAATTGGTGTAGAACAGGATGATTAGCAATCAAAACTTAACCTTTAGAATTATGGACACAAACATTGTCGTCTACTGTTGCTTTATATTTTGCCTTCTGTCTCAATAAAAACATGGTTTGTTTGACAGCACTTTTGAATCATTTCCAAATGATGTTTTTGATGATAAAAAAATGGAAAATAGAAAATAAACATTATACAACAAAATTTAAGGGTTAATTAACGCTTTCACACCGGAATAGCTGATTATTCCATACACGTGTATGGTGAGGATAGCAGAGAAATGGTCACAATGCTGAAAGCCATCACAAAAAAAGTTGGCGAAGAAGAGTAAGATTAATAATCAAAACTTCATTAACGCTTTCACACCTACATATCTGATATAGATGATGAGGACAGCACAGAAATGGTCTCCATGCTCGGCAAGACAGTTCAAATGAGTGTAACATATATTTTTTAGTAGAAATGAAGAAACTATTTATATTTTCATCAGAAAAATGGTGAATGTTCGGCATGAAATGGATCAATTCATTGTGTCTGTGCATCATTCATCCAGATATGGAATGTACACGTACATTTTCATATGAGACACGCCATGTGATTCTGTACCTTCGGACATCATTAAATATGTTTACTAAATTTACAATATTTTTCGTAAATAAAGTCGAAAGTTGACAGAATTATCAGAGTACATGCGGAATATAATTCCGCATGTACTCTGAAAATTCTGTCAACTTTTGACACCGTTTACGTAAAGTTTTGTAATCGTATTTCATGAAATTACGCAGATGTCCAAAGGTACAAAATCACATGACGTGTTTCATTTATGGATATTATGTTTACTGTTGCTGCCATGGGAGATTAGCTTATAATCAAAATATTGTTAAAGTTTACAACTTGTAATTAGTCGTGTGCCTAGGTGACTTGGGTAAAAAAAAAATCTTGTGGTGTGGGAAAGCCTCGTCCAGTATCCCGTGACTTTTCCAAGTTTATATCCCCGATAAATTCAACAAAAAGGCCATTCATTCCTTATAATTCCAGCATTTGAAATAAATTCATCAAGTAAATGTGTTTATTTTCCGTTTTATTAAGAATTATTTTAACTGCGCCTCACGATTACGAAAAGTAGTTTAGCGTGGGAGTTTACTGGGATATAAATTTTGGACAGAGACTTGCTACGGACCAATCAAATGTTAGGGAATTGTGTAAATATTATTTTGCTGGAATTATATAGTTATATCCCTTGGGTAAATTGTTTTGTTTGAGCTTGTATTTTTGTAATTTTGCAATTGTGCCTCGTTTACTAACAAAGCCGTTAGTGGGGCAACCGTGTTCTATGAACACATTTTCTAGATGGGCCTTATGTCGGTGAAAACTTCATGTATATCCCTGTTTATTTTTTGACTCGGACATTGCAATATGGGACATAGAAAACAGTAAACACATTATTGTTATTTGTAAGATCCACTATTTACTTTTATAGTACATGTATCCTAGTATCCTAGTATACCACAGATGTGGATCCTGAGCTAGCACTTAGAAATATTTAAGGCTTTTATAATTCTTATTATTATATACGTACGTTTCCCATTGAAACACAATGGAACGTAAGACGTCAATTTCTTTCCCATATTGACGTCGCACGAGTTCATATTGGTCAGTGCCGGAACTACGTTTCACCTCGTGAAATAGTTCCTTCTAAATCACCACTTATTTGATTATTTTATTTTACATTTTGTATAATTTTTAGTCGCATTTTAGAGTGATTTACGTAAATAATAAAAAGGTTATTTGATTTGTATGTGGATATTTGCCACTCGTTTCGCTGCGCAACGATATTGCACTCCTAAAGTCGCGCAATATCGCACGCTTCGGAACTCGTGCATATATCTACATACAAATCAAATAACCTATAATTATGCATGTACATTGTATTTTGTGTACGGGGAGCCGTTTCACTAAACTTCGTACGACTAAAATATTCATAAGTGCAGATTTAGAATAGTATATAAATTTCAATTGATGGATTTACATTTATTGAGCATAGGCTGCATATGCAGCCTATTCTCAATAAATGTAAATCCAATAATTGTTTACAAGAACACATTGTTAATGTGAAATTTACAGACTATCATAATTTTGCACTTACAAACATTTTAGTCGTACAAAGTTTAGTGAAATGGCCCCCAGATGTTTACTATTTTATTTTAAAGGTATTTTACTATTGTTATGAGAATCAATACTTTACAAATGTTTTACAACATATTTTTACTGTTATGACTGTGATATATATATTTTTACCATTACATGTAAATTCTTAGCACACATTTTTCTCATATCAGTTTTTAGCTCACCTGAGCGAAGCTCATGTGAGCTATTGTTACCGCAATGTGTCCGTCCGTCCGTCCGTCCGTCCGTCCGTCTCCGTCCGTCCGTCCGTCCGTCCGGGCCAACATCGGGGGTTTAGGAGCTTAGGGTAAGGGTTAGTAACAATGGATTCCTTTGTTATAGTCGGTAAGCTCCTAATTCCATTGATCTTTAGGAGCTAATCCTTTGATCTTTTAAAGAACAAAAAGCTCATAACTCCCAAATGTTTGAAGTCCGTCCGTCCGTCCGTCCGTGAACATTTTCAAACGTCTTCTCCTCGGTAACCATTGGGCCTATAGTCACCAAACTTCATGGTCATGGTCCTTAGGTAGGGGGATTACAAAATTGTTAAAATGACGTCAATACGTAATCCAAGATGGCCGCCGTCTAAAAATAGCACAAATTCTTCAAAAATCTTCTTCTCAAGAACCGCCAACCGGATTTCGACAAAACTTGGTAGGAATGATCGATGTACAATGCTCTTTCAAATTGTTAAAATGGTGACCCCGGGGTCAAAAATGGGCGTGGTCCGTGGGGTCAAATTTTATTTTTGACCGAATATGGTCATGTTATATATCAAATCGAAGGTATCAACGAGGCCATCACTCTGGTGCATTTTTGTCGAAATCGGATGGTTACGTCATCCAAGATGGCCGCCGAAAGGTCAAAAGGTCGTTCTTTTATTAGAGATTTCAAAATTCTTCTTCACATGAACCGCTTGGCCCATGGTAGCAAAACTTACAAGTTATGGTCCATGGATGAAGCCTTTTCAGATTTGTTAAAATGGAGGTCATCGCTAATCCAAGATGGCCGCCGTCTAAAAATAGCATAAATTCTTAAAAAATCTTCTCATTAACCGCTAGCCGGATTTCGACGAAACTTGGTAGGAATGATCGATGTACAATGCTCTTTCAAAGTTGTTAAAATGGTGACCCCGGGGTCAAAAATGGGCGTGGCCCGTGGGGTCAAATTGGGGTCAAATTTTATTTTGGACCGAATATGGTCCTGTCTATATCAAATCGAAGGTATCAAAGAGGCGATCGCTCTGGTACATGTTTTGTCGAAATTGGATGGTCATATCATCCAAGATGGCCGCCGAAAGGTTAAAAGGTCATTCTTTTATTAGAGATTTCAAAATTCTTCTTCACACGAACTGCTTGGCCCATGGTGGCCAAACTTCACAGTTATGGTCCATGGGTGAAGCCTTTTCAGATTTGTTAAAACGGGGGTCGTTGCTAATCCAAGATGGCCGCCGTCTAAAAATAGCACAAATTCTTAAAAGATCTTCTTCTCATGAACCGCCAGCCGGATTTCGACGAAACTTGGTAGGAATGATCGATGTAGATGCTCTTTCAAAGGTGTTAAAATGGTGACCCCGGGGTCAAAAATGGGCGTGGCCCGTGGGGTCAAATTGGGGTCAAATTTTATTTTTGACCGAATATGCTCATGTCATATATCAAATTGAAGGTATCGATGAGGCGATTGCTCTGGTGCAATATTTGTCGGAATCGGATGATTTGTCGGAATCGGATGATATGTCATCCATGATGGCCGCCAAATGTCCATTTATTCAAGATTTTGAACGTCTTTTTCTCAGGAACCACATGGCCGATGCTGGCCAAACTTCATAGTAAGTTAAGATCCTTGAGTGAAGCATTTTCAGGTTTGGTCATCGCTTAATCCAAGATGACCGCCATCTAAAAATAGCACAATTTTTTTAAAACACATGAACTCGATGTCACATTCTCCTCTGGTGTTCATGGAGTCAGGTGAGCAAATTAGGGCCATCATGGCCCTCTTGTTTAGTGGGTGGCAGCACGCGATGTGTAATTTAACGTTCGGGGTTCAGCCTTACCGGAATTCCCTGGTTTGGCCCTTACATACGTCTTTGGCATTTTGTATGCGACAGTTGAATTTGGATATACCCCTTATGTGACTGTTACGATATTCGTAATCCTATTTTAGGAGAAGGGGCCAAGTGACTTGATGTGGTATGGACCTGGTACCAGGTCAGGTTATTCTAATTTCAGGGCTGAATATATTTTTTCTCGATGTAAATATTCCGTTCTGATTTTGGGATTTTCCCCCCAATGCAGCAGGTTAAAATGGGATCAAACTTGTTTGCCCGACCTTACATGACCTTAGCTGTTGATAGGCCGTTAAACACTAATAAACAAACAAACTTACCGGAATTCCGACTGGAGACCTGGTTTGGCCCTCACATACTTCTTTGGCATTTTGTATGTGACAGTTGAATCTGGTTATACCCTTTATGTGAGTATTACGATCATTCGTAATCCTATTTTAGATGAAGGGGCCAAGTGACTTTGGTGTGGTATGGACCTGGCACCAGGTCAGGTTATTGTCTCGCCCGCGAAGCGGAAAGCGAGACATTGGTTTTGCTTTTCCGGAGTCCGCGTCGGTGGCGTCATCATTCAATGTTTTTCGTGTTACGGTCATTACTTCAACACCTCATCAGCTACAGTCATCAAATTGTATACATACCTTTACTATGATATGTAGATGAATATAGGACTATTAAAAAAAATTCCGGTCTCCAGGGTCAAGGTCAAACTCTGTTTCTTTCTATGCTACTAACTGAACATTAATGCATGAAGACCTGTTTTCTCGTGTGCTCTGTACACCTTACCTGTAGAGAGAACAATAGCCTTCTCCGGTTGAACAATAGTGACTGGGAGAACCATTCACCTGTGCATGTGCTAGCATGTGCAAATGTCCAGACTGACCACTAACTGACCACTAACTTTTTACAGGTAATTTATACAGGTAAATTACATTTCCGTAAACTGTGTTGACAATATTGTGGCAATATGTGGACCTGTGCAGATATGATATGTAGATATATATATATAAGACTATTAAAAAAAATTCTGGGCTCCAGTAGCTAGCATTATTTTTGTTAATTTTTAAACTTCCATTTTTTTTAATTTTTTTTGTCTAGTAGCATAAGGTCGTAATTGCTATATATGGACTATTATCATATAATAAAACAATTATTGACTAGTGAGCCATAGAATATAATCTGATATTCTATGGCTCACTAGTAAATAATTGTATCCCCCAGACTACCGTCGGGGGATACTATGGATTTGACAGCGCGCCGCGTCCGCGTCCGCCGCAGACACTTCTTGTCCGGAGCATAACTCGAACACCCTTTGGAATATTTTCATGAAACTTCACACATGCATAGACCACGACCCGAAGGTGTGTCGCGCACAAGAATGACAACTCTTGCATAGCTAATTTTTTAGTTATCTCCCTTTTTTGTTTCTCGCACTGATTTCGTGTCCGGAGCATAACTCCACCACCCTTTCGAATATTTTCATGAAACTTCACACATGCATAGACCACGACCCGAAGGTGTGTCGCGCACAAGAATGACAACTCTTGCATAGCTAATTTTTTAGTTATCTACCCTTTTTTTGTTTTCGCGCACTGATTGACCATAACTCGACCACCCTTTGGAATATTTTCATGAAACTTAACACATTCAATTAGACCACGAACCGAAGGTGTGTCGTGCACAAGAATGACAACTCTTGCATAGCTAATTTTTGAGTTATCTCCCTTTTTTGTTTTGCGCTCACTGATTTCCTATCCGGAGCATAACTCAACCACCCTTTGGAATCATTTTCATGAAACTTCACACATACAATAGACCACGACCCGGAGGTGTGTCGCGCACAAGAATGACAACTCTTGCGTAGCTAATTTTTCAGTTATCTCCCTTTTTTGTTTTGCGCACTCTACAAACTGGACAATAATGCATGAAGACCTGTTTTCTCGTCTGCTCTGTATACCTTTTCTCGTGTGCTCTGTACACCTTACCTGTAGAGAGAACAATAGAAAACTGGGAGAACCATGTGCTAAGCATGGGCTAGCATGTGCAGATGTCCACTGCTTGACCACTGCTTGACCACTGCTGACCAGGTAATTTATACAGGTAAATCACTACATTGGGTACTGTGTTGAAATATTGTGGCATTATGTGGACCTCTGCAGATATATGTAGATAAATATAGGACTATTAAAAAAAAATCTGGTCTCCAATAGCAAGCATTATTATTTTTAAACTTTTTTTTGTCTTTTTTTTTTTTTTTTTTTTTTTTTTTTTTTTTTTCATTATTTTTTTTCATTTTTTTTTTCAAATTATTTTTTAATTTGACTGGAAAAAAAATCTGGGCTCCAGTAGCAAGCATTATTATTTTTAAACTTTTTTTTTCCATTTTTTTTGTTTTCATTTTTTTTTTCAAATTATTTTTCAATTTTTGTCCAGTAGCAGAAGGTCGTAAGTGCTATATACAGACTATTCACCTGTACATGTGCTAGCATGTGCAACTGACCACTGACCACTTACAGATAATTTATACAGGTAAATGATTATATTACATTTCCGTAAACTGTGTTGAAAATATTGTGGCATTATGTGGACCTGTGCAGATATATGTAGATAAATATAGGACTATTAAAAAAAAATTCTGGGCTCCAGTAGCAAGCATTATTATTTTTAATTTTTAAACTTTTTTTCCATTTTTTTTTTTCATTTTTTTTTTTGCAAAATTCTTTTTCAATCCAATTTTTGTCTAGTAGCATAATGGTCGTAAGTGCTATTTATACAGGGACTAATTATCCTATAATAAAACAATTATTGACTAGTGAGCCATAGAATATAATCTGATATTCTATGGTTCACTAGTCAATAATTGTATAATATGTTCGGGCCAGTGAAAATTGCTTTCGGGCCCAGGCTCGAGGTCAAGGCGGGACAAGGCGAGGCATCTGATTCCGCGGAATTCTTGTTTACTTATCTCCCTTTGTTGTTTTGTGCTCTGATTTTGTATCCAAAGCATAACTCGAACACGCATATACGCATTGCTCTAATGGTCCTCTACCGCCCTTCTTGTATGTGAGAGTTGAGTCCGGCTATGCCCCATATATAAAAGTAAGATTAGCGCTAATCCTATTAACTTTTAGGGGATGGGATAAATGATGCTGGTGTGGTCGAGGGCCTGGCACCAGATCAGGTTGTTCTAATTTTCAGGAACCTGAATATATATTTTGATTGTAAATATTTTGAGTTTCTGAAGTTGGGATTTACCCCCCTTGGACAGGTGGATACGGGACTCGACCCCGTTGACCCGTCTGCGTGAGACTCCCTGAGGCTTGTACCTCAGTCAGAAAAACACGTTAAACCCTATTCACTCATCATCACACCTCCCTCTACCGCCTGTGCCAAATCACCCCGTTACGTTCGTGCCCCCAGTCAAGCCCTGGGTCAAGGTCACATACTAGTGCTTCAAAAACATTAACGCTTGGGTAAATATCTTATACTTTCTGTTTTCTTTCATGGATCATGGATATCTTCATTATTTCATATACGCATTGCCTCAATGGTCCTCTACCGCCCTGTGCCAAATCCACGTTCGTCTGCCCACCAATCAGGGTCAAGGTCACATACTTGTGCTTCAAAAACTTTAACGCTCATGAAATATCTTATAATTTTTCTTTCCATTCCACGGATCAACTTCATATTTATATACGCGTTGCTCTAATGGCGTCTACCGCCCTGTGCCAAATCCACGTTCGTCCTGCCCCTCCAAGCCCAGGGTCAAGGTCACATACTTAGTGCTTCAAAAACATTAACGCTTGGGTAAATAATCTTATACTTTCTGTTTTCTTTCATGGATCATGGATCATCTTCATTTTTTTCATATACGTTGCTCTAATGGTCCTCTACCGCCCTGTGCCAAATCCACGTTCTCCTGCCCCACCAACCAGGGTCAAGGTCACATACTTGGTGCTTCAAAAACTTTACGCTCGGTAAAATATCTTATAATTTTTCTTTCCATTCAGGATCAACTTCATATTTCATATACGCGTTGCTCTAATGGTCGTCTACCGCCCTGTGCCAAATCCACGTTCGTCCTGCCCTGCCAAGCCCAGGGTCAAGGTTCACATACTTAGTGCTTCAAAAACTTTAACGCTCGGGTAAATATCTTATAATTTCTGTTTTCTTTCATGGATCATCTTCATATTTCATATACGCATTGCTACTAATGGTCCTCTACCGCCCTGTGCCAAATCCACATTCGTCCTGCCCCCGCCAAACCCAGGGTCAAGGTCACATACTTGGTGCTTCAAAAACTTTAATGCTCCAGGTAAATATCTTATAATTTTTCTTTCCATTCACGGATCAACTTCATATTTCATATATGCGTTGCTCTAATGGTCCTCTACCGCCCTGTGCCAAATCCACGTTCGTCCCGCCGCCAAGCCCAGGGTTAACATCATTATACTTAGTGCTTCAAAAACTTTAACGCTCAGGTAAATATCTTATAATTTCTGTTTTCTTTCACGGATCAGCTTCATATTTCATATATGCATTGCTCTAATGGTCCTCTACCGCCCTGTGCCAAATCCACGTTTGTCCTGCCCCCCGCCAAGCCCAGGGTGAAGGTCACATACTTGGTGCTTCAAAAACTTTAACGCTCAGGTAAAAGAAAATTTTGACTTGCAATTTGGCCTCATTTATTATCAAAGCGATATGTGGGACATCCGTGTTCTATGAACACATTTTCTAGTTTATTAAACTTCACACATGCATAGAAGACGACCAAAGGTGTGTCGCACGTAAGAATGACAACTCTTGCGTCGTTAATTTCTTAGTTATCTCCCTTTGTTGTTTCGTGCACTGATTTCGTGTCTGGAGCGAGCATAACTCGAACACCCTTTGGAATATTTTCATGAAACTTCACACATGCATAGACCACGACCCTAAAGGTGTGTCCCGCAAGAATGAGAACTCTTGCATCACTAATTCTTTAGTTATCTCCCTTTGTTTTTCCGTCACTGATTTTGTCTCCGGAGCATAACTCGAACACCCTTTTTTCAAACTACTTGTGTATCTGGGGAGGGGGATACACATGCGCTTGTCGTCAAGCGTCCATTTCTAGTTGTATAATATGTTCGGGCCAGTGACAATTGCTTTCTGGCCCAGGCTCGAAGTCAAGGCGGCGGGACAAGGCGAGACATTTGATTCCGCGGAATTATTGTTCTAATTTCAGGGCTGAATGTATCGTTTCTCGATGTAAATATTCCATTCTGATTTTGGGATTTTCCCCCCAATGCAGCAGGTTAAAACGGGATCAAACCCATTTGCCCGGCCTTACATGACCTTAGCTGTTGATAGGCCGTTAAACCCCAACAAACAAACAAACTCATATTGGTCATTTTTCTCTGACAATCATGTTTTCAATGTAAGTATTATAATCTATGTTTGAGTATGCGATGGGTAATCGGGATTCATCCTTACTGGAATCCCGACCGGAGGCCAGTAGGCGATTTCATCAAATTGCAAAGTATACTTATCTATAGTCTGTTTCACGAAAGCTGCCCAAATTTTACGGCCATATAAACAATTCAAAAACCATATTTTTTTCGATAATATTAAATTAAAGGAAAATTTAAGAATGAGCCTTCTTAAGTTTCGTGAAATTTGGTCAAATATTGATTTTATTACGAAAAATTGATTTGTCTATGGGAATTTAAACATGGGGAAAAAGGATAGGAGAGTGGTGGGAGGAGTCAAAAAAACTTTTTTTTTTGGAAATTGACTCCGAAACCTAGCTAGATAGCTTGGAAATGGTCTAACTAAGAAAACAAAAGTTAAATTTTAAAAATCGGTCCAGTATTTCTGAAATTCTAAAAAATTTCCCCATGTTAAATCCCCATAGACATCTTCACTCCTAACATGGGGAAATTTTGTTTTCGCAATAAAATCAATATTTGACCAATTTTCACGAAATAAAAAGAAGGCTCATTCTTAAATTTTCCTTTAATTTAATATTATCGAAAAAAGTATGGTTTTTGAATTGTTTATATGGCCGTAAAATTTGGGCAGCTTTCCTGAAACAGACTATAGCAAAGTATACTTTGAGAGAGAAATTTTCAATTTTAGGATAAATTTAGTAATTTTTATTTTACTGAATTTATTTGATGTACAATTTTTACTGTAAATATTCAGTTCTAATTTTGGAATTTTCCACCCAGCACAACAGGAAAAACATGGGATTCAACATTAATCCAGCCTAAAATGACCTCCACTGTTGACAGGCCATAAAACACCATTAAATAAATAATGAATTTTATTTTAATAAAATGAAAATAAAAATAGAACTGGTATTTCTATGTTGATGCCCTTTGGTGGAAGGGAAGGATGGTCCAGTGACATAACTGTAGTCCTCGACAATATCTTCATTCAAAAATCACTGGGGGCCTTTTCAGTAAATGCTGTACGACTAAAATGTTTGTAAGTGCAAAATTAGTTTGTGTAAATTGTACATTAACATATTTAGTGAAACGGGCCTCTGGTGCACTGACGACTTGGCACCAGGTCAGGTTATTATAGTTTCAGGGTTGCATATATATCTTTAGCTCAGCTGAGCCAAAGGTTCAAGTGAGCTATTGTTACCGCTTTTCGTACGACGTCGTCCGTCCACAATTTAAAACGTCTTCTTCTCCGGAACCTCTGGGCCGATATTGGTTAAACTTTACACACATGCTACATGTAGGGGGATTACATATTTGTTAAAATGGAGGTCGTCGCCATTCCAAGATGGCCACCATCTAAAAATAGCACAAATTGCAGGAATGATCGATGTACAATGATCAATGATCTTTCAAAGTTGTTAAAATCGAAAATGGGCGTGGCCCATGGGGGTCAAATTTAATATTTCACCAAATATGATCAAATCATATATCGATGAGGTGATCGCTCTGGAGCAGTTTTCATCGCAAAAGGACGATCATCCTAGATGGCCGTCGAAAGGTCATCCTTTTATTTGAGATTTCAAACATCTTACCGAATATGGTCAAATCATATATCAAATCGAAGATATCGACGAGACGATCGTTCGGCTGCAGTTTTCATCAAAATCGGATGATTACATCATCCTTACATCATCCAAGATGGCCGCCGGAAGGTCAAAAGGTCATCCTTTTATTTGAGATTTCAAACGTCTTCTACACAACCGGTTGGCCATTGCTAGCCAAACTTCACAATTGTGGTCCTTGGGTGAAGCCTTTTCAGATTTGTTAAAATGGAGGTCTTCGTTAATCCAAAATGGCCGCAGTCAAAAAACAGCACAAATTCGTAAATATCTTCTCATGAACCGCCGGACGGATTTCAACCAAACTTGGCAGAATCAGTGATGTACAATGCTCTTTCAAAGTTGTTAAAATCGTGACCCTGGGGTCAAAAATGGGCGTGGCCTGTGGGGTGAAATTTCATTTTTGACCGAATATGGTCATGTCAAATAGCAAATCGACGAGGTATTGACGAGATGATCGAAACAGCGAAACATATCTAAGTTGAACATCCATATTTTGGCATGCTATTTGTGATTGTCCACTAGTCTGTTTGTAGCTAAGATTCTGTGACCACTACTGTCTGCTCAAATTTTACTGCCATATAAACAATGCAAAAACAATATTTTTTTTATAATAAATTCTTTGGTCCAATATTATTTTATTATGAAAAATGGGTTTGTCTATGGGAATTTAACATGGGGGAAAAGGAGGTGGAGCTGTGGGAGGAGTAAAAAAACAAAAGATTTTGGAAATTGACTCCGAAACCTACGGAAGATATTATTTTGAGGGAACAACATAATATCTTGTTCGCACAGGATAATATTTTGAGGGAACAGGATAATATCTTGTTATATATTATGTTGTTCCCTCAAAATAATATCTTGTTCCCACAAGATAAAAAAAAAACTCATGCCTAGAAAAAAAAAGTTTGCATGTCACCTCTGCGCTTCCGTAGAAACCTGGCTAGATAGCTTGTAAATGATCTAAGAAAACGAGTTAAATTTTTAAAATCGATCCACTATTTTTGAAATCTTAAATTTTTCTATTATTTTATATTACCGAAAAAAATATTGTTTTTACATCGATATATCCGTATTTTTTGGGCAGGTTTCATGAAAAGACAGTATTCTGTTGGTATCTTACATTCTTTGACCACTAGGATATCAAGGTGCATGATCACGTGGTTAGAACAAGTGTTGAAAGCTGCCCACTCCAAAATAAGTATTATTTGATAGCTTCCTTAAAGGTACATACCCACTCAATAGGCACACAATGTTCTTTACATCAGATACATCATCTGAGACATTTTATGGCAAAATAAACATTCATTCATCATTACCACACGTATTGATTGGCATTATTATACATTTTATGTCAGACAATAACTTTCCACATTGATATCAGAGGCGATAACCGTGTTTCCTTAAAATGTTAATGGCCATTACTCAGAGCTGCCAACTGTTACGATTTTTCCGTATTTGTTCCGGAAAATACGTTAGAAATACGGAAGTACGGATAACAATTAAAAAGTACGATTTTTAAAAAAATCAGCGCGGGAATATCTGGAAATAATAATTTCGTTTCACAATTCTGCCAATAAATCCTATTTTTTTATTTACCCGTAATCATACTCGCCGAGGCGCTTACCATTTCGATTCTTGTTGTGTAGTAATAGTAGTTTCAAGCGCTCAGCTATAGATTTATTCATCACGTAAATTCATAAAATGTCTGCTCCAAAGCGTGCAGCCAACGAATTTGGGTATTTTTTATTGAAAGAAGTTAGGAGAACAAATCTGTTCATCAATGATTACAGCGAGACATGGCCCAATTTGGTCCTGTCAAAGCGCGGTGATGAATTTGCGTCTTGCAAGCAGTGTAATTGTGATTTTTCGGTTGGCCATGGTGGCCGAAACGAGGGCCAAGGCTCTAAAAAAGTTAATTTATGCATATAAGTGAGTACTCATTTGTGTTCCGGAAAACATATGTGGTGTTCCGGAAAATAGCCTCCTTTTCTCTCCATGTTCCTCATGTGACCGACATGGGGTTGGCAGCTCTGCATGATTACTATTTATACTCTGTATTTATTTTTCGATGTGCAATTATCATACTTTATAATCTGTCGAAAATATTATTTTTTCATGTGACGCATTTAATTAGTATAAATAATTAAAAAATACCATGCCTCATTTGCATATGAAAATAGCCTGGTACCAACGCGCGTCACTATCAGTAAAATAAATATTACTAAATGATTATATCTGTATAGCGGCCACTCGTCATATTTAGAACTGGTGGAATAGTGAGACAATTATACACTTATTTAATTCCTATAAAGAACAGTTTGTGCTTATTGAGTGGGCATGTACCTGCAACGGATTTTGATGAAATATGGTGTAGCGAACGCGTCTTCATGAGCTGCATTTGGTGGTCTCGGGACTTTGGTATGCCACATACTTATATCGTTTTTCGGTGTCAGAATTGTCAGTAAACACGGAAATTGATTCATCGCAAAACAACAGAAGTTCGGGCCAAAGTACTGAGACCACCAAATGCAGTTTAACAAGACGCGTTTGATGCACCATATTTCATCAAAATCCATTACATAATAAGAAAAATATAAAAGAATATGTACCTTATGTATCGGAGGTGGTTCTGGATGTTTCAGTAATTGTTGTTGTTGTAACCACGTGATCAAGCACCTTGGATATGTTGGAATACTGATTAAATTGGGCAGAAACAAGTCAGTAAACATGAATTTCATGAATTCATTTAATGACAATTCAAATACATGTACAGTGCAACCTTTGTACAACAGCCACCTATGGGAAGACGCAAAACTGGCTGTTGTAGAGATGTGGCTGTTGTAGGGAGGTTAATGCTGAATTAAATTTTGTCGTCTGCTGTCTATTTATTTCCTTCAATAATTGTCATCAAATACATGTTTTGACAGCATTTAAGAATCATTTCCAATGGAAATGATTCTAAAATGCTGTCTAAACATGTTTTATTGAGAAAGAAGGCAAAAGCAAAGAAGACAGAAATTTTCATGCTCAGCAGTCTAAAGGTTAGATATAGACGAAATCATCCATTTGGGATATAAAATAGCGGCTGTTACAGAGAGGGTGTTGTTGTAGAGAGGCGGCCGTTCGGGGAGGTTCGACTGTATGTGAATGTCATTTAGCAAGACAGAATAAACGTTGTACAAGAACACGAACTGAAACAAACAACATTAGAACTTTAAAAACTAGTGAGACAAAATGACACATGTAAGTTGTGTTATGCAGGTGAAAACAGGGCTGTGACACGAGATATGTAGCTTATGACATCTGCGACCAGTGTAAATCCTGATCAGCCTGCGCTGTTTGATCAGGATCTTCACTGATGGTCAGTGAAACACCTACCCTGCTTCTAACAAACCGCATGGATCCTTAACAGACTGCATGATACAAAACTACCGTCTGTTCCACGTTTTGCTGCCGGCAAACTTTTGGCTATTGCCGGTAAACATATTAAATCTAAAAAAATATTAAAAGTACTTTTTCATTAATAACAAAAAATTCACCCTCCCTTAATGTTTTTATTTGATGAAATTCCAGCAAATATTGATTTTATTGCGAAAAAAAACTACTTTCCTATTGGAATTTAACATGGTGAAAAGAGGAGGAGGGAGACCAAGATTTACTCAGAAACCTGGTGAGATAGCTCGGAAATGATATAAATAAGAAAACGAGTTATATTTTGAAAATCGGTCCAAAAATACATGTCAAAAAAAATATTAAAAAAAATATATTTTAGCCCCCATGTTAAATAAAAAATTTCGGGAGGGGGATTTTTTTGTTATTGATGAAAAAGTATTTACAATTTAATATTTTTTAGATTTTTTGTGTTTAATAGCCAACAGATTGTCGGCAGAAAAACGTGGAACATACAGTAGATTGGTCACAGATGACATCAGCCACATTTCTCCAGTCACAGCCACATATGAGATAATTGGATGACAATATAGAGAATAGTAGGTTAGTGCCATGAATGGGAAAAAATATCTGGCAAGGCTCAGGAAACGGGATGGGCGAGACTCTGCCAAGCACATCCCGTTTTCGTGCCGCGCCAGATATTTTTCCCATTCACGGCACTAACCTACTATTTTATTTATCCCGTCAACACCTACAAATGGCTTTAAAATGCACCAGCCACCACACATATTCATACGCAGTGATTAGGTCGTATTGACAGGATATCAAAAATGTTTCATGGCACCGTGTTTCACGGCACATACGCACCGTGTTGACAGGATAAAAAACAATTGTATGGTTATCCCAGTGAGTAATGTATATAAAACGGGCGTGGGGACCATTTCTCCAAACTTTGTACCACAGTATTAAAGGTACATGCCCACTCAGTAGACACAAAATGTTCTTTATAGGAATTAAATAAGTGTATAAGCTAAGGTCATGTAAGGCCGGGCAAACAGGTTCGATCCCGTTTTAACCTGCTGCATTGGGGGGAAAATTCCAAAATCAGAACTGAATATTTACATCGAGAAACAATATATTCAGCCCTGAAATTAGAATAACCTGACCTGGTGGCAGGTCCATACCACACCAAAGTCACTTGGCCCCTTCCCCTAAAATAGGATTACGAATAATCGTAATACTCACATAAGGGGTATAACCAGATTCAACTGTCACATACAAAATGCCAAAGACGTACGAGAGGGCCAAACCAGTCCCGCTATACAGATATAATCATTTAGTACTATTTATTTTACTGATAGTGACGCGTGGTGGTATCAGGCTATTTTCATATGTAAATGAGGCATGATATTTTTTTAATTATTTATACTAATTAAATGCGTCACTTGAAAAAATAATATTTTCGACAGATTATAAAGTATGATCATTGCACATCGAAAAATAAATACAGAGAATAAATAGTAATGTCCGTTAACATTTTAAGGAAACACAGTTATTGCCCCTGATATCAGTGTGGAAATTTACATCTGATATAAAATGTATAATACTGCCAATCAATATGTGGGGTAATGGTGAATGAATGTTTGTTTTGCCAGAATATGTCTCAGATGATGTCTCTGATATAAAGAACAGTTTGTGCTTGGAAAAGTCGCGGGAATACTGGACGAGGCCTTCCGGCCTTCGTCCAGTATTCCCGCGACTTTTCCAAGTTTATACCCTGATAAATTCCACAAAAAGGCCATTCATTCCTATAATAACCAATAGGATAAAAATAAACAATTGGCGATAAAAAATTACAATTTTTGACAAAGATTTTTTTTTTTTCGAAAATTGTAATTTTTTATCACCAATTGTTTATTTTTATCGCCAATTGCGAAAGTGGCTTTTCCAAGTTTCCAAGTGCTTCACAAAGACGGATTTAAAACTTGTATCTAGATGCAGAGTATTCGATACTGAGTGGGCATGTACCTTTAAGATGGTCAACATAATTATTCAGATGAAGGTTAGATTGAAAGGTCAACATAAATATGACAATAAATATGACAAACAGCAATATATACATAGAACGTCTGATGATTATACTTCCATGTTACAGGCACGTCGGAAGGCAGCTGACATTGCGCCGCGAGTCCCACTTAAATCAAAGTACTGAAAGTACTGAAATATGTTATCACCACAAAAACTGATCACTTGCGGAACTAGCGACTGAAAGTTGCATATTTTCTCAATCATCATCCAGAGGCAAATGTACAATGATGGTGCAAACCCATTACCACCCATACGTTTTCTCTAGAATAAATTACTTTTTCTAGAGAAAACGTATGGGTGGTAATGGGTTTGCACCACCACCGTACATTTGCCTCTGGATGATGATTGAGAAAATCAATGTTTGCCAATACCACTATACAGGCCTGTGATGTTGAAAGGGTTAATGCATCATTGCAAACAGGTGAAAGATAAAATAGTTTTAACATCCCAGCAACAGCTAAGGTCATAAATATTATGTAACAAGCCGTGTAATTTGATACCAAATGAAATGTGTGATTTTCATAAAAAACTATATACAGAAACTGTGATATTTTCTGTAAATGACGTGGAAATTGTCGGAGAAAATGTGAAATTCTTTTGACATCATTTACAGATAGTATAAATTGTGTAATACATTTAATTGTTCATGAGATATCACACATCTTACATTATAAAAGTAGCAAGATTATTACTGGTCCTACTGCTTTTGGGAGGGGGCCAAGTATTTCTGGTGTGGCGAGGACCTGGCATCAGATCAGGATTATTCTGATTTCAGGGCTGAATATATATATTTTGTTTTTTTAAATATGTATTCAGTTCTGATTTTGGGATTTTCCCCCCGTTTATACAGGTAATATATGGGTCTTAGAACTAAACCCATTGACCTGGCATTAAATAACCTTAGCCGTTCAACCCCAACAAACAACGAACTACAACAGGCTAAATGAAATGAAATGAATTGAATCAGATCTTGGGAGCATCTCAGATCTACGTCTCCGCTCGATTACATGTTAGCATGCATTGGTGAACTATGGAGACCCGCAGGTGACATGGATTCTTTTTTATTAATTCGTTCCCACGAAATAACAATTTGTTCCGTTCCTCGAATTAACAATTTGTTCCCACGAAATGACAATTCGTTCCCTCAATTTAACAATTCGTTCCCACGAAGTAACAATTTGTTCCCTCGAATTAACAATTTGTTCCCTCAAATTAACAATTTGTGGGAACAAATTATCAATTTGAGGGAACAAATTGTTAATTTGTGGGAACAAATTGTTAAATTGAAAGAAAAATTGTTAATTCGAGGGAACTAATTGTTAAATTGAGGGAACAAATTGTTATTTCGTGGGAACGAATTAATAAAAAAGAATTCCACGTCCCCTGCGGGGCTATGTAGTGAACAGAAAAATGTACACATCTTTAGTAACTATTTACACCCGGCTGTGAGGTACAAATTGTCTCTATTAGACCAGCCATGTGATTCTGGGGACCGTTTCACTAAACTTCGTACGACTAAAATGTTCGTGAGTGAAAATTTAGGATTGTCTGGAAATTTCAATTGATGGATTTACATTTATTGAGCATAGGCTGCATATATGCAGCCTATGCTCAATAAATGTAAATCCAATAATTGTTTACAAGAAAACATTGTTAATGTGATATTTACAGACATCATAATTTTGCACTTACGAACATTTTAGTCGTATAAATTTTAGTGAAACGGCCCCCTGTACCTTAAGCAGATGTGCGAATTTGCATGAAATGGACATACAGAAACTGCCATATATTCTGTAAATTACGTCGAATGTTGACGAAATTGTCACCGAAATACGGAATTCTATTCATGTGTTCCGAGCATTTCGTCAACTGTCAACCTTATTTACTGAAAATTTTGTAATTATTTTCATGAGATATTGCACATGTTCTCAAGTACAAAATCACATGACTTGCCTCATATATAGATGTGACTTCCACTGTCACACAGTAAACCATATGTACAACTCAAAACATAATTTAACCCATAAATGCAGAATTAAATGATGTCGTCTGCTGTTTGTGTTTTATTGTCTTCTCGTCACAACCATGCATTGAAAACACTTTATAATTGGAAATGATTCTAAAGCATGGTCAAACCATGTTCTTATTGAGAAAGACAAAATATAAAACAACAGCAGATGACAATTTACGTTTCCCGCAGTCTAAGGGTTAATACTCATTGTGTAGAATGGGAATTTCATAGTAAATGTATTTGGGTTATCTACATGTATTTTCAAACTAATAATTTCACAATACTACACGCCCCATTTTGTGAGGTTCGACTCGCTCTTTTGATTGTTATGTTTTTGATTTAGATAATAATTTAATATTTGACATTCTATTGGATTAACCATTACAATACTGAATTAAAGTTTGTTGTATTGTACATTGTATTGTACGTGCATTGAAATAAATTTTGTCGTCTGCTGATTAATTTTTATTTTCCAATTTTATCAACAAAACATAGTTTATCAGAACTTTAGAATCCAAATTGCTGCCAAACCATGTTTTTATCGTGAGAAAAAAAGACAATATATGAAACAACAGCAGACGACAATTATCCTGCATTCTAAGGGTTTAAGTATACTCAATGATTGTGAATCATATAAAGAAACATGGTGCTATGTACTCATTTCTTTATTGGATTCGCAATTTGCAATCTGAAGTCTGGTTTTGTCAGATTTGACACATTTGTGGCTGTGAGAAATAGGGCTTATAGGTTTTGCGACCAGTGTAGATACAGATCAGCCTGTGCATCCGCACAGTCTGATCAGTATCTGCACTGGTCGCCATTCCATCAATAAAACCCGGGTATGTTTCGAACAAGCAATATAAATCGTTATCACACTACACGAGCATGCTATTTGATCAGACTACACTGGTCACAAATCTCACAAGCCCCATTTCTCCAGTCACATTTATTTTGATCATACACACTCCTCAATGACAGCCGCATGTCTTCACAACCATGTGTTTGTATCGCTTGAGAACGACGTTTGATTTTTCATCAAAATATAATACTTGAATAGCTGAGAGTTTTGTGGGAGCACAGCAGGGCTTCGGGACCGCATAGGGTTTTGTGAGGTGCACTAGGGTTTGGACAATCGCGTGGTTTGTAGCGTTCATGTGAGCTCCCAGCGGAAATGTACACTCGCCACCGCAGTAGAATGCCGCGTAGCCTTCTGGGGCAATGATCCAGTCCTGGAAATAGAAATCAATCGTAGGTTGATAGAGTTCAAGGTGCATGATCACGTGGTTATAACAACAACAACAGTGGCTGAAAGTGTTGAAATCTTGACTACTCCAAAGTAAGTATTATTTGATATTTTCCTTAATATATATGAAATATGGCGCAGCAAACGCGTCTTCATGAGCTGCATTTGGTCGCCCAGGGAGTTCGGCACAGACTTCTGTCGTTTTTGCGAAGAATCGATTTCCGTGTCTATCGACACGGAAATCGATTCTTCGCAAAAACGACAGAAGTCTGGGCCAAAGTTCAGAGACTACCAAATGGGGCTTAACAAGATGCGTTTGATCATACACCTTGGAGATTGTGTAAAGAATTTATACAAATTAATTAATTTAAATATTTCTTGAATATAAAAAGAAAATTCGGCACACAAATTCGTCCCGTGACAGATTAGAGAAACTCCAGCAAACTTCTTAACCCTTATCATGCTGAATTAAATTTTCTCGTCTGCTGTTTATTTTCCATTGTTCTCATATAAACATATGGTTTCACAGAACTTTAGAATCATTTCCATTTTAAATGATTCTAAAGCTATGTCAAACTATGTTTTTATAGAGAAAGAAGACAAAATATAAAACAGAAGACAATAATTTTTGTTTCCCGCATTCTAAGGGTTAATTCACAGCCACATGGACCAAAACACTATATTACAAAGCCCCGCAGAGGATGTAGAATTCTTTTTTTATTATTCGTTCCCGCAAAATAACAATTCGTTCCCACAATTTTATGCGAACGAATTGTTAATACGAGGGAATGAATTGTTCATTCGTGGGAACAATTTTTTATATCGAGGGAACGAATTGTTAAAGTGAGGGAACGAATTAATAAAAACGAATTCTACGTCTTCTGCGGAGCTCCGTACTAATGAGACTGAGGGCACAACAATCTGGTGAATGGAGAATATCAATTGAGTTTACATTTCGTGAGATGTTTAAATGTTAAAGGTACATACCCACTCAGTAGGCACAAAATGTTCCTTATAGGAATTAAATAAGTGTATAATTGTGTCACTATTCCAACGGTTCTATAAAAATTACAAGTGCCCGCTATACAGATATAATCATTTAACAAGAAATGCGTCTGTCGAACGCAGATGCCACCTGCAGCATATTTGAGAAACTGTGACAAAGTAAAGTGGTTAACCGAAAAATGTGACGGACGACGGACGGACGGACGGACGGACGGACAGATGGACAGACGGACGGTCCAAACACTATATGCCACCCGTTTCTTCGAAACCCGGTGGCATAATAATATTTTTTACTGTGTGACGCGCGGTGGTATCAGTCTATTTTCATATGCAAATGAGGCATGATATATTTTAGTTATTTATACTAATTAAATGCGTCCCATGAAAAAATGAAATTATAGACAGATTATAAAGTATGATCATTGCACATCAAACAAGAAATGCGTCTGTCGAACGCGGATGCCACCTGCAGCATATTTGAGAAACTGTGACAAAGTGGTTAACCGAAAAGTGTGACGGACGGACAGACGGACGGACGCACGGACGGACGGACAGACGGACGGTCCAAACACTATATGCCACCCGTTTCTTCGAAACCTGGTGGCATAAAAATAAATACAGAGAATAAATAGTAATGTCCGTTGACATTTTAAGGAAACACGGTTATCGCCCTTGATATCAGTGTGTAAATTTTACGTCTGATATAAAATGCATAATAATGTCGATCAATACGTGGGCTAATGGTGAATGAATATTTATTTTGCTAGAAAATGTATCAGATGATGTCTCCGATATACAGAACATTTCGTGCCTACTGAGTAGGCATGCACCTTTAACTTTTAATACAAATCTATTAATTACGTTTTATAAATAATGGAACTGTTATGTGTTTGAAAACAAGGAAATAAGTAACATGACCAAGGTGTATAATCACGTGGTACTAACAACAACAACAAGTACTGAAACTTCCAGAATCCATCCGATTCAAAGTACGTATTCTTTTATATTGTCCTTATTACGTAACGGATTTTGATGAAATATGGCGCATCAAACGCGTCTTGTTAAGCTGCATTTTGTGGTCTCTGTATTTTCGCCCAAACTGCTGTCGTTCCGTGTCTCCGACACGAAATCGATTCTTTGCAAAAACGACATAAGTCTGTGCCAAACTCCCTGGACCACCAAATGCATCTCATGAAGACTCGTTTGCTGCGCCATATTTCATCAAAATCAGTTGCATATTAAGGAAAATATCAAATAATACTTACTTTGGAGTGGGCGACATTGTTGTTGTTGTAACCACGTGATCATGCACCTTGATCACATGGATCACCAATATTCAACTGGCACAGTGAGTGTAATTGTTTTAGCATGCACGTCTAACTCGTACGGAGCCCCGCAGAGGACATGGATTTTTTTTATTAATTCGTTCCCACGAAATAACAATTTGTTCCCTCAATTTAACAATTTGTTCCCTCGAATTAACAATTCGTTCCCTCGAATTAACAATTTGTTCCCTCGAATTAACAATTAATTTCCACGAAATGACAATTAGTCCCCTCAATTTAACAATTCGTTCCAACAAAATAACAATTTGTTCCCACGGGACGATCGAATTGCCAACGGTTATTTTGTAGGAACGAATTGTGAACGAATTGTTATTTCGTGGGAACGATTATAAAATGGAGGGAACAAATTCTTAATTTGTGGTAACGAATTGTTAAATTTAGGGAACAAATTGTTATTTCGTGGAAGCAAATTAATAAAAAAAATAATTCTATGACCCCTGCGGGGCTCCGTAAACTCGAGATTCAAAGCAAGCATTTTAACCCGTTACAGACGATAGACTAGTAAAGTAGTACAAACATTTTGTAAAAAATCCCTATTTTCCTAATTTCGTCTCAGAAGAATAAGTTGTCACCACTCATTTGAACCGTCTCGTCGGGTTAAGCTAAGTACAACCAATTAAAGGTGCATGCCCACTCAGTAGGCACAAACTGTTCTTTACATCAGAGACATCATCTGGGACATTTTCTGGCAAAATAAACATTCATTCACCATTACCCCACATATTGATTGGCATTATTATACATTTTATATCAGACGTAAATTTCCACACTGATATCAGGGGCGATAACCGTGTTTCCTTAAAATGTTAACGGACATTAAAATTTATTCTCTGTATTTACTTTTGGACGTGCAAGGATCATACTTTATAATCTGTCGAAAATATTATTTTTTCAGGCGACACATTTAATTAGTATAAATAATTAAAAACTATCATGCCTTATTTAAATATGAAAATCATCAGTAAAATAAATATTATTAAATGATTATATCTGTAATTTTAGAACTGGTGGAATTGTGACACAATTATACACTTATTTAATTCCTTTAAAGAACAGTTTGTGCCTACTGAGTGGGCGTGTACCTTTAATGATCGTCTCTACACGGGGAAGAAACGAAGGAACAAATTGTAATGTTCTTAACCCTTACTGCGCTTAATTAATTGTTGTCGTCTGCTGGAAATATTTTATTTTCAATATTTCTCGACAAAAACCTGGTTTTGACAGCACATGAGAATCGTCTCCAGTGGAGACGATTCTCATGTGCTGTCAAAACCAGTTTTTTGTTAAGAATTAAAAGAAAAAATGAAAAACAGCAGACGGCAATTACCGAGTGGGCATGTACCTTTAACAAGCCTGGGGGCCGTTTCACTAAACTTCGTACAACTAAAATGTTTGTTTGTGCAAATTTAGGATCGTCTGGAAATTGCAATTGCCTATGCTCAATAAATGTAAATCCAATAATTGTTTATAAGAAAACATTGTTAAATGTGAAATTCACAGACTATTATAATTTTACGCTTATGAACATTTTAGTCGTACAAAGTTTAGTGAAACGGACCCCAGCTGTGTAAAATCAGGGACCACAATTATACCACAATTATACCACTTTGATCATGCACTATTTCTGAAATGTGTGTACATCTATGTATCTTGTGGGCAAGTTTTGCACATAGGTGGGACCTAGGTCCGAGTCTTCCACCTGTGGTGTTTCATTGATGTACCTACCTGCCATCCGAGGCTTATAAAGTTCACATAAAGTGTGTGTCTCTGACAGGCCCGTTTTCTGTAGTTATCCATGGCTGTAACAGATAGGACGGCACATGGAATCAGAATTACATCAGAAATACCATTACATCAGTTATGAACAAACAGCAATCAAACACATGTGATCTGTAGCCTATTTCACCAACATTGCAAAGTATACTTATCTAGCAAAGTATACTTTGAGGGAGTAATCATTTATTTTTCCCGAAGTGCATTATTTCATATAGAACTTAAACGACTGCATATATTTGATGATTAAAAATGTGCAGAATTATTATACTGAATTTATTACATTATCACAGCCAAAATGGCTGTGATAATGTAATAAATTCAGTATAATCAAAACTAATAAATCTTTAAATTGAAAATTTCTCCCTCAAAGTATACCTTGCAATGTTGGTGAAATAGGTTACTGGACCTCAGGCCGACAAAGCCCAAAACGAACATTCTTCCCGTCTTCAATATGAATGTACATTGAAATGGCAGGAAGGTCAGATAGTACGGAACATGGATTTTGTTTATTAATTCGAGGGAACGAATTGTTATATCGTGGGAACGAATTGTTAATTCATGGGAACAAATTGTTAAATTGAGGAACAAATTGTTATTTCGTGGGAACAAATAAATAAAAAAAAAGAATTCTACATCCCCTGCGGGGCTCCGTAGGATAGACAGTGTACACAGAAGTACAAGACATCAAAAATACGTCCTTTGACCTTGACCTTGAGCACAGGGGCCTCATGGGTGGGCTATAGAATGAAAATATCGATGATGACAAATAAGAAGATGAAGTTCCAACAAATTCCCTTA
The DNA here is from genome assembly GCA_029237695.1 of Conchocele bisecta. Classification (NCBI taxonomy): domain Eukaryota; kingdom Metazoa; phylum Mollusca; class Bivalvia; order Lucinida; family Thyasiridae; genus Conchocele; species Conchocele bisecta. The sequence goes on along the minus strand of CM055266.1, from coordinate 9,071,920 downwards.
TTTTACTCTAGTACATTTATTATACTGGAACAAGGTTGTATATGGCGATTTAGGTCGAGGTCACATGTAGGTCATTTGTTTCAGTGTGGTTTGCGGAGCGCATCAACGCCTCCTAATACTATTGAAGATACAAGTCAAACAAAAACTTTAACCTTGCAACGGGCCTATGGACGGAAACGAGTAAACATTAAATGCCCCCTCCAAAATATACTTACAGTAGCTTTCGCCAGCGCCCCAGTGGTAGTAATTTTCCGCCTCGTTGGGAGTGGAGTTCTGCCTCTGTTTGACGGAGCGTGTCCGCCGGATGTTCCGGTTACGTCCAGTCTGGAAGAAACCAACCATGAACGCCTGCAGCTCCTCCGGGCCCTTCCTTCCCACAATTCCAAACCTCCCTGGCTCAATGATACGCCCTGTATGAACAAAATATATTAATAATTTATTAAACAAGTTTCTTGATTGCATAAGAAACGAGACTATTTCTTATGAAATCAGTTAACACGTTGAATAAATAACATATTCTATCAGTCAACGAGTTTAATATACATGTATATCTAACACAAACGTTAGATTCTACTGATTTGCATAAGCACATCATCATAATTTCAAGCTGTACTGATTACCTAACATGTTTTCTGTAGAGGGCTCATTTGCATATTTATTACACTAGTGTATTATGATTTTAATACACTGTGTTATTACACTGTGAAAGCCATTTTATGCCATAAATACATTTATTACACACTTCATATAAAACTACATTCAAGTACCTGCGAGTTATTTGACATAATTCCGGTATTCTAAATAGATACATGTAAATAACAAACCAGAGCTCCAGATAAGGAATTAGTAATTGAGTATTGTCACTCCATCATATCTGAAGCAATTGGGTATTTCAATATTTTAATTGGGTAAAATAAAATCACACTACTGTTTACACATCAACAGACAGCAATTATTGAATAGTTTGCTTCAAAATGAAAACATGTCTTGGCATTTCTAGAATTGTCTCCTTGGAGACAAGAAATACTAAGATGTGTTTTCATGGAAAATAAGAAAAATATGCTAAATTTGTGGTATGTTTATTGTTTTCTGTAGCAAGATAAAGGTACCTCAAATTTGTTATTGCTTTTTGATACTCGCTACTTCTTAAATTGGGTTTCTGGCAATTTTAATTGGGTATTTACGCAAATACGCAGCTTATCTGGAGCTCTGATAAACTAAGAACAATTGCCACATGTGTTTATTCATGTACAACCTTGTTCCTATGCTAAAGTAGAATATACTACTGTCTGTTTCACGAAAGCTGCCCAAATTTTACGGCCATATAAACAATTCAAAAACAATATTTTTTTCGATAATATTAAATTAAAGGAAAATTTAAGAATGAGCCTTCTTTTTATTTCGTGAAATTCGGTCAAATATTGGTTTTATTACGAAAAATTGATTTGTCTATGGGAATTTAACAGGGGGGAAAAAGTGGTAAGGAAGCGTGGGAGGAGTCAAAAAAACTTTGGAAATTGACTCCGAAACCTAGCTAGATAGCTTGGAAATGATCTAAGAAAACAAAAGTTAAATTTTAAAAATCGGTCCAGTATTTCTGAAATTCTAAAATATTTCCCCATGTTAAATCCCATGTCTATGAGGATTTAACATGGGGAAATTTTGTTTTCGCAATAAAATCAATATTTGACCAAATTTCACGAAATAAAAAGAAGGCTCATTCTTAAATTTTCCTTTAATTTAATATTATCGAAAAATATATGGTTTTTGAATTGTTTATATGGCCGTAACATTTGGGCAGCTTTCGTGAAACAGACAGTAGAGAAATATATTCTAGAGTATTGTATAATACGTTAATTTGGCTTCAGCTTAAGTGAGCATAACTTACCGTTATGGAACGAATCCTTAAGAATTGATGCATACCATCCCATTCTCCGAATTATCAAAAAAGATAATTTAGAGACTTTAATCATGCAGATGTCTATCGTTACACATTTCTTTTCAGACCTAATGTTCTCTCCAGAATGTGCTATATGTATAAGTTATTGTTCACATATTGGATTTTAAGGAATGTGAGGGAGCGTTAGCGACCGCAGCATTCAGTTCCTTAAAAATTAAATATGTGAACAATAACATGCTTATAATTAGCCATGTTTATAATACAGTCTCCCATCCGAGTATTGATTTTCCATTTCCTGTCGAACATTCAGTCATTAAATGTGGTAATATGTAGCTTATTGGGGTTAAATCTTGCAACATGTGAAATAAATGGAGCTCGATACTGGCCACCGATTGGCTTAGAAAGTAGGTGAGTTATAAGGCATGTTCCAGATTTCCGACTGTGATTTCAGATTATTAAAAAGTCTAGATAATTTGGAAGCTTTAATCATACAGATGTATATAAGCTAGCTACAGATTTCTTTTTCAGACCTAATGTTATCTCCAGAATGTGCTATATCAAGGTGGGGGATCACGTGGTTTCCGAACAGCATGATGTCATGTTTTTTAGATGTGTTTACAGTAGATTTCCTTTAATATCTTGCTAATGGAATGGCATATTGTTATGAAATATACCGCAGCAAATGCGGTACACGTTGCCATTTATTGTATAGGCGGCTTTAATCTCATAATTATGTCGTTTTGACGAAGAATCGGTGACTGTAAATGTAAACAAGAGCTGTAGGAGAACAGCATAGCTTGACTATGAGGGTTGTCGATTTACACATAGCTTGACAAAGAAGGTGGCCGCGGCCGGTATAACAAGAGTTGTCAGAAGACAACGAAGCTCGCCTGTTGGCAGCCTTAACTCAAACTTGGCACAGTTGCATAAAAAACATGAATATTATATATAATTGACCTTGTGTTAAGGGGCATGCGGTGGACCTTGACATTGGGGTCAGAGGTGCAAGGTGGGTTGTGGGTTTGCTATAGCATAATATAGCATATTAAGATGAATGCATGTATGAAATATCAATGCGCTCCCTGAAAACAAAAGTAAAACAAAATTTAACCCAACGTTAAGTTTATGAACGCACTAAGTTGGTGATTTTCTACAGTATGATAGCTATTCACATGAGGAATGCATGTATGAATGTGCTAAGTTTGTGACCTTGGGGAAAGAGGTCATGGATTTGTTGTAGCACAATAGAGGATCATCAGATGAATGCATGTATGAAATATCAAAGCGTTCCCTGTAAAGAAACAGAAGTTACACAACATTTACCACAACGTTAAGTTTATGAACATGCTAAGTTTGTGACCTTGACCTTGGAGCAAGGGTTGGGTGGTGGGTTGTGGATTTGCTACAGCATGATAGAGGGTCATCTGAGGAATGCATGTATGAAATATCAAGGCGTTCCATGAAAGGAAACAGATGTTATAAGACATTTACCCCAACGTTAAGTTTATGAATGTGCTAAGTTTGTGACCTTGACCTTGGGGTAAGGGGTGGGTCATGGATTTGCTATAGTACGATAGAGTTTCATCAGATGAATGCATGTATGAAATATGAAGGTATTCCCTGTAAATAAACAGAAGTTACACAACATTTACCCCAACGTTATTTTTAAGTTTATGAATGTGCTAAGATTGTAACATTGACCTTGGGGAAAGGGTTGGGTCATGGATTTGCTATAGTACGATAGAGTTTCATCAGATGAATGCATGTATGAAATATGAAGGTATTCCCTGTAAATAAACAGAAGTTACACAACATTTACCCCAACGTTATTTTGAAGTTTATGAATGTGCTAAGATTGTAACATTGACCTTGGGGAAAGGGGTGGGTCATGGATTTGCTATAGTACGATAGAGTTTCATCAGATGAATGCATGTATGAAATATGAAGGTATTCCCTGTAAATAAACAGAAGTTACACAACATTTACCCCAACGTTAAGTTTATGAATGTGCTAGGTGTGTGACCTTGACCTTGGGGTAAGGGTTGGGTGGTGAGTCGTGGATTTTCTACACCTTGATAGAGGGTCATCTGAGGAATGCATGTATGAAATATCAAGGCGTTCCATGACAGAAAACAGATGTTATAAGACATGTAAGTTTATGAATGTGCTAAGTTTGTGACCTTTACCTTGGGGAAAGGGGTGGGAGGTGGGTCATGGATTTGCTATAGTACGATAGAGTTTCATCAGATGAATGCATGTATGAAATCTCAAGGTATTCCCTGTAAATAAACAGAAGTTACACAACATTTACCCCAACGTTAAGTTTATGAATGTGCTAAGTTTGTGACCTTGACCTTGGGGTAAGGGATTGGCGGTGGGTCATGGATTTACAACAGCATGCTAGAGTATCATCATATGAATCCATGTATGAAATATGAAGGCGTTCCCTGTAAATAAACAGAAGTCCCACAACATTTACCCCAACGTTAACTTTATGAACATGCTAAGTTTGTGACCTTGACCTTGGGGTAAGGGTTGGGTGCTGGATCGTGGATTTGCTACAGCATGATAAAGGGTCTGCAGATGAATGCATGTATAAAATATGAAGGCATTCCTGTAAATAAACAGAAGTTACACAACATTTACCCCAACATTAAGTTTATGAACATGCTAAGTTTGTGACCTTCACCTTGGGGTAAGGGTTGGGTGGTGGGTCGTGGATATGCTACAGCATGATAGAGGGTCAGCAGATGAATGCATGTATGAAATATCAAGGCATTCCCTGTAAATAAACGGAAGTTACACAACATTTACCCCAACGTTAAGTTTATGAACATGATAAGTTTGTGACCTTGACCTTGGGGTAAGGGTTGGGTGGTGGGTCATGGATTTGCTACAGCATGATAGAGGGTCATCTGAGGAATGCATGTATGAAATATCAAGGCGTTCCATGAAAGGAAACAGATGTTATAAGAAATTTACCCCATGTTAAGTTTATGAATGTGCTAAGTTTGTGACCTTGACATTGGGGTAAGGGTTGGGTGGTAGGTCATGGATTTGCTACAGCATGATAGAGGGTCGTCTGGGGAATGCATGTATGAAATATCAAGGCGTTCCATGAAAGGAAACAGATGTTATAAGAAATTTACCCCAACGTTAAGTTTATGAATGTGCTAAGTTTGTGACCTTGACCTTGGGGTAGGGGTTGGTTGGTGGGTCATGGCTTTGCTACAGCATGATAGAGGGTCATCTGAGGAATGCATGTATGAAATATGAAGGCGCTGCATGAAAGGAAACAGATGTTATAAGAAATGTACCCCATGTTAAGTTTATGAACATGCTAAGTGTGTGACATTGACCTTGGGGTAAGGGTTGGGTGGTGGGTCATGGATTTGCTACAGCATGATAGAGTGTCATCTGAGGAATGCATGTATGAAATAACAAGGTGTTCCATGAAAGGAAACAGAAGTTATAAGACATTTACCCAATGTTAAGTTTGTAGACGACGCTCACGCCGACGCAGACGCCGACGCGGACGACGCCGACGACGCGGGGGGTATGCCATAAGCTCTTATGCACTTCGTGCATGCGAGCTAAAAACCTTAACCAAGGTTGATTAAATACCTAAACCAAGAGAAGTAATTCAAGGTTAAATGTAGGTCAATGTCAGATATAGGTCAGGGGTTATTGATGTACATCACTAGGAGATGAAGTTTTCCAAGTATGGTTGCTGTAGGCCCAGGAGTATTCCATATACAAGCTTGACTAAAAACCTTAACCAAGTTTGAATACAAACCTTAACCAAGGGGAAATAATCAACGGGAACTAACTAAGTAATTCAAGGTTAAATGTATGTCAAGGTAAAATATAGGTCAGGGGTTATTGATGTACATCCCTATGAGAAAAAGTTATCCAAGTATGGTGTCTGTATGCACAATAGTATTCCATCTACAAGCTTGACTAAGAACCTTAGCCAAGGTTGACTAAAAACTTTAACCAAGGGGAATTAAGTAAGTAATTCAAGAGGAAATGTAGGTCAATGTCAAATATAGGTCAGGGGTTATTGATGTACATCCCTATGAGAAAAGGTTGTCCAAGGATGGTGTCTGTATGCACAATAGTATTCCATCTACAAGCTTGACTAAAAACCTTAACCAAGGTTGACTAAAAACCTTAACCAAGGGGAATTAAGTAAGTAATACAAGAGGAAATGTAGGCCAATGTCAAATATAGATCAGGGGTTATTGATGTACATCCCTATGAGAAAAGGTTGTCCAAGTATGGTGTCTGTATGCACAATAGTATTCCATCTACAAGCTTGACTAAAAACCTTAACCAAGGTTGACTAATAACCTTAACCAAGGGGAATTAACAAAGTAATTCAAGGTTAAATGTAGGTCAAGGTCAAATATAGGTCAGGGGTTGTTGATGTACATCACTAGGAGATGAAGTTGTCCAAGTATGGTGGGTGTAGGGCCAGGAGTATTCCATATACAAGCTTGACTAAAAACCTTAAACAAGGCGTGACGGTGACGCCGACGCCGACGCCAACGCCGAGGCCGGGGTGACTACATAAGCTCTAACTAATCTTCGAATAGTCGAGCTAATAAAAACTAGAGCACGTGAATGTAAGAAATGAACGGTACTCGATTCTTTATTAAATTTATAAGTTATTGTAAAGAACTTTCAGAGCACCCATAAAACACATATATATGCCATCGTATTTGGTGCGCTACATATCATCAAAATCCGTCCGTTTGTTACTGTACAAATGACGTCACATATTACGTCACGTCGAAAAATCGGGTTCGGAAACCACGTGATCACACACCTTGTATATGGCATGTTCTAGAGTCCGAGTGTGTTACCTTTCTGGACATAGGTGACGCGCATATACAGGCCGAGGTTGGTGTAGGGCAGGCCGGTCCACAGGTACATGGCGTGTGTGACGTTGAAGCTGAGCCAGCCCTCGTAGTCCCAGGCCACCGTCATGTTTGTCTCCGGCTCCAGGCTCTTGTCCCTGTGATGTGAGAATAGAGTAAGTCGGGCTCCAGAAAAGGAATTAGTAATTGAGTATTGTCATTCCATCATTTCTGAAGCAATTGGGTATTTCAAAATTTGTATTGTGTAAAATAGAATCACACTACTGTTTACACATCAGCAGACCGCACGTATTGAATAGTTTGCTTCTAAATGAAAACACATCTTGGTATTTCTCCTTGGAGACAATTCAAATGAAATACCAAGATGTGTGTTCATGGAAAAATAAGAAAATGTGCTATAGTTATGGTCTGTTTACAGGCGCGGATCCAGGATTTCGGGTTAGGGGGGGGGGTGGCGTAACTATCTTGCAATACTTGACTATATTATCGAACGCGCTATGGGGTCCGGGTGCATCCCCCGCCCCCCCCCCCCCCCCCCCCCCGGACATTTTTTGAAATCTACATCGCATTTCCTGCGTTCTGGCGCATTTTGGAGCAAAAAGAAAACCAATAAACAATAAATTCACAACGCGATCATAGAAACGTGCCTTGTGATTTGTAAAAAATCTTTACTCGGCGAATTTTAGAGGGGGGGGGGGGCCTGAATCCGACCTTGGTTTATTGTTTTCTGTAGCATGATAAAGATACCACACATTTTTCATTGCTTTTTGATACTCACTACTTCTGATTTCAATTGGGTTTTTGACAATTTTAATTGGGTATTTACGCAAATACGCACCTTACATGTATCTGGAGCGCTGGAGTAAGTGTACCTGGCTTCGCACACACCAATAGTTTACATATTGTATCATTCATGCGGTCTTCTGAAGGCAAGTGTTTTCAAAAATTCAAATTAGGAAAACTGTAACAAGGACCAAATCAAGGTGTGCAAATCCAAGTCCACTGTGCGAAGCCAGGTACACTTGCTCTCTATCGAAATTATGGCGTGTGCAGCAGGCCGAATGTTCTGGCTGTCACGCAGTGCGAATTAAGTTTCAGACAAAAAAATCCGGGTTTCATTCAGCCTGTGTACATTTGTAGACATTTGTGGCAGTGACTCAGTGGAGTGCGGCATCCGCACAGTCTGATCAGGATCTGCACTGTTCGCTATTCCATCAATGAAACACTTGTCATGCAGATTCTGCTTCTAACAAACAGTATTACTATTATAGGAATGAATGGCCTTTTTGTGGAATTTATCGGGGTATAAACTTGGAAAAGTCGCGGGAATTCTGGACGAGGCCGGGATCGGGGTATAAACTTGGAAAAATCGCGGGAATACTGGACGAGGCCTTCCATATCGGGGTATAAACTTGGAAAAGTCGCGGGAATTCTGGACGAGGCCGGGATCGGGGTATAAACTTGGAAAAGTCGCGGGAATACTGGATGAAGGCCGGAAGGCCTCGTCCAGTATTCCCGCGACTTTTCCAAGTTTATATCCCCGATAAATTCCACAAAAAGGCCATTCATTCCTTATAATTCCAGCATTTGAACTAAATTCATCAAGAAAATGTGTTTATTTTCCGTTTTCTTAAGAATTATTTTAACTGCGCCTCACGGTTACGGAAAGTAGTTCGACGTGGGAGTTTACTGGGATATAAATGTTGGACAGAGACTTGCTACAAGCCAATCAAATGTTAGGGAATTGTGGAAATATTTTTGTGCTGGAATTATAGATCCCTATCAGGCTGTTGAATGAGAAACTAGCATGGCCACAAAGTCCATAAGCCACATTTCTCCAACCACAGCAACATATACATACGGAGCCCCGCAGGGGACATGGATTTTTTTTATTAATTCATTCCCACAAAATAACAATTCATTCCCTCAATTTAACAATTAGTTCCCTCGAATTAACAATTCGTTCCCGCGATATAATATTCGTTCCATCGAATTAACAATTCGTTCCCACGAAATGACAATTCGTTCCCTAAATTTAACAATTCGTTTCCACGAATTAACAATTCGTTCCCACGATATTACAATTCGTTCCCACGAATTAACCGTTCGTTCCCGTGGGAACGAATTGTTATTTCGTAACAACGAATATTATATCACGGGAACGAATTGTTCTCGTGGGAACGAATTGTTAAATTGAGGGAACGAATTGTTATTTCGTTGAAGGAATTAATAAAAACAATAATTCTACGTCTGCGGGGCTCCGTATATACGTGCCTGGTATGTTGAAAATGCCAAATATTTATGTCTAGACATCGTTAGCTTTTACTAAAACATTGCGATGTGGGTGACTTGCCAATAATACCGTAATAACCAAAAGTATTCGAAAGAAGCAAAACAAATTGCATCCAAATACATTGCTACCGTGATAAACCAGTCAATATTATTAACCCAGGCCCGTACGCAGGAACTAATTTACGGCGGGGGTGCGTTATCGACGGCGCGAAGTTCTAAATTATTTTGTTTTGCACATCCACGCAGATTAACCCGTTCACCCCTAAGTAACTGGAATAGATTTTGATATGTTAATTTTGCAACCCAATCCAATCATCACAAAATGATTTTCAAACAGTTCATTTATGAACCTGGGTAGTTTTTGTTCTCAACATTATGAAAATTACTTGCAAAAAGAGCAGATCTTGATGACATGGCTCGTCACGAGCTGGCTCATCTGGATCTACACTTTTTGCCAATACCACTATACAGGCCTGTGATGTTGAAAGGGTTAAGGGGGTGCATACGCCGTTGTATACGAGCACTCCAAAACACGCCTGGGTGCATGTATTGATGAACATACACTAACATTAGAGATTTATTACAGAGAAACTCACAATCAAGGTGTATGATCACGTGATACTAACAACAACAACAAGTACCGATTCAAAGTACGTATTATTTTATAGTGTCCTTATTACGTAACGGATTTTGATGAAATATGGCGCATCAAACGCGTCTTGTTAAGCTGCATTTGGTGGTCTCTGTATTTGTGCCCAAACTTCTGTCGTTTTTGCGAATAATCGATTTCCGTGTCTCCAACATGGAAATCGATTCTTCGCAAAAACGACATAAGTCTGTGCCAAACTCCATAGACCACCAACTGCAGCTCATGAAGACGCGTTTGCTGCGCCATATTTCATCAAAATCCGTTGCTTATTAAGGAAAATATCAAATAATACTTACTTTTTGGAGTGGGCGACTTGTTGTTGTTGTAACCACGTGATCATGCACCTTGGTAATGTGTGTCCGACTTAGGGAGGTTTTACAGTATACTATTACACACTAAATGTAGCTACAAAACCGCCTGCATTAATCAACGCTTCTGAACATCTATTGGTGGTAATCTTAACAGGCAATCAAGCAATTTGACTGACTGAGCCTGAGCTGTAGCACAGCTCTGGCTCCGCCAATCAATCTGCTTGATTCCAATAACAATTTTCAAGTATTTTGAAAATTAAACAACTGACAAATATTGGAATGATTAGCGTAGGGGTTGGTGTATACTTCAAAGGTGTGAACAATTCTAAATGTCAAAGCCTGAATTGGCTAAACAAACACATACTATTTTTGCACCCACTAACAAGGTGCATGATCACGTGGTTACAACAACAACAATGTCGCCCACTCCAAAGTAAGTATTATTTGATATTTTCCTTAATATGCAACGTATTTTGATGAAATATGGCGCAGCAAACGCGTCTTCATGAGCTGCATTTGGTGGTCTATGGAGTTTGGCACAGACTTATGTCGTTTTTGCGAAGAATCGATTTCCGTGTCAGAGACACGGAAATCGATTCTTCGCAAAAACGACAGCAGTTTGGGCGAAAATAAAGAGACCACCAAATGCAGCTTAACAAGACGCGTTTGATGCGCCGTATTACATCAAAATCCGTTACGTAATAAGGACACTATAAAAGAATAGTACTTTGAATCGGTACTTGTTGTTGTTGTTGTTAGTACCACGTGATCATGCACCTTGACTAATGCATACAAGTGTGGTTGAAACGTTAGTATTCTTCTGCAAATATCAGGAACCTCAAATCCTGATTTCGGGATATTTTCAGAAATGTCCTACCCCCGATACTTACTCTGGATCAACACCCTGTGTTATCCGGAACAGCTCGACGAGGCATTCTGACGCCCGGCTCCTCCTGCCCGCCCCCTTGTAGAGGCGGAATTGGGCGCTGGTCACGCCCTCATCGGGCGCCACGTCGGATGTGTCAAAGAAGAACGTGCTGTCCTTGTCATGGCGCAGATGTGGAACTTTACTGGCTGCAATGAAGTAGGTCGCAGGCTGTGGATTGTGACATTGATATAAACACGTTATTAACCCTTAGACCGCTATCTTTTTTTTGTCGTCTGTCGTTTATTTTCTATTTTCCATTTGTATCATCAAAACATGCATTGACAGCACTTTAGAATAATTTACAACATTCTTAGACAGCACTTCAGAATCTTTCCATTGGAATGATTCTGAAGTGCTGTCAAAACATGTTTTTATTGAGAAATAAGGCAAGATATAAAAGCAACAGCAGACGGCAATTGTTGTGAGTAGCGGTCTAAGGGTTAAACTAGAAATTGACGCTTATCCACAAGCGATGTGTATCCCTTCCCCGCCTTCAGGCACAGGCGGTCGGCATGTTTTTAGGATAGTGTATTATACTTTTTAGACATGTGGGAAAAAAAATGTAGTCATTGTATAGGCAATGTATATATAATCAAGGCTTTGAACTTCGTGTGCCTCAATTTCACCATCACCAGTTTCAAGAAGTAATATATTTTCTATTTCTGATAAAATCCAATTATTCCTAGTGCCTACACGGAGCTATGGCCCATCTGCGCCTAATAAAACCGATACATAATCAGCAGATTACACGCAGAATCCGTACCAGCCCGAAAACAATACGCAAGTCACCCGACTATGCCAGGTCGGACACGAGTTCGTATCGTGATTTCACTTAAATTCTCAAACTACACTGAAACCAACCAGATCGGGATTTCAAGAATCCTCGGGATTTTTAAATAACGTAATACTAGTTAATATCAATGTCAAATGCGGAAATACAATCAAAATCGTGCCCAGTTGGTTTTGACATCTTGGAAAATGGCGCATGCTATGCTGTCTTGCAGGTACGGTGTCGAGTCGGAAGGTATTTTTCGGGCGTTTGTAGCGAAAATTTGACGTGATTAAATTATGACCCCGCGTTGGAATCATTTTCAGAAAATGTTGTGGTGTTACAAGTGATAGAACAAGTCGTAACAAAGCCTCTGTGCCTTATACAAATGAAAATAATTCCACCAAACTCAGTCATGTTGAAATTTCTAGCCAAAATAAGTGGGTGGGGTAACTTTGTAAACATTAAATATACGCATCTGAGGCGGTTACTACATTTTTACTCTGGCGGGCAATTTGTTCTTCAGTATTTTTCAATATTTGTCGCAAGAGCATCCTTAAATGATTGCGAGTGGCGGTGATTTTTATAAGACACCCGCCGCCGTCAGAAAAATTGTATTTTTTCTATTTTCAACCGTCCCGTGATGTCTAAGGACACTAAATCAGTGCGCGAAAACAACACCAAAGGGAGATAACTTAAAACATAGTTAGACAAGAGTTGTCATTCTTGCGTGTGACACACCTTTGAGTCGTGGTCTATGTATGCAAGTATGAAGTTTCATGAAAATATTCCAACGGGTGTTCGAGTTATGCTCCGGACAAGAAATAAGTGCGAGATAAAACATGGAAAAGGGAGATACTTTGAAAATTAGCGGGGCAAAAGTTGTCATTCTTGAGCGTGACACACCTTTGGGTCGTGAACTATGCATGTGTGAGTGAAACGTCAGGTGATGATTGTGTGGCCGAAACGTCAGGTGACGAATATGTGTTCGACACATCAAGTGACGATTGTGTGTTCGACACGTCGGGTGACGATTGTGTGGTCGAAATGTCAGGTGACCATTGTGTGGCCGACACGTCAGGTGACGATTGTGTGGCCGAAACGTCAGGTGACGATTATGTGTTCGACACGTCAGGTGACGATTGTGTGGGTGAAACGTCAGGTGACGATTGTGTGGATTAAACGTCATGTGACGAGTGTGGTCGATACTTCAGGTGCCGATTGTGTGGGTAAAACGGCGGTGTCGATTGTGTGGCCGAAACGTCAGGTGACGATTGTATGGCCGGTACGTCAGGTGACGATTGTGTGGCAGACACGCCAGGTGACGATTGTGTGGCCGAAACGTCAGGTGACGATTGTGTGGCAGACACGCCAGGTGACGATTGTGTGGCCGAAACGTCAGGTGACGATTGTGTGGTCGACACGTCAGATGACGATTGTGTGGCCGAAACGTCAGGTGACGATTGTATGGTCGAAACGTAAGGTGACGATTGTGTGGCTAAAACGTCAGGTGACGATTGTGTGGCCGACATATCAGGTGACGACTGTGTGGCAGAAACGTCAGGTGACGATTATATGGTCGAAACGTAAGGTGACGATTGTGTGGTCAAAACGTCAGGTGACGATTGTGTGGCCGAAATGTCAAATGACGAGTGTGTGGCCGACACGACATATGATGAGTGTGTGGTCGACACATCAGGTGACGAGTGTATGGCCGACACATCAGGTGACGATTGTGTGATCAAAACGTTAGGTGACAATTGTGTAGGTGAAACGTCAGGGGACGATTGTGTGGTCGATACGGCGGGTGACGAGTGTGTGGCCAAAACGTCACGTGACGATTGTGTGGTCGATACGGCGGGTGACGATTGTGTGGCCGAAATGTCAGGTGACGATTTTGTGGTTGATACGGCGGGTGACGATTGTGTGGGTGAAACGTCAGGTTTAGATTGTGTGGCAGAAACGTCAGGTGGCGATGGTATGGGCGACACGTCATGTGACGGATGAGTGGCCGACACGTCAGGTGAAGATTGTGTGGTCGATACAGTGAATGGATGGAGCTCAATATTAAATTCCAGCCAGATTGTTACATCCCATTCTGAAACTCAACAACAGGACAGATGCATAATCGAGATGGCCCAGAGAGCTTAAACGTCTATGGTCTAAATTGACACCGGGTTCGACGACAGTTAACAGGAATCGTCGGGTGACGGTTGTATGGGTGAAACGTCGGGTGACGGTTGTGTTGGTGAAACGTCGAGTGACGAGTGTGTCGCCTAAGATTTCAGGTGACGACTGTGTGGGGTGAAACGTCATGTGACGAGTGTGTGGCCGACACGTCAGGTGACGGTTGTGTGGCCGAAACTGCAGGTTACGGTTGTGTGGGCAAAACGTCAGGTGACGAGTGTGTCGCCGAAAATTCAGGTGACGAATGTGTGGGTGAGACGTCAGGTGACGATTGTCTATGCTGAAACCACACAACCTGTGCTATATCATTCGTCTTCCCCGATGTTTCAAATTCTTTGATGTATTGCCTGGATATCTGGCAGCGACATTACATGAACCAGTTGGTTCTTTCATCACTGACTTCACGATTCAACCACATGTTGGAGTTAATCCACACACTAGACAGTACGCGACGTTATCGCGATAACCACCATAGGTTGAGAATCAAGATCAGCCTGTATTCTTGTTAAATGCTGCCGCCTGATAAACTACTAAACGTAAAGCCGACACTGTGCAGAGTGTGAAAACAACTATGAATATGGCAACCAGTGTAGAACCAGATCATACTGCACGGAAGTTATATACTGGTTGCATCAGCAATGGTACGCCTTTCCGGACGTGTTTTCTCCATATTCACATCCATCAGGAATGATATGAAACAGACTGACAATAATGGCTAGTAAATGCAATACTTGTGTTTGCATAACTAGGTGTTTACTTGTGGAATCATCGTGGTCAAAAATAGAATCACTGGCCACGTATATAAACTGGCGTTATGGTTTGGCCCAGGTATGGAAGGTGGAGCCAATTCTCACTATTATATGATCTTATATATAATCGAATCGAATGGTTTTGCCATTTTGGACACCAACGCCGTCCACACGAACGCACGTGAATGATGTAATGATTGTACGCGGTACAAATTGTTTAACCCTTTCATCCCCAAGTAATTGGAATGGATTTTCATATGTTAATTTTGCAACCAATCCAACCGTTACAAAATGATTTTAAGACTAGTCCATTTATGAAAAGGGGATGTTTCTGTTCTCAAAGAAAATTACTTGCAAAAAGTCCAGATCCTGATGAGACGGCTCGTCACGAGCCGGCTCATCTGGATCTACACTTTTTGCCAATACCACTATACAGGACTGTGGTGTTGAAATGGTTAATAGTCGTATCAACATTAACAAAGTCTCACAACATCGAATGTGATCTTATTTCGATAGTACATCTTATAGCCACAGAGTTGACGAGCCGTTCATATGAGTCCGGTAGCAATAAAAAGTATAGTTTAAAAGTACATGCCCACTCAATCGGCACAAAATGTTCTTTATAGGAATTAAATAAGTGTATAATTGTATCACTATTCCACCAGTTCTAAACATTACGAGTGCCCGCTATACAGATATAATAATTTAGTAATATGTATTTTACTGATAGTGACGCGCGGTGGTATCAGGCTATTTTCATATGCAAATGAGGCATGTTTTTATTTTATTATTTATACTAATTAAATGCGTCACCTAAAAAAATAATATTTTCGACAGATTATAAAGTATGATCATTGCACATCAAAAATAAATATAGAGAATAAATAGTAATGTCCGTTAACATTTTAAGGAAACACGATTATCGCCCCTGATATCAGTGTGGACATTTTACGTCTGATATAAAATGTATAATAATGCCAATCAATGCGTGTCTAATGGTGAATGAATGTTTATTTTGCTAGAAAATATCTCCGATGATGTCCCTGATATACATAACATTCCGTGCCTACTGAGTGGGCATGTACCTTTAATACCGAAAAACTTTTAACCAACTAGAAATGTGGCCTGTCGGCACACGAATGCCCCCGCTGGCAGCCAAAGAAAACGAGGCATATTTGATTATAAGCCATTTACCCGAGCGTTAAGGTTTTGAACGCACCTTGACCCTGGGCTTAGTGGGGGCGGGACGAATGTGGATTTGTCACAGGGCGGTAGAGGACCATTGTAGCAATGCGTGTGTGAAATGTGAAGCAGGTCCGAGGAAGAAAACACAAATTATAAGCCATTTAACTGAATGTTAAGGTTTCAAACGCACCAAGTCTGTGACCTTGACCCTGTGATTAGCGGGGGCAGGACGAATGTGGATTTGTCACAGGGCGGTAGAGGACCATTGGAGCAATGCGTGTGTGAAAGTTAGTGTAGGATTGAGAAACGCGCACGTAGATTTGTCCCAAAGTGGCAAGTAAACAATTAAAGTGGAAAAGGTGAAGGTCAAAGGTGAAGGTCGAAGTAATTGGTGGTGGAGTGTGTAAGGCATGTTCATATGTATCATGTGTATAAATATTTAAGCGATTGGCAAAAGTATTGAGAAGTTATTGTGGATTGATTGAAAACGTGCACGTAGATTTGTCCCAAAGTGCTAAGTAAACATTTAAAGTAGAAAAGGTGAAGGTCAAAGGTCAAGGTCGAAGTACTGGTGGTGGAGTGTGTAGGGCATGTTCATATTATCATGTGTATAAATATAAGAAGCATTGGCAAAAGTATTGAGAAGTTATTGTAGGATTGAGAAACGTGCACGTAGATTTGTCCCAAAGTGCAAGTAAACATTTAAAGTAGAAAAGGTGAAGGTCAAAGGTCAAGGTCGAAGTACTGGCTGGTGGAGTGTGTAGGGCATGTTCATATGTATCATGTGTATAAATATGTAAGCGATTGGCAAAAGTATTGAGAAGTTAGTGTAGGATTGAGAAACGTGCACGTAGATTTGTCCCAAAGTGCTAAGCAAACATTTAAGTTAAAGAGTAAAAAGGTGAAGGTCAAAGGTCAAGGTCGAAGTAATGGGTGGTGGAGTGTATAGGGCATGTTCATATGTATCATGTGTATAAATATTTAAGCGATTGGCAAAAGTATTGAGAAGTTATTGTAGGATTGAGAAACGTGCACGTAGATTTGTCCCAAAGTGCTAAGTAAACATTTAAAGCAGAAAAGGTGAAGGTCAAAGGTCAAGGTCGAAGTACTGTGTGGTGGAGTGTGTAGGGCATGTTCATATGTATCATGTGTATAAATATTTAAGCGATTGGCAAAAGTATTGAGAAGTTAGTGTAGGATTGAGAAACGTGCACGTAGATTTGTCCCAAAGTGCCAAGCAAACATTTAAAGTGGAATAGGTCAAGGCCAAAGGTCAAGGTCGAAGTACTGGGTGGTGGAGTGTGTAGGGCATGTTCATATGTATCATGTGTATAAATATTTAAGCGATTGGCAAAAGTATTGAGAAGTTAGTGTAGGATTGAGAAACGTGCACGTAGATTTGTCCCAAAGTGCCAAGCAAACATTTAAAGTGGAAAAGGTCAAGGCCAAAGGTCAAGGTGGAAGTACTGGGGGGTGGAGTGTGTAAGGCATGTTCATATGTATCACGTGTATAAATATTGACATAATATGTGAAGCCATGTAGAAGTTACTAAAGAATATGGTAATATCGGGACGTACAGACGGACGGACGGACGGACGGACGGGACGGACGGACGCCGGTAACACTATATGCCCCCGTACCTGTCGGTAGCGGGGGCATAAAAACGTTAACCGGGCACACGTACGTACGGACAGATACGCCAATGTGTCGACTATATATCACGCTGGCCGTAAGCAAAACAAATGTACGAGTACATTATCTGACTATAATGGGTTAGCACGTTTCAAGGGCGGGTTCACATAGGTAAGGAATTAATTTAAAATGCTTTATATTTAGTGAGTAATATTTAGTTTGTGACCTACCATGTGCCGTGGACGGTGACGATAATTTCATAATACAAATGAACGAAAGCCCGGGCCTCACCTGAAGCTTGTTTGTGAGTGACTCGGTAAATACACTCGATTTATGTCCTCTGTAACATGTGTAGACATAGATCAGCTAACTTGTACTCAAATGACAAGCTGTAGATATTATCTGTCATTGTTGCTGTCTGTCAAATGACACTAGGTATCAAATTGACAACAGATCATCGGTTACGGGTTAGTTGGCTTAAAGGTGCATGCCCACTCAGTATATAGGCACAAAATGTTCTTTATATCAGAGACATCATCCGAGACATTTCCTGGCAAAATAAATATTCATTCACCATTTCCCCACGTATTTATTTGTATTATTATACATTTTATATCAGACGTAAACTTAAACACTGATATCAGGGGCGATAACCATGTTTTCTTAAAATGTTAACGGACATTATATATATATATTATTCTCTGTATTTATTTGTTATGTGCAATTATTAAACTTTATAATCTGTCGAAAATACTATTTTGTTTAGTTTACGCATTTAATTTGTATAAATAATTTCAAAATACCATGCCTAAAATATCCTGATACCACCGCGCGTCACTAAATATTAAATATTACTAAATGATTATATCTGTATAGCGGGCACTCATATTTTTTAGAACTGGTGGAATAGTGACACAATTATACACTTATTTAATATAAAGAACATTGTGTGCCTACTGAATGGGTATGTACCTTTAATTTAGATGCAGACCAGAGTGTGGATCCATGCAGTGTGGCTAGGGTCTACCCCGTTCTACATTCAAATATTGAAAACTGTTTCATGCTTTTAACAAACAGCATAGACCAGTATCAGACCGGAATAATCGTATGTTTATTGCTGTTTGTTAAGTTCATGACTAGAAGGTCTGGAATTAGACTGGCCGCAAATGTCATAAGCCCCATTTCTCCATTAACAAACATATGTATGGCTGTGACTGGATCAATTGGACTTATTTGTTTTGCGACCAGTGTAGATCCAGATCAGACTGTGCATCCGTTCGCCATCTGCACTGTTCGCCATAGCATCAATTCAACACCCGTCATGCTTCTAACGATCGATATATACAGGTCGTTATTATGCTGCAGGAGCGTGCTATATGATCAGGGGCTACACTAGTCACACATAAAATACGCCTCATTTCTCCACTCACAGCCACATATAACATCACCCCAGGTCCAATGATGAGTGTGCTGTTGTTGGAGCTTATGTGGTTTGTGACCAGTGTAGATCCAGATCATCATGTGCATCCGCAGTCTGATAAAGATCTGCACTGTTCGCCAGACCAGTATACATACCAATCTGTACTTACGGCCGCGAGTTCTGAGTACATAAATATAATTACATAATTACATTGCATTACATATGATAAGCGTTGTGATGGATTAGTATTTCCAAGTTTGTTCTTTTGGTTAATTTCTACTTCGTATAATAATAATGCTTTGATTTAACGACGGCACTGGTTCGATGACCTTGCATGTCGGGACTGACTAGTTAAGTCCCCATCCGATAGGACTATGCTATCACGAAGGTGATATTGCCCAAGGACACGCCGAATCGGCCAGTGTCGGGATTGGAACTCAGGACCTTTCGATCCGTAGTCCGATGCTCTACCACTGAGCTATTGCGGCTGACCCTTTCTACTTCGTGGACAGTGACCTAAGACATTTACTAATATACACTTTACTAGGTAAGTTTATGATAATATTTTTGTCTCGTGTTGTATAATTTTCCCTCAATAACACTATAGCGAATTACGTATGAATGTCAACGCCTGGAGATTATTGCTATATTTTAGTGCGCGAAATGGAAACCTTATTCTGCAAATGTAAAGCTATACCATTGAATGTGGTGTAGCGAGATAGTGCAACCCATTGTCTATTTATAACACGAAACGTACATCTACGACTTACCATGATTAACGAAGCTCATAATGACGTCGGTGCCGTTGATATGTTCGACGTTCTTGCCGAACGTGATGTTGACCTTACTGTGAAATACGCTGTCGTCGTCGTCGGTGATACCATGTCCTTCCTCCGACTGTAACGTATTGTAGAGCTGGATCATAAACTGCGGCGCCGAGTTATCGAACCCGTGTCCCGCCGGCTTGGGTCGCTGGTGTAACCCCAGAAGTTCGAGAATTTCCTGTTGCATCTCGGCTTTGCGTTGTTCTGATGTATGGCCAATGACGATAGTCTGTTGGAGTCCATTGTCTGCGTAGAACTCCGACCCCAGTGTGTGCACAATGGCGTTGACTAGTGTCAGTAACGTTAACACGTAACATTTTAAACACGCCGTCTCCATTTTGGAATGTTTATACCTCACAATCTCTAACGACACTTCAATAACGAACACACAGAGCGAACGGTTTAAGCTCGCTCAATTTATTTAACATCTTTTCCCCCAAGATCATTCCCAGAATCAGCTTACAGCGTGCTTGCTCCTTCACATTTACTTTGTTATCAAGTTGAAGTACATTTTCACTCAAGTCGACACTTCACCCTGATCGCCAGTGCGTATTTCTCCCAAATATTGACAATAGATCACTTTGTGAGCGGTATATCAGTGGTTAACTCCTACAGAATATCCTATTGAAGAATCAAATCATTGTCAGTTCAGAAAAAAGGCTCAACAAAATACCCAAAACACCTGTTTGACCCCGAGATAATGACTTAACTACATATTTCACATTAAATGTTATTTTGTCAGCTTGGTTCCCGGCTGGCAAAGCGTTATACACAGGACCTCAGGTAAATTTAACACTTGAGACAGGTAACCAGGTCGTATACACACAGACATTCCAGCTATTAACTCTATGCGCACCCACCGCAAAACCGCGTTAGTCAAACCATAGTTGTTATACTCAGTGTAGTGTTGTTGCATTCTTTGAGCATGATTGTCTAACCACAAATCAAAGTATCTGGCACAGACTACAGTTGCTCGCAAAATTGTATATGTTACTACACATTTGGACACGCACTGTAGATAATAAAATACTTCGAATGTAGTTTACAAAGAAGATTAAGGTAGTTTTCTAAGTTTTCAGTTCGATTTGCACAAAGAGATCGGGGCGCCTTAGGGATTACCTGTCTGCGTTGTAATACACTTGCACATTATCTATGTCAGACAGCACAAGGGAAAAGGTACGCCATGCATGGTTCGAGTAACCAATGTAGACCCAAATTAGTCGAAATGCAGTCTGGTCATGGACAGAATACTGTTATCAGTTTATATAGAGATCGACGCAGAAATCGACGCCAAAAAAACACCAAAATGAATGTGTAAGAGGAAGAAAGGAGCTAAACCCTCGAGCCCCCCCCCCCCCCTACACATGACCCTTCAATATGAAGACTAATAAACAGTCGCTCACCTATAACTCCTTGATGGAGTTAGCCCCCTTGTTCCAACGACCCTTCAATATGAAGACTATTAAACAGTCGCTCACCTATAACTGCTTGATGGAGTTAGCCCCCTTATTCAACTGACCCTTCAATATGAAGACTATTAAACAGTCGCTTACCTATAACTCCTTGATGGAGTTAGCCCCCTTATTCCACTGACACTTCAATATGAAGACTATTAAACATTCGCTCACCTATAACTCCTTGATGGAGTTAGCACCCTTATTCCACTGACACTTCAATCTGAAGACTATTAAACAGTCGCTCACCTATAACTCCTTCATGGAGTTAGCACCCTTATTCCACTGACACTTCAATATGAAGACTATTAAACAGTCGCTCACCTATAACTCTTTGATGGAGTTAGCACCCTTATTTCACCGACCCTTCAATATGAAGACTATTAAACAGTCGCTCACCTATAACTCCTTGATGGAGTTAGCCTCCTTTTCCCCCTGACCCTTCAATATGAAGACTATTAAAAAGTCGCTCACCTATAACTCCTAGATGGAGTTAGCCCCCTTATTCCACCGACCATTCAATATGAAGACTATTAAACAGTCCCTCACCTATAACTCCTTGATGGAGTTAGCCCCCTTATTCCACCGACCATTCAATATGAAGACCATTAAACAGTCGCTCAACTATAACTCCTTGATGGAGGTAGTCCTCTTATTCCACCGACCATTCAATATGAAGACTATTAAACAGACGCTCACCTATAACTCCTTGATGGAGTTAGCCCACCCTTATTCCACCGATTCCATCCAATATGAAAGTCTATTAGTCCGCTCCAACTAACACCTTTATGGAGTAGTCCTCTTATTCCACCGACCATTCAATATGAAGACTATTAAACAGACGCTCACCTATAACTCCTTGATGGAGTTAGCCCACTTATTCCACCGACCATCCAATATGAAGTCTATTAAACAGTCGCTCACCTATAAAACCTTGATGGAGTTAGCCCCCTTATTCCACTGACCATTCAATAGAAGACAATTAAACAGCCGCCTATAACAACTTAATGGAGTTAGCCCCCTTATTCCATTGACAAGTTAAGACCTTATCCACTCCTTGATGGAGTTAGCCCCTTCCCCCTTATTCCATCGACCATTCAATATGAAGATTATTACAGTTGTTCACCTACTCCTTGATGGAGTTAGCCCCCTTAGTTCCCCCTTATTCCACTGACACTTCAATATGAAGATTATTAAACAGTCGCTTACCTATAACTCCTTGATGGAGTTAGCCCCCTTATTCCACCGACCATTCAATATGAAGACTATTAAACAGTCGTTCACCTATAACTCCTTAATGAAGTTATCCCATTTATTCCACCGACCATTCAATATGAAGACTATTAAACAGTCGCTCACCTATAAATCCTTGATGGAGTTAGCCCCCTTATTCCACTGACCATTCAATATGAAGACTATTAAACAGTCGCTCACATATAATTCCTTAATGGACTTAGCCCCCTTATTCCACGGACTATTCAATATAAAGACTATTAAACAGCCGCTCACCTATAACTACTTGATGGAGTTAGCGCCTTTATTCCCCTGACCCTTCAATATGCAGACTATTAAACAGTCGCTCACCTATAACTCCTTGATGGAGTTAGCCCCCTTATTCCACCGACCATTCGATATGAAGACTATTAAACAGTCGCACACCTATAACTCCTTGATGGAGTTAGCCCCCTTATTCCACTCACCCTTCAATATGAAGACTATTAAACAGTCGCTAACCTATAAATCCTTGATGGAGTTAGCCCCCTTATTCCACTGACCATTCAATATGAAGACTATTAAACAGTCGCTCACATATAATTCCTTAATGGAGTTAGCCCCCTTATTCCACGGACTATTCAATATAAAGACTATTAAACAGCCGCTCGCCTATAACTCATTGATGGAGTTAGCGCCTTTATTCCCCTGACCCTTCAATATGAAGACTATTAAACAGTCGCTCACTATATATCCTTGATGGGAATTTGCCCTTCTTACTTATTGCTCATATATTGACTATACATTCAATATGAAGATTATAAACAGTGCTCACTATTAATTCCTTAAGAAGTTAGCCCCCCCCCCCCCATATTTCACCGACCATTCAATATGAAGACTATTAAACAAAAGTCGCTCACCTGTAATTCCTTAATGAAGTTAGCCCCCCCCCCCCCCTCCCCCCCCCCCCCCCTATTCCACCGACCATTCAATATAAAGACTATTAAACAGTCGCTCACCTACAACTACTTAATGGAGTTAGCCCCCTTATTCCACTGACTATTCAATATCAATTATATTAAACAGTCGCTCACCTATAACTCCTTGATGGAGTTAACCCCCTTATTCCACTGGCCATTCAATATGCAGACTATTAAACAGCCGCTCACCTATAACTCTTGATGGAGTTAGCCCCCTTATTCCAGTTAGCCCTCTTATTCCACCGACCCTTCAATATGAAGACTATTAAACAGTCGCTCACCTATAACTCCTTAATGAAGTTAGCCCATTTATTCCACCGACCATTCAATATGAAGACTATTAAACAGTCGCTCACCTACAATTCCTTGATGGAGTTAGCCCGCTTATTCCACAGACCCTTCAATATGAAGATCATTAAACAGTCACTCACCTATAACTCATTGATGGAGTTAGCCCCCTTATTCCACTGAACATTCAATACGAAGACTATTAAACAGTCGCTCATCTATAACTCCTTGATGGAGTTAGCCCTCTTATTCCACTGACCATTCAATATGAAGACTATTAAGCAGTCGCTCACCTATAACTCCTTGATGGAGTTAGCCCCCTTATTCCACTGACCCTTCAATATGCAGACTATTAAACAGCCGCTCACCTATAACTCTTGATGGAGTTAGCCCCCTTATTACAGTTAGCCCCCTTATTCCACCGACCCTTCAATATGAAGACTATTAGACAGTCGCTCAACTATAACTCCTTGATGGAGTTAGTCCCCTTATTCCACCGACCATTCAATATGAAGTCTATTAAACAGCCGCTCACCTATAACTCCTTGATGGAGTTAGCCCCCTTATTCCACTGACCCTTCAATATGATGACTATTAAACAGTCGCTCACCTATAAATGCTTGATGGAGTTAGCCCCCTTATTCCACTGACCCTTCAATATGAAGACTATTAAACAGTCGCTCACCTATAACTCCTTAATGAAGTTAGCCCATTTATTCCACAGACCCTTCAATATGAAGACTATTAAACAGTCGCTCACCTATAACTCCTTAATGGAGTTGACCCCCTTATTCCACTGACCATTCAATATGAAGACTATTAAACAGTCGCTCACCTATAACTCCTTGATGGAGTTAGTCCCCTTATTCCACCGACCATTCAATATAAAGACTATGAAATAGCCGCTCACCTATAACTCCTTGATGTTAGCCCCCTTATTCCTTTGACCCTTCAATATGAAGACTATAAAACATTCGCTAACCTATAACTCCTTGATGGAGTTAGCCCCCTTATTCCACTGACCATTCAATATGAAAACTATTAAACAGTCGCTCCTTGATGGAGTTAGCCCCCTTATTCCACCGACCATTCAGTATGCAGACTATTAAACAGTCGCTCACCTATAACTCCTTGATGGAGTTAGCCCTCTTATTCCACTGACTATTAAATATGATGTCTATTAAACAGTCGCTCACCTAGAACTCCTTGATGGAGTTACTCACCCCTTATTCCACCGACCATTCAATATAAAGATTATTAAATAGCAGCTCAAATATAACTCCTTGATGGAGTTAACCCCCTGATTCCACTGACCCTTCAATATGAAGACTATTAAATAGTCGCTCACCTATAACTCCTTGACGGAGGTAGCCCCCATATTCCACCGACCATTCAATATGAAGAATATTAAACAGTCGCTAACCTATAACTCCTTAATGAAGTTAGACCATTTATTCCACCGACCATTCAATACGAAGACCCTTAAACAGTCGCTCACCTATAACTCCTTGATGGAGTTAGCCCCCTTATTCCACCGACCCATCAATATGAAGATTATTAAACAGTCGCTCACCTATAACTCCTAGATGGAGTTAGTCCCCTTATTCTACTGACCATTCAATATGCAGACTATTAAACAGCCGCTCACCTATAACTCTTGATGAGTTAGCCCCTTATTCCAGTTAGCCCCCTTATTCCACCGACCCTTCAATATGAAGACTATTAAACAGTCGCTCAACTATTACACCTTGATTGAGTTAGTCCCCTTATTCCACCGACAATTTAATATGAAGTCTATTAAACAGCCGCTCACCTATAACTCCTTGATGGAGTTAGCCCCCTTATTCCACTGACCCTTCAATATGAAGACTATTAAACAGTCGCCCACTTATAAATCCTTGATGGAGTTAGCCCCCTTATTCCACTGACTCTTCAATATGAAGACTATTAAACAATCGCTCACAAGTAACTCCTTGATGGAGTTAGCCACCTTATTCCACTGACTATTCAATATGAAGTCTATTAAACAGTCGCTCACCTATACCTCCTTGATGGAGTTAGTCCCCTTATTCCACCGAACATTCAATATAAAGATTATTAAATAGCCGCTGAAATATAACTCCTTGTTGGAGTTATCCCCCTTATTCCCCTGACCCTTCAATATGAAGACTATTAAACAGTCGCTCAGTTATAACTCCTTGATCGAGTTAGCCCCGTTATTCGACCGACCGTTCAATATGAAGACTATTAAACAGTCGCTCACCTATAACTCCTTGATGGAGTTAGCCCCGTTATTCCACCGACCATTCAATATGAAGACTATTAAACAGTCGCTCACCTATAACTCACTGATGGAGTTAGCCCCTTTATTCCACCGACCATTCAATACGAAGACTATTAAACAGTCGCTAACCTATAACTCCTTGATGGAGTTAGCCCCCTTATTCCACCGACCCTTCAATATCAAGATCATTAAACAGTCGCTCACCTATAACTCATTGATGGAGTTAGCCCCTTATTCCACCGACCATTGACTATAAAGAATATTAACTAGCCGCTCACCTATAACTCCTTGATGGAGTTAGCCCCCTTATTCACATGACCTAACTCCATCCAGGAGTTATAGGTGAGAGGCTGTTTAATAGTCGTAATATTGAAGGGTCGGTGGAATAAGGGGGCTAACTCCATCAAGGAGTTATAGGTGAGCGACTGTTTAATAGTCTTCATATTGAAGATCGGTGGAATAAGGGGGCTAACTCCATCAAGGAGTTATAGATGAGCGACTGTTTAATGATCTTCATATTGAAAGGTCGGTGGAATAAGAGGGCTAACTTTATTAAGGAGTTATAGGTGAGCGATTGTTTAATAGTCTTCATATTGAATGGTCGGTGGAATAAGGGGGCTAACTTCATGAAGGAGTTATAGGTGAGCGACTTTTTAATAGTCTTCATATTGAATGGTCGGTGGAATAAGGGGGCTAACTCCATCAAGGAGCTACAGGTGAGCGACTGTTTAATAGTCTTCATATTGAAGGGTCGGTGGAATAAGGGGGCTAACTCCATCAAGGAGGTATAGGTGAGCGACTGTTTAATAGTTTTCATATTGAATGGTCTGTGGAATAAGGGGACTAACTCCATCAAGGAATTATAGGTGAGCGACTGTTTAATAGTCTTCGTATTGAAGGGTCAGTGGAATAAGGGGGCTAACTCCATCAAGAAGTTATAGGTGAGCGACTGTTTAATAGTTTTCATATTGAAGGATCAGTGGAATAAGGCGGCTAACTCCATCAAGGAGTTATAGGTGAGCGACTGTTTAATGGTCTTCATATTGAAGGGTCAGTGGAATAAGGGGGCTAACTCCATCCAGGAGTTATAGGTGAGCGACTGTTTAATAGTTTTCATATTGAATGGTCGGTGGAATAAGGCGGCTAACTCCATCCAGGACTTATAGGTGAGCGACTGTTTAATATTCTTCATATTGAAGGGTCAGTGGAAGAAGGGGGCTAACTCCATCAAGGAGTTATAGGTGAGCGACTGTTTAATAGTTTTCATATTGAATGGTCGGTGGAATAAGGGGGCTAACTCCACCAAGGAGTTATAGGTGAGCGACTGTTTAATAGTCTTCATATTGAAGGGTCGGTGAAATAAGGGGGCTAACTCCATCAAGGAGTTATAGGTGAGCAACTGTTTAATAGTTTTCATATTGAATGTTCGCTGGAATAAGGGGGCTAACTCCATCAAGGAGTTATAGGTGAGCGACTGTTTAATAGTCTTTATATTGAAGGGTCGGTGGAATAAGGGAGCTAACTCCATCAAGGAGTTATAGGTGAGCGACTGTTTGATAGTCTGTATATGTAAGGGTCGGTGGTATGAGGGGGCTAACTTCATTAAGGATTTATAGGTGAGCGACTGTTTAATAGTCTTCATATTGAATTGTCAGTGGAATAAGGGGGCTAACATCAAGTGAGCGACTGTTTAGTAGTCTTCATATTGAATGGTCGGTCGAATAACAGGGCTAACTCCATCAAGGAGTTATAGGTGAGCGACTGTTTAATAGTGTTCATATTTAAGGGTCGGTGGAATAAGGAGGCTAACTTCATCAAGGAGTTATAGGTGAGCGGCTGTTTAATAGTCTTCATATTGAATGGTCGGTGGAATAAGGTGACTAACTCCATCAAGGAGTTATAGTTGAGCGACTGTTTAATAGTCTTCATATTGAAGGGTCGGTGGAATAAGGGGGCAAACTCCATCAAGGAGTTATAGGTGAGCGACTGTTTAATAGTCTTCATATTTAAGGGTCAGTGGAATAAGGGGGCTAACTCCATCAAGAGTTATAGGTTAGCGGTTGTTTAATAGTCTGCATATTGAATGGTCAGTGGAATAAGGGGGCTAACATCAAGTGAGCGACTATTTAATAGTCTTCATATTGCATTGTCGGTCGAATAACAGGGCTAACCCTATCAAGGAGTTATAGCTGAGCGACTTTTTAATAGTCTTCATATTGAAGGGTCAGGTGAATAAGGGGGCTAACTCCATCAAGGAGTTATAGGTGAGCGGCTATTTAATATTCTTTATATTGAATGGTCGGTGGAATAACGGGACTAACTCCATCAAGGAGTTATAGGTGAGCGACTGTTTAATAGTCTTCGTATTGAATGGTCGGTGGAATAAATGGGCTAACTTCATTAAGGAGTTATAGGTGAGCGACTGTTTAATAGTCTTCATATCGAATGGTCGGTGGAATAAGGGGGCTAACTCCATCAAGGAGTTATAGGTGAGCGACTGTTTAATAATCTTTATATTGAAGGGTCGGTGGAATAAGGGAGCTAACTCCATCAAGGAGTTATAGGTGAGCGACTGTTTGATAGTCTGTATATGTAAGGGTCGGTGGTATGAGGGGGCTAACTTCATTAAGGATTTATAGGTGAGCGACTGTTTAATAGTCTTCATATTGAATTGTCAGTGGAATAAGGGGGCTAACATCAAGTGAGCGACTGTTTAGTAGTCTTCATATTGAATGGTCGGTCGAATAACAGGGCTAACTCCATCAAGGAGTTATAGGTGAGCGACTTTTTAATAGTGTTCATATTTAAGGGTCGGTGGAATAAGGAGGCTAACTTCATCAAGGAGTTATAGGTGAGCGGCTGTTTAATAGTCTTCATATTGAATGGTCGGTGGAATAAGGTGACTAACTCCATCAAGGAGTTATAGTTGAGCGACTGTTTAATAGTCTTCATATTGAAGGGTCGGTGGAATAAGGGGGCAAACTCCATCAAGGAGTTATAGGTGAGCGACTGTTTAATAGTCTTCATATTTAAGGTTCAGTGGAATAAGGGGGCTAACTCCATCAAGAGTTATAGGTTAGCGGTTATTTAATAGTCTGCATATTGACAATGGGTCAGTGAATAAGGGGGCTAACATTCAAGTGAGCGACTATTTAAATAGTGCTTCATATTGCATAGTCGGTCGAATAACAGGGCTAACCCTATCAAGGAGTTATAGCTGAGCGACTTTTTAATAGTCTTCATATTGAAGGGTCAGGTGAATAAGGGGGCTAACTCCATCAAGGAGTTATAGGTTGAGCGGCTATTTAATATTCTTTATATTGAATGGTCGGTGGAATAACGGGACTAACTCCATCAAGGAGTTATAGGTGAGCGACTGTTTAATAGTCTTCGTATTGAATGGTCGGTGGAATAAATGGGCTAACTTCATTAAGGAGTTATAGGTGAGCGACTGTTTAATAGTCTTCATATCGAATGGTCGGTGGAATAAGGGGGCTAACTCCATCAAGGAGTTATAGGTGAGCGACTGTTTAATAATCTTCATATTGAAGGGTCAGTTGAATAAGGGGGCTAACTCCATCAAGGAGTTATAGGTGAGCGACTGTTTAATAATCTTCATATTGAATGGTCGGTGGAATGAGAGGGCTAACTCCATCCAGGAGTGATAGGTTAGCGACTGTTTAATAGTCTTCATATTGAAGGGTCGGTGGAATAAGGGGGCTAACTCCATCAGTGAGTTATAGGTGAGCGACTGTTTAATAGTCTTCATATTGAATGGTCGGTGGAATAACGGGGTCTAAATACATCAAGGAGTTATAGGTGAGCGACTATTTAATAGTCTTTATATTGAATGGTCGGTGGAATAAAGGTACTAACTCCATGAAGGAGTTATAGGTGAGCGACTGTTTAATATACTTCATATTGAATAGTCAGTGGAATAAGGGGGCTAACTCCATCAAGGAGTTATAGGTGAGCGACTCTTTAATGGTCTTCATATTGAATAGTCAGTGGAATAAGGGGGCTAACTCCATCAAGGAGTTATAGGTCAGCGACTGTTTAATCGATGTTTAAATATCTTCATATTGAATGGTCGGTGAAATAAGGGGGCTAACTCCATCAAGGAGTTATAGGTGAGCGACTATTTAATAGTCTTCATATTGAAGGGTCAGTGGAATGAGGGGGCTAACTCCATCAAGGAGTTATAGGTGAGCGACTGTTTAATAATCTTCATATTGAATGGTCTGTGGAATAAGGGGGCCAACTCCATCAAGGAGTGATAGGTGAGCGGCTATTTAATAGTCTTTATATTGAAAGGTCGGTGGAATAAGAGGACTAACTCCATCAAGGAGTTATAGGTGAGCGACTGTTTAATGGACTTCATATTGAATGGTCTGTGGAATAAGGGGACTAACTCCATCAAGGAGTTATATGTGAGCGACTGTTTAATAGTCTTCATATTGAATTGTCAGTGGAATAAGGGGGCTAACATCAAGTGAGCGACTGTTTAATAGTCTTCATATTGAATGGTCGGTCGAATAACAGGGCTAACTCCATCAATGAGTTATAGGTGAGCGGCTGTTTAATAGTCTTCATATTGAAGGGTCGGTGGAATAAGGGGGCTAACTCCAACCAGGAGATATAGGTTAGCGACTGTTTAATAATATGAAGACTATTAAACAGTCGCTCACATATAACTCCTTGATGGAGTTAGTCCCCTTATTCCACAGACTATTCAATATGAAGTCCATTAAACAGTCGCTCACCTATAACTCCTTGATAGAGTTAGTCCTCTTATTCCACCGACCTTTCAATATAAAGACTATTAAATAGCCGCTCACCTATCACTCCTTGATGGAGTTAGCCCTCTTATTCCACAGACCATTCAATATGAAGATTATTAAACAGTCGCTCACCTATAACTCCTTGATGGAGTTAGCCCCCTTATTCCACTGACCCTTCAATATGAAGACTATTAAATAGTCGCTCACCTATAACTCCTTGATGGAGTTAGCCCCCTTATTTCACCGACCATTCAATATGAAGACTATTAAACAGTCGCTCACCTATAACTCCTTGATGGAGTTAGCCCCCTTATTCTACTGACTATTCAATATGAAGACCATTAAACAGTCGCTCACCTATAACTCCTTGATGGAGTTAGCCCCCTTATTCCACTGACTATTCAATATGAAGTATATTAAACAGTCGCTCACCTATAACTTCTTCATGGAGTTAGTACCTTTATTCTACCGACCATTCAATATAAAGACTATTAAATAGTCGCTCACCTATAACTCCTTGATGGACTTAGACCCGTTATTCCACCGACCATTCAATATGAAGACTATTAAACAGTCGCTCACCTATAACTCACTGATGGAGTTAGCCCCCTTATTCCACCGACCCTTCAATATGAAGACTATTAAACAGTCGCTAACCTATCACTTCTTGATGGAGTTAGCCCTCTCATTCCACCGACCATTCAATATGAAGATTATTAAACAGTCGCTCACCTATAACTCCTTGATGGAGTTAGCCCCCTTATTTCACTGACACTTCAATATGAAGATTATTAAACAGTCGTTCACCTATAACTCCTTGATGGAGTTAGCCCCCTTATTCCACCGACCATTCAATATGAAGACTATTAAACAGTCGCTCACCTATAACTCCTTAATGAAGTTAGCCCATTTATTCCACCGACCATTCAATACGAAGACTATCAAACAGTCGCTAACCTATAACTCCTGGATGGAGTTAGCCCCCTTATTCCACCGACCCTTCAATATGAAGATCATTAAACAGTCGCTCACCTATAACGCATTGATGGAGTTAGCACCCTTATTCCACTGACTATTCAATATGAAGTATATTAAACAGTCGCTCACCTATAACTCCTTGATGGAGTTAGTCCCCTTATTCCACCGACCATTCAATATAAAGAATATTAAATAGCCGCTCACCTATAACTCCTTGATGGAGTTAGCCCCCTTATTCACCTGACCCTTGAATATGAAGACTATTAAAAAGTCGCACAGCTATAACTACTGGATCGAGTTAGCCCTGTTATTCGACCGACCATTCAATATGAAGACTATTAAATAGTCGCTCACTTGATGTTAGCCCCCTTATTCCACTGACCATTCAATATGCAGACTATTAAACAACCGCTAACCTATAACTCTTGATGAAGTTTGCCCCCTTATTCCACCGACCCTTCAATATGAAGACTATTAAACAGTCGCTCAACTATAACTCCTTGATGGAGTTAGTCACCTTATTCCACCGACCATTCAATATGAAGACTATTAAACAGCCGCTCACCTATAACTTCTTGATGAAGTTAGCCTCCTTATTCCACCGACCCTTCAATATGAAGACTATTAAACAGCCGCTCACCTATAACTCATTGATGGAGTTAGCCCTGTTATTCGACCGACCATTCAATATGAAGACTATTAAACAGTCGCTCACTTGGTGTTAGCCCTTTATTCCACTGACAATTCAATATGAAGACTATTAAACAGTCGCTCACCTATAAATCCTTAATGAAGTTAGCCCCCTCATTCCACCGACCCTTACATATACAGACTATCAAACAGTCCCTCACCTATAACTCCTTGATGGAGTTAGCTCCCTTATTCCACCGACCCTTCAAGGTTAGAAGACACCAAATGGTGCGAAACCGCCCAGGGTGTATGCAAAAGTAGTCCGGTATAAAAAAATAGTGCGGGTGTTTTGAGGTCACAGACACCGTTTGCTTGCAAATCTTGATCCATTACTACCCAGTTTC
Organism: Conchocele bisecta; assembly: GCA_029237695.1. NCBI lineage: Eukaryota > Metazoa > Mollusca > Bivalvia > Lucinida > Thyasiridae > Conchocele > Conchocele bisecta. The sequence continues at coordinate 9,039,179 of CM055266.1, read as the reverse complement.
ACTTGAGGAACATTTTGGGGTGCCTTCAACACCAGTTTTCAGCATATTTGTAGCATTTAAAAGAAAACACTGACCCTGTTGGTCACTTGATGTAAACGGAGTTTCCGTGGCCAAAAAATGTACACAATATTGGAGGATATGACAAGGTTGGATTTTTCTTTCTTAGGAGTAAGTGAACCTATTGTTTAGTTCATGCAGAACCAGTACAGACTGGCTGCAGGTCATGTACAAGTGGGTCCCACAGCATCCATACGAATAGTGAAAGTAGGAGAGACTGGCCTTATTGGATGGCATTCGGTTAAATTATATAGTAAAACTATTTGGTGGTGTCTAACCTTCAATATAAAGACTATTAAACAATCGCTCACCTATAACTCCTTGATGGAGTTAGCCCCCTTATTCCAGCGACCATTCAATATGAAAACTATTAAACAGTCGCTCACCTATAACTCCTTGATGGAGTTAGCCCCCTTATTCCACCGACCCTTCAATATGAAGACTATTAAACAGTCGCTCACCTATAACTCCCTGGGGAGTTAGCCCCCCCTATCCAACGACCACAATATGAAAACATTACATCGTCACCCCCTTTACTCCTTATGGAGTTAGCACCCTTATTCCACCGACCCTTCAATATGAAGATTATTAAACAGTCGCTCACCTATAAGTCCTGGATGGAGTTAGCCGCCTTATTCCACCGATCATTCAATATGAAAACTATTAAACAGTCGCTCACCTATAACTCCTTGATGGAGTTAGCCCCCTTATTCCACTGACCATTCAATATGAAGACTATTAAACAGTCGCTCACATATAACTCCTTGATGGAGTTAGCCCCCTTATTCCACTGATCCTTCAATATGAAAACTATTAAACAGTCGCTCACCAATAACTCCTTGATGGAGTTAGCCCCCTTATTCCACTGACCCTTCAATACGAAGACTATTAAACAGTCGCTCACCTATAATTCCTTGATGGAGTTAGTCCCCTTATTCCACAGACCATTCAATATTAAAACTATTAAACAGTCGCTCACCTATAACTCCTTGATGGAGTTAGCCCCCTTATTCCACCGACCATTCAATATGAAGAATATTAGAAAGTCGCTCACCTATAACTCCTTCATGAAGTTAGCCCCCTTATTCCACCGACCATTCAATATGAAGAGTATTAAACAATCGCTCACCTATAACTCCTTAATGAAGTTAGCCCTCTTATTCCACCGACCTTTCAATATGAAGACTATTAAAAAGTCGCTCACCTATAACTCCTTGATGGAGTTAGCCCCCTTATTCCACCGATCTTCAATATGAAGACTATTAAACAGTCGCTCACCTATAACTCCTTGATGGAGTTAGCCCCCTTATTCCACCGACCCTTCAATATTAAGACTATTAAACAGCCTCTCACCTATAACTCCTGGATGGAGTTAGCCCCCTTATTCCACCGACCCTTCAATATCAAGACTATTAAACAGTCGCTCACCTATAACTCCTTGATGGAGTCAGCCCCCTTATTCCACCGACCCTTCAATATCAAGACTATTAAACAGTCGTCTCACCTATAAACTCCTTGATGGAGTCAGCCCCTTATCCACTGACCGACCCTTCAATATGAATACTATTAAACAGCCGCTCACCTATAACTCCTGGATGGAGTTAGCCCCCTTATTCCACCGACCCTTCAATATGAAGACTATTAAACAGTCGCTCACCTATAACTCCTTGATGGAGTTAGCCAAGTTATTCCACCGACCCTTCAATATGAATACTATTAAACAGCCGCTCACCTATAACTCCTGGATGGAGTTAGCCCCTTATTCCACGACCCTTCAATATGAAGACTATTAAACAGTCGCTCACCTATAACTCCTTGATGGAGTTAGCCAAGTTATTCCACCGACCCTTCAATATGAAGACTATTAAACAGCCGCTCACCTATAACTCCTTGATGGAGTTAGCCCTGTTATTCCACTGACCATTCAATAGGAAGACCATTAAACAGTCGCTCACCTATAACTCCTTGATGGAGTTAGCCCCCTTATTCCACCGACCCTTCAATATTAAGACTATTAAACAGCCTCTCACCTATAACTCCTGGATGGAGTTAGCCCCCTTATTCCACCGACCCTTCAATATCAAGACTATTAAACAGTCGCTCACCTATAACTCCTTGATGGAGTCAGCCCCCTTATTCCACCGACCCTTCAATATCAAGACTATTAAACAGTCGCTCACCTATAACTCCTTGATGGAGTCAGCCCCCTTATTCCACTGACCGACCCTTCAATATGAATACTATTAAACAGCCGCTCACCTATAACTCCTGGATGGAGTTAGCCCCCTTATTCCACCGACCCTTCAATATGAAGACTATTAAACAGTCGCTCACCTATAACTCCTTGATGGAGTTAGCCAAGTTATTCCACCGACCCTTCAATATGAATACTATTAAACAGCCGCTCACCTATAACTCCTGGATGGAGTTAGCCCCCTTATTCCACCGACCCTTCAATATGAAGACTATTAAACAGTCGCTCACCTATAACTCCTTGATGGAGTTAGCCAAGTTATTCCACCGACCCTTCAATATGAAGATTATTAAACAGCCGCTCACCTATAACTCCTTGATGGAGTTAGCCCCCTTATTCCACTGACCATTCAATATGCAGACTAGTAAACAGCCGCTCAGCTATAGCTCTTGATGGAGTTAGACCCCTTATCCCACTGACCATTCAATATGCAGACTAGTAAACAGCCGCTCACCTATAACTATTGATGGAGTTAGCCCCCTTATTCCAGTTACGACCTTCAATATTTTTTAAGACATTAAACATCTTCACCTATAACCTTGATGGAGTTGCCCTTTAACCCCGCCATTCAATATGAAGACTATACCTCAGTACAGTCGCTCACCTATAATCTTGAATGGAGTACCCCCCTATTCCACCGACTTCATATGGAGATATTAAACAGGCGCTCATATCCCTGATGGGTTACTTTATTCCACCGACCCTTCCAATATAAGACTAGCCTCACCATAACTTCATTGGGAGTTAGCTTATTTCCAACCGACCCTTCAATAGAAGATATTAAACACGCTCACCTATAACTCCTTGATGGACTTAGCCCCCTTATTCATTGACCTTTGGCAAAATTAAGACTATTAAACAGTCGCTCACCCTATAACTCCTTGATGGAGTTAGCCCGCTTATTCCACCGATCTTCAATATGAAGACTATTAAACAGTCGCTACCTATAACTCCTTGATGGAGTTAGCCCCCTTATTCCACGGACCCTTCAATATTAATTTAAGGACCATTAAACAGCCTCTCACCTATAAACTCCTGCATGGAGTTAGCCCCCTTATTCCACCGACCCTTCAATATGAAGACTATTAAACAGTCGCTCACCTATAACTCATTGATGGAGTTAGCACCCTTATTCCACCGACCCTTCAATATGAAGACTATTAAACAGCCGCTCACCTATAACTCCTGCATGGAGTTAGCCCCCTAATTCCACCGACCCTTCAATATGAAGACTATTAAACAGCCGCTCACCTATAACTCCTTGATGGAGTTAGCCCTGTTATTCCACTGACCATTCAATAGGAAGACCATTAAACAGTCGCTCACCTATAACCCCTTGGTGGAGTTAGCCCCTTTATTCCACCGACCCTTCAATGTGAAGACTATTAAACAGTCGCTCACCTATAACTCCTTGATGGAGTTAGCCCCCTTATTGCACTGACCCTTCAATATGAAGACTATTAAACAGTCGCTCACCTATAATTCTTAGATGAAGTTAGCCCCCTTATTCCACCGACCTTAAATATGAAGACTATTAAACAGTCGCTCACCTATAACTCCTGGATGGAATTAGCCATCTTATTCCACCGACCATTCAATATGAAGACTATTAAACAGTCGCTCATCTATAACTCCTTGATGGAGTTAGCCCCCTTATTCCACTGACTATTCAATATGAAGTCTAGTAAACAGTCGCTTACCTATAACTCCTAGATGAAGTTAGCCCCCTTATTCCACCGACCCTTAAATATGAAGACTATTAAACAGTCGCTCACCTATAACTCCTGGATGGAATTAGCCATCTTATTCCACCGACCATTCAATATGAAGACTATTAACCAGCCGCTCACCTATAACTCCTTGATGGAGTGAGCCCACTTATTCCACGGACCATTCAATATAAAGACTATTAAACAGTCGCTCACCTATAACTCCTTGATGGAGTTAGCCCTCTTATTCCACTGACCATTCAATATGAAGACCATTCGACAGTCGCTCACCTATAACTCCTAGATGGAGTTAGTCACCTTATTCCACCGACCATTCAATATTAAGACTATTAAACCGCCGCTCACCTATAACTCCTTGATGTAGTTAACCCCTTTATTCCATATTCCACTAACCCTTCAATATGAAGACTATTAAACAGCCGCTCACCTATAACTCCTTGATGGAGTTAGCCCCCTTATTCCACAACATTCAATATGAAGACTATTAAACAGGCGTTCACATATATCTCCTTAATGAAGTTAGACCCTCTATCCATCGACCCTTGAATATGAAGATCATTAAAGAGTCGCTCACCTATAACTCATGATTGAGTTAGCCCCCTTTTTCCACCGACCATTCAATATGCAGACTTAATAAACAGTTCGCTCACCTATAACTCCTTGATGGAGTTAGCCCCCTTATTCCACTGTCCATAATATATGCAGGCTATTAAACAGCCGCTCACCTATAACTCATTGATGGAGTTATCCCCCTTATTCCATTAACCCTTATTTATGAAGACTATTAAACAGTCGCTCACCTATAACTCCTTGATGGAGTTAGCCCCCTTATTCCACCGACCCTTCAATATTAAGACTATTAAACAGCCTCTCACCTATAACTCCTGGATGGAGTTAGCCCCCTTATTCCACCGACCCTTCAATATCAAGACTATTAAACAGTCGCTCACCTATAACTCCTTGATGGAGTCAGCCCCCTTATTCCACCGACCCTTCAATATCAAGACTATTAAACAGTCGCTCACCTATAACTCCTTGATGGAGTCAGCCCCCTTATTCCACTGACCGACCCTTCAATATGAATACTATTAAACAGCCGCTCACCTATAACTCCTGGATGGAGTTAGCCCCCTTATTCCACCGACCCTTCATATGAAGACTATTAAACAGTCGCTCACCTATAACTCCTTGATGGAGTTAGCCAAGTTATTCCACCGACCCTTCAATGTGAATACTATTAAACAGCCGCTCACCTATAACTCCTGGATGGAGTTAGCCCCCTTATTCCACCGACCCTTCAATATGAAGACTATTAAACAGTCGCTCACCTATAACTCCTTGATGGAGTTAGCCAAGTTATTCCACCGACCCTTCAATATGAAGATTATTAAACAGCCGCTCACCTATAACTCCTTGATGGAGTTAGCCCCCTTATTCCACTGACCATTCAATATGCAGACTAGTAAACAGCCGCTCAGCTATAGCTCTTTGATGGAGTTAGACCCCTTATCCCACTGACCATTCAATATGCAGACTAGTAAACAGCCGCTCACCTATAACTATTGATGGAGTTAGCCCCCTTATTCCAGTTAGCACACTTATTCCACCGAACCTTCAATATGAAGACTATTAAACAGTCGCTCACCTATAACTCCTTGATGGAGTTAGCCCTCTTATTCCACTGACCATTCAATATGAAGACTATTAAACAACCGCCCACCTATAACTCCTTGATGGACTTAGCCCCCTTATTCCACTGACCCTTCAAAATTAAGACTATTAAACAGTCGCTCACCTATAACTCCTTGATGGAGTTAGCCCCCTTATTCCACCGATCTTCAATATGAAGACTATTAAACAGTCGCTCACCTATAACTCCTTGATGGAGTTAGCCCCCTTATTCCACGGACCCTTCAATATTAAGACCATTAAACAGCCTCTCACCTATAACTCCTGGATGGAGTTAGCCCCCTTATTCCACCGACCCTTCAATATGAAGACTATTAAACAGTCGCTCACCTATAACTCATTGATGGAGTTAGCACCCTTATTCCACCGACCCTTCAATATGAAGACTATTAAACAGCCGCTCACCTATAACTCCTGCATGGAGTTAGCCCCCTAATTCCACCGACCCTTCAATATGAAGACTATTAAACAGCCGCTCACCTATAACTCCTTGATGGAGTTAGCCCTGTTATTCCACTGACCATTCAATAGGAAGACCATTAAACAGTCGCTCACCTATAACCCCTTGGTGGAGTTAGCCCCTTTATTCCACCGACCCTTCAATGTGAAGACTATTAAACAGTCGCTCACCTATAACTCCTTGATGGAGTTAGCCCCCTTATTGCACTGACCCTTCAATATGAAGACTATTAAACAGTCGCTCACCTATAACTCTTAGATGAAGTTAGCCCCCTTATTCCACCGACCCTTAAATTATTTGAAGACTATTAAACAGTCGCTCACCTATAACTCCTGGATGGAATTAGCCATCTATTCACCGACCATTCAATATGAAGACTATTAAACAGTCGCTCACCTATAACTCCTTGATGGAGTTAGCCCCCTTATTCCACTGACTATTCAATATGAAGTCTAGTAAACAGTCGCTTACCTATAACTCCTAGATGAAGTTAGCCCCCTTATTCCACCGACCCTTAAATATGAAGACTATTAAACAGTCGCTCACCTATAACTCCTGGATGGAATTAGCCATCTTATTCCACCGACCATTCAATATGAAGACTATTAACCAGCCGCTCACCTATAACTCCTTGATGGAGTGAGCCCACTTATTCACGGGACCATTCAATATAAGACTATTAAACGTCGCTCACCTATAAACTCCTTGATGGAGTTAGCCCTCTTATTCCACTGACCATTCAATATGAAGACCATTCGACAGTCGCTCACCTATAACTCCTAGATGGAGTTAGTCACCTTATTCCACCGACCATTCAATATTAAGACTATTAAACCGCCGCTCACCTATAACTCCTTGATGTAGTTAACCCCTTTATTCCATATTCCACTAACCCTTCAATATGAAGACTATTAAACAGCCGCTCACCTATAACTCCTTGATGGAGTTAGCCCCCTTATTCCACCAACCATTCAATATGAAGACTATTAAACAGGCGTTCACATATATCTCCTTAATGAAGTTAGCCCTCTTATTCCATCGACCCTTGAATATGAAGATCATTAAACAGTCGCTCACCTATAACTCATTGATTGAGTTAGCCCCCTTTTTCCACCGACCATTCAATATGCAGACAATTAAACAGTCGCTCACCTATAACTCCTTGATGGAGTTAGCCCCCTTATTCCACTGTCCATTCAATATGCAGGCTATTAAACAGCCGCTCACCTATATCTCTTGATGGAGTTATCCCCCTTATTCCAGTTAGCTCCCTTATTCCACCGACCCTTCAATATGAAGACTATTAAACAGTCGCTCAACTATAACTCCTTTATGGAGTTAGTCCCCTTATTCCACCGACCATTCAATATGAAGACTATTAAAGAGCCGCTCACCTATAACTCCTTGATGGAGTTAGTCCCCTTATTCCACTGACCCTTCAATATGATGACTATTAAACAGTAGCTCACCTATAACTCCTTGATGGAGTTAGCCCCTTTATTCCACTGACCATTCAATATGAAGACTATTAAACAGTCGCTCACCTATAACTCCTTGATGGAGTTAGCCCCCTTATTCCACCGACCATTCACTATAAAGACTATTAAAGACTATTAAACAGTCGCTCACCTATAACTCCTTGATGGAGTTAGCCCTCTTATTACACTGACCATTCAATAGAAGAAACCATTAAACAGCCGCTCACCTATAACCCCTGGGTGGAGTTAGCCCTCTTATTCCACCGACCCTTCAATATGAAGACCATTAAACAGTCGCTCACCTATAACCCCTGGGTGGAGTTAGCCCCCTTATTCCACCGACCCTTCAATATGAAGACTATTAAACAGCCGCTCACCTATAACTCATTGATGGAGTTATCCCCCTTATTCCATTAACCCTTATTTATGAAGACTATTAAACAGTCGCTCACCTATAACTCCCTGATGGAGTTAGCCCCCTTATTCCACCGACCCTTCAATATTAAGACTATTAAACAGCCTCTCACCTATAACTCCTGGATGGAGTTAGCCCCCTTATTCCACCGACCCTTCAATATCAAGACTATTAAACATCGCTCACCTATAACTCCCTTGATGGAGTCAGCCCCCTTATTCCACCGACCCTTCAATATCAAGACTATTAAACAGTCGCTCACCTATAACTCCTTGATGGAGTCAGCCCCCTTATTCCACTGACCGAACCCTTCAATATGAATACTATTAAACAGCCGCTCACCTATAACTCCTGGATGGAGTTAGCCCCCCTTATTCCCACCGACCCCTTCAATAATGAAGACTAATTAAACAGTCGCTCACACTATAAACTCCTTGATGGAGTTAGCCAAGTTATTTCAACCGACCCTTCAATATGAATACTATTAAACAGCCGCTCACCTATAACTCCTGATGGAGTTAGCCCCCTTATTCCCACCGACCCTTCAATATGAAAACTATTAAAAAGTCGCTCACCTATAACTCCTTGATGGAGTTAGCCAAGTTATTCCACCGACCCTTCAATATGAAGATTATTAAACAGCCGCTCACCTATAACAACCTTGATGGAGTTAGCCCCCTTATTCCACTGACCATCAATATGCAGAACTAGTAAACAGCCGCTCAGCAATAAAGCTCTTTGATGGAGTTAGACCCCTTATCCCACTGACCATTCAATATGCAGACTATAAACAGCCGCACACCTATAACTATTGATGGAGTTAGCCCCCTTATTCCAGTTAGCACACTTATTCCACCGAACCTTCAATATGAAGACTATTAAACATTCGCTCACCTATAACTCCTTGATGGAGTTAGCCCCTCTTATTTCCCACTGACCATTCAATATGAAGACTATTTAAACAAACAACCGCCCAACCTATAACTCCTTGATGGACTTAGCCACCCCCTTATTCCACTGACCCTTCAAAATTAAGACTATTAAACAGTCGCTCACCTATAACTCCTTGATGGAGTTAGCCCCCTTATTCCACCGATCTTCAATATGAAGACTATTAAACAGTCGCTCACCTATAACTCCTTGATGGAGTTAGCCCCCTTATTCCACGGACCCTTCAATATTAAGACCATTAAACAGCCTCTCACCTATAACTCCTGGATGGAGTTAGCCCCCTTATTCCACCGACCCTTCAATATGAAGACTATTAAACAGTCGCTCACCTATAACTCATTGATGGAGTTAGCACCCTTATTCCACCGACCCTTCAATATGAAGACTATTAAACAGCCGCTCACCTATAACTCCTGCATGGAGTTAGCCCCCTAATTCCACCGACCCTTCAATATGAAGACTATTAAACAGCCGCTCACCTATAACTCCTTGATGGAGTTAGCCCTGTTATTCCACTGACCATTCAATAGGAAGACCATTAAACAGTCGCTCACCTATAACCCCTTGGTGGAGTTAGCCCCTTTATTCCACCGACCCTTCAATGTGAAGACTATTAAACAGTCGCTCACCTATAACTCCTTGATGGAGTTAGCCCCCTTATTGCACTGACCCTTCAATATGAAGACTATTAAACAGTCGCTCACCTATAACTCTTAGATGAAGTTAGCCCCCTTAGCCCCCTTATTCCACCGACCCTTAAATATGAAGACAAATTAAACACTCGCTCACCTATAACTCCTGGATGGAATTAGCCATCTAATTCCACCGACCATTCAATATGAAGACTATTAAACAGATCGCTCACTATAACTCCTTGATGGAGTTAGCCCCCTTATTCCACTGACTATTCAATATGAAGTCTAGTTACAGTCGCTTCACCTATAACTCCTAGATGAAGTTAGAGCCCCCTTATTCCACCGACCACCCTTAAATATGAAGACTATTAAACAAGTCGCTCACCTATAACTCCTGGATGGAATTAGCCATCTTATTCCAACCGACCATTCAATCAGAGACTATTAACCAGCCGCTCACCTATAACTCCTTGATGGAGTGAGCCCACTTATTCCACGGACCATTCAATATAAAGACTATTAAACAGTCGCTCACCTATAACTCCTTGATGGAGTTAGCCCTCTTATTCCACTGACCATTCAATATGAAGACCATTCGACAGTCGCTCACCTATAACTCCTAGATGGAGTTAAGTCACCTATTGCCACCGACCATTCAACTATTAAGACTATTAAACCGCCGCTCACACTATAACTCCTTGATGTAGTTAACCCCTTTATTCCATATTCCACTAACCCTTCAATATGAAGACTATTAAACAGCCGCTCACCTATAACTCCTTGATGGAGTTAGCCCCCTTATTCCACCAACCATTCAATATGAAGACTATTAAACAGGCGTTCACATATATCTCCTTAATGAAGTTAGCCCTCTTATTCCATCGACCCTTGAATATGAAGATCATTAAACAGTCGCTCACCTATGACTCATTGATTGAGTTAGCCCCCATTTTTCCCACCGACCATTCAATAGCAGACAATTAAACAGTCGCTCACCTACTTAACTCCTTGATGGAGTTAGCCCCCTTATCCACTGTCCAATCAATATGCAGGCTATTAAACAGCGCTCCACCTATATCTCCTTGATGGAGTTATCCCCCTTATTCAGTTAGCTCCCATTATTCCACCGACCCTTCAATATGAAGACTATTAAACAGTCCGCTCAACTATAACTCCTTTATGGAGTTAGTCCCCTTATTCCACCGACCATTCAATATGAAAGACTATTAAAGAGCCGCTCACCTATAACTCCTTGATGGAGTTAGTCCCCTTATTCCACTGACCCTTCAATATGATGACTATTAAACAGTAGCTCACCTCATAACTCCTTGATGGAGTTAGCCCCTTTATTCCACTGACCATTCAATATGAAGACTATTAAACAGTCGCTCACCTATAACTCCTTGATGGAGTTAGCCCCCTTATTCCACCGACCATTCACTATAAAGACTATTAAAGACTATTAAAACATCGTCCTCACCTATAACTCCTTGATGGAGTTGCCCTCTTATTACACTGACCCATTCAATATGAACACCATAAACAGCCGCTCACCTATAACCCCTGGGTGGAGTTAGCCCAACTTATTCCACCGACCCCTTCAATATGAAGACCATTAAACAGTCGCTCACACTATAACCCCTGGTGAGTTAGCCCCCTTATTCCACGACCCTTCAATATGAAGACTATTAAACAGCCGCTCACCTATAACTCATTGATGGAGTTATCCCCCTTATTACCATTAACCCTTCCATTTATGAAGACTATTAAACAGTCGCTCACCTATAACTCCTTGATGGAGTTAGCACCCTTATTCCACCGACCACCCTTCAATATTAAGACTAATAAACGCCTCTCACCTATAACTCCTGGATGGAGTTAAGCCCCCCTTAATTTCCACCGACCCATCAAAATATAAGACCTATTAAAACAAGTTCGCTCACCTATAACTCCTTGATGGAGTTAGCCCCCTTATTCCACCAGACCCACTTAATATCAAGACTATTAAACAGTCGCTCACCGCCTATAACTCCTTGATGGAGTTCAGCCCCCTTATTCCACCGACCCTTCAATATGAAGACTATTAAACAGTCCCCGCTCACCTATAATCACCTTGATGGAGTTAGCCTTATTCCACCTGACCCTTCAATATGAAGCTATTAAACAGCCGCTCACCTATAACTCTGATGGAGTTAGCTTATCCAAACTGACCATTACAATATTGCAGACCATACTAGTTAAACAGCCGCTCACCAACCAGCTATTAGCTCTATGAGAGGATTCAGTTAGACTTAGCCCCCTTATTCCACCGACCATTCAATATGCAGACTAGTAAACAGCGCTCACCTATAATCCTTGATGGAGTTAGCCCCCTTATTCCAGTTATTCACACATGACCATTATTCCAACCGACTGAAGACCTATTAAATTAACCGCCCACCTATAACTCCTGATGGACTTACCCCCTTATTCACCCGACCCTTCAAAATTAAGACTATTAAACACCGCCTCACCTATAACTCCTTGGGATGGAGTTACCCCCTTATTCCGACTTCAATATCAAGACTATAAACATCGCTACCTATAACCCTTGAGGAGTTAGCCCCCTTATCCACGGCATATATTAGACCCCCATTACAGCTCTCACCTATTAACTCCTGGATGGAGTTGCCCCCTTATTCCACCACCCTTCAATAGAAAGACTATTAAAAAAAAAAAAAAACAGCGCTACTATAACCTCATTGATGAGTTAGCACCATTTTTTTCCACCGTTCCCTCAATATGAAGACTATTAAACAGCCGCTCACCTATAACTCCTGATGGAGTAGCCCCCTAAATTCCACCGACCCTTCAATATGAAGACTATATTAAACCAAGCCCGATCCCCTATAACTCTTGAAGTTAGCCCTGTTATCCACTGACCAATTCAATAGGAAGACCATTAAACAGCCGCTCACTAACTTGGTGGATTAGACCTTTATTCCACGAACCCCCCTTCAATGTGAAGACTATAAACAGTTCGCTCATAACTCTTGATGAGTTAGCCCCCCCCCCCCCCCCTTATTGCACTTGACCCTTCTTATTCCTATATTACATCGCTCACCTATAACTTCTTAATGAAGTTAGCCCCCTTATTCCACCGACCCTTCATAAGACATTAAACAGTCGTCACCTATAACTCCTGGATTTATAGTTCAATCCAGACCTTAATATACAAAATCGCTACCTATAACTCTTGATGGAGTTAGCCCCCTTATTCCACGACTTCAATATGAGTATAAACAGCGCTTACTATAACTCCTATAAGTTTAGCCCCCCTTCCAGACCCTTAAATATGAAGACTATTAAACCAGCGCTCACTATAATCTGGGAATGGATCGCCATCTATTCCACGCCCCATTCATATGAAGATATTAAACAGCCGCTCACCTATAACTCCTTGTGGAGTGAGCCCACTTTATCATCCGGACCATTTCAATATAGACTATTAAAACAGGCCCTCACCTATCTCCTTATGAGTTTAGCCCTCTTATCCACTGACCATCAATATGAAGACCATCAGCAGTCGCCACCATAACTTCCATAGATGTGTAGTCACCTTATTCCACCGACATTCAATATTAAGACATTAAACGCCGCTCACTATAACCCTGATGTAGTTTAACTTTATCTATTCCACGAACCCTAAATATGGAAGACTATTAGCTCTCACCTATAACTCCTTGATGGAGTTGCCCCCTTATTCCACCAACCATTCAATTTAAGACTATTAAACGCTTTTCATATATCTCCTTAATGAAGTTAACCCTTCCCTATTACGACCCTTTCAATATAAGACATTAAACAGCGCTCACCCTATAACTCCATTGATGAGTTAGCCCCCTTTTTCACCGACCATTCTTGATGGAACTTTTTAGCCCCCTATCCACTTGTGCCTCACCTATCTCCGTATTTCCCCCTTATTTCCACCCCTTCAATAGCAGGCATTAAACACCGCTCACCTATATCTCTTGATGGAGTTATCCCCCTTATTCCATTAGCTCCCTTATTCCACCGACTTCAATATGAAGACATTAAAACAGTCGCTCACTATAACTCCTTTATGGAGTTAGTCCCTTATTCCACCACCATTCAATATGAAGACTATTAAAGAGCCGCCTCACCTATACTCCTTGATGGAGTCCCCTTATTCCATGACCCTTAATATGATAACTATTAAACAGTAGTCACCTATAAACCTTGAGGTTAGCCCCTTTATTCCACTGACCATTCAATATGACTATTAGTCGCACATAACTCCTTGATGGAGTTAGCCCCCCTTATTCCCAACCGCCATTCACATAAAGACTATTAAAGATATTAAACAGTCGCTCACCTATAACTCCTTGATGGATTAGCCCTCTTATTACATGCCATTCAATATGAAGACCATTAAAACAGCCCGCTCACCTATAACCCCTGGTGGATTTAGCCTCTTATTCCACCGACCCCTTCAATATGAAGAACCATTAAACAGTCGCTCACCTATAACCCCTGGGTGGGGTTAGCCCCCTTATTCCACCGACCTTCATGAAGACTTAAACACCGCTCACCTATAACTCATTGATGGAGTTATCCCCCTTATTCCATTAACCCTTATTTATGAAGACTATTAAACAGTCGCTACCTATAACTCCTTATGGAGTTAGCCCTTATTCCACCGACCCTTCTTTATTAAGACTATAAACAGCTCACCTATAAACTCCTGGATGAGTTGTAGCATCACGAACCCTCATTATCAGTGCTATTAAACAGTCGCTACCTATACTCCTTGATGAGTCCACAGCTTATTCCCAACCGACCCCCTTCCAATTAATGAAGATATTAAACAGTCCTCACCTATACTCCTTGATGGAGGTTAGCCCAAGTTATTCCACCGACCCTTCAATAGAATACTATTAAACGCCGCTACCTATAACTCCTGGTGGATTAGCCCCCTTATTCCCACCGACCCTTCATGAAGACCTATTAGTCGCTCACCTAAAATAACTCCTTGATGGAGTTAGCCAATTAATTCCTCCGACTTCAATATGAAGATTATTAAACACCGGCTCCTATAACTCCTTGATGAGTTTAGCCCCCTTATTCCACTGACCCATTCAATATGCAGACTAGTAAACAGCCGCTCAGCTATAGCTTTGATGGAGTTAGACCCTTATCCCACTGACCATTCAATATTCAGACTGTAAACAGCCCTACCATAACTATTGATGGAGGTTAGCCCCCTTATTCCAGTGACCACTATTCCACCGAAACCTTCAATATGAGACTATTAAAACAGTCGCTCACCTATAACTCCTTGATGGAGTTAGCCCTCTTATTCCCTGCCATTCTATAGACCCCTATTAAACAACCGCCCACCTATAACTCCTTGATGGACTTAGCCCCCTTATTCCACTGACCCTTCAAAATTAAGACTATTAAACAGTCGCTCACCTATAACTCCTTGATGGAGTTACCCCCTTATTCCACCGATCTTCTATGAAGATATAAACAGTCGCTCACTATAACTCCTTGATGGAGTTAGCCCCCTTATTCGGACCCTTCAATATTAAGACCATTAAACAGCCTCTCACCTATAACTCCTGGATGGAGTTGCCCCCTTATTCCACCGACCCTTCAATATTGAAGACTATTAGTCGCTCACCATAACATTGATGGAGTAGCACCCTTATTCCACCGACCCTTCAATATAAGACTATTAAACAGCCGCTCACCTATAACTCCTCCATGGATTTGCCCCCTAATTCCACCGACCCTTCATAGAAGATATTAAAACAGCCGCTCCACCTATAACTCCTTATGGATTAGCCTGATTCCACTGACCATCAATAGGAAGAAACCATTTAAAGAGTCGCTCACCTATAACCCCTTGGTGGGAGTTAGCCCCTTTATTCCACGACCCTCATAAGACTATTAAACAGTCGCTCACTATCTCCTTATGGAGTTGCCCCCTTATTGCATGACCCTCAATATAAGACTATTAAACAGTCGCTCACCATAACCCTTAGATGAAGTTTACCCCCTTATCCACCGACCTTAAATATGAAGACTATTAAACAGTCGCTCACCTATAAAACTCCTGGATGGAATTACCATCTTCCACCGACCATTCATATAAGACTATTAAACAGTCGTCACCTATAACTCCTTGATGGAGTTACCCCCTTATTCCACTGACTATTCAATATGAAGTCTAGTAAACAGTCGCTCACCTATAACTCCTAGATGAAGTTAGCCCCCTTATTCCACCGACCCTTAAATATGAAGACTATTAAACAGTCGCTCACCTATAACTCCTGGATGGAATTAGCCATCTTATTCCACCGACCATTCAATATGAAGACTATTAACCAGCCGCTCACCTATAACTCCTTGATGGAGTGAGCCCACTTATTCCACGGACCATTCAATATAAAGACTATTAAACAGTCGCTCACCTATAACTCCTTGATGGAGTTAGGCCTCTTATTCCACTGACCATTCAATATGAAGACCATTCAACAGTCGCTCACCTATAACTCCTAGATGGAGTTAGTCACCTTATTCCACCGACCATTCAATATTAAGACTATTAAACCGCCGCTCACCTATAACTCCTTGATGTAGTTAACCCCTTTATTCCATATTCCACTAACCCTTCAATATGAAGACTATTAAACAGCCGCTCACCTATAACTCCTTGATGGAGTTAGCCCCCTTATTCCACCAACCATTCAATATGAAGACTATTAAACAGGCGTTCACATATATCTCCTTAATGAAGTTAGCCCTCTTATTCCATCGACCCTTGAATATGAAGATCATTAAACAGTCGCTCACCTATAACTCATTGATTGAGTTAGCCCCCTTTTTCCACCGACCATTCAATATGCAGACAATTAAACAGTCGCTCACCTATAACTCCTTGATGGAGTTAGCCCCCTTATTCCACTGTCCATTCAATATGCAGGCTATTAAACAGCCGCTCACCTATATCTCTTGATGGAGTTATCCCCCTTATTCCAGTTAGCTCCCTTATTCCACCGACCCTTCAATATGAAGACTATTAAACAGTCGCTCAACTATAACTCCTTTATGGAGTTAGTCCCCTTATTCCACCGACCATTCAATATGAAGACTATTAAAGAGCCGCTCACCTATAACTCCTTGATGGAGTTAGTCCCCTTATTCCACTGACCCTTCAATATGATGACTATTAAACAGTAGCTCACCTATAACTCCTTGATGGAGTTAGCCCCTTTATTCCACTGACCATTCAATATGAAGACTATTAAACAGTCGCTCACCTATAACTCCTTGATGGAGTTAGCCCCCTTATTCCACCGACCATTCACTATAAAGACTATTAAAGACTATTAAACAGTCGTCACCTATAACTCCTGATGGAGTTAGCCCTCTTATTACACTGACCATTCAATATGAAGACCATTAAACAGCCGCTCACCTATAACCCCTGGGTGGAGTTAGCCCTCTTATTCCACCGACCCTTCAATATGAAGACCATTAAACAGTCGCTCACCTATAACCCCTGGGTGGAGTTAGCCCCCTTATTCCACCGACCCTTCAATATGAAGACTATTAAACAGCCGCTCACCTATAACTCATTGATGGAGTTATCCCCCTTATTCCATTAACCCTTATTTATGAAGACTATTAAACAGTCGCTCACCTATAACTCCTTGATGGAGTTAGCCCCCTTATTCCACCGACCCTTCAATATTAAGACTATTAAACAGCCTCTCACCTATAACTCCTGGATGGAGTTAGCCCCCTTATTCCACCGACCCTTCAATATCAAGACTATTAAACAGTCGCTCACCTATAACTCCTTGATGGAGTCAGCCCCCTTATTCCACCGACCCTTCAATATCAAGACTATTAAACAGTCGCTCACCTATAACTCCTTGATGGAGTCAGCCCCCTTATTCCACTGACCGACCCTTCAATATGAATACTATTAAACAGCCGCTCACCTATAACTCCTGGATGGAGTTAGCCCCCTTATTCCACCGACCCTTCAATATGAAGACTATTAAACAGTCGCTCACCTATAACTTCCTTGATGGAGTTAGCCAAGTTATTCCACCGACCCTTCAATATGAATACTATTAAACAGCCGCTCACCTATAACTCCTGGATGGAGTTAGCCCCCTTATTCCACCGACCCTTCAATATGAAGACTATTAAACAGTCGCTCACCTATAACTCCTTGATGGAGTTAGCCAAGTTATTCCACCGACCCTTCAATATGAAGATTATTAAACAGCCGCTCACCTATAACTCCTTGATGGAGTTAGCCCCCTTATTCCACTGACCATTCAACATGCAGACTAGTAAACAGCCGCTCAGCTATAGCTCTTGATGGAGTTAGACCCCTTATCCCACTGACGTTTCAATATGCAGACTAGTAAACAGCCGCTCACCTATAACTATTGATGGAGTTAGCCCCCTTATTCCAGTTAGCATACTTATTCCACCGAACCTTCAATATGAAAACTATAAACAGTCCGCCGCACCTATAACTCCTTGATGGAGTTAGAGCCCCTCTTATTCCAACTGACCAATTTTCCCCAATATGAAGGACTATTAAACCAACCGGCGCACCTATAAACTTTCCTTGATGGAAACCTTAGCCCCCTTATTTCCCACTTACCCTTCGACTCCATTATTGTTACTTATTATTAAACAGACGCTCACCTCCACTTATTAACTCCTTGATGAGGTTGTTAGCCCTCTTATTCCACCTCTTGACCATTCAATATGAAGACTATTAAACAGCCGCTCACCTAACTCCTTGATGGACTTAGCCCCCTTATTCCACCTTGACCCTTCCCATTAAGAACTAATTAAACAATTCCGCTTCACATTAAATACCTCTGGATTTGGAGTTAGCCCCCTTAAAATCCGATTCTTCAATATGAAGACTATTTAACAAGTTCCGCTCAACCTATTTATTCCTGAGAGTTAGCTTATTCCACGACCCTTCAATATTAAGACCATTAAACAGCCTCCTCACCTTATAACTCCTGAATGGAGTTAGCCCCCCTTATTCCACACGACCTTCAATATGAAGACTATTAACAGTCCGCCCTTCACTATAACTCAATTGATGAGTTTTAGCACTTATTCCACCCGACCCTTCAATATGAGACTATTAAACAGGCCCGCTCACCTATAACTCCTTGGATGGAGTTAGCCCCCTAATTCCACCGACCCTTCAATATGAAGACTATTAAACAGCCGCTCACCTATAACTCCTTGATGGAGTTAGCCCTGTTATTCCACTGACCATTCAATAGGAAGACCATTAAACAGTCGCTCACCTATAACCCCTTGGTGGAGTTAGCCCCTTTATTCCACCGACCCTTCAATGTGAAGACTATTAAACAGTCGCTCACCTATAACTCCTTGATGGAGTTAGCCCCCTTATTGCACTGACCCTTCAATATGAAGACTATTAAACAGTCGCTCACCTATAACTCTTAGATGAAGTTAGCCCCCTTATTCCACCGACCCTTAAATATGAAGACTATTAAACAGTCGCTCACCTATAACTCCTGGATGGAATTAGCCATCTTATTCCACCGACCATTCAATATGAAGACTATTAAACAGTCGCTCACCTATAACTCCTTGATGGAGTTAGCCCCCTTATTCCACTGACTATTCAATATGAAGTCTAGTAAACAGTCGCTCACCTATAACTCCTAGATGAAGTTAGCCCCCTTATTCCACCGACCCTTAAATATGAAGACTATTAAACAGTCGCTCACCTATAACTCCTGGATGGAATTAGCCATCTTATTCCACCGACCATTCAATATGAAGACTATTAACCAGCCGCTCACCTATAACTCCTTGATGGAGTGAGCCCACTTATTCCACGGACCATTCAATATAAAGACTATTAAACAGTCGCTCACCTATAACTCCTTGATGGAGTTAGGCCTCTTATTCCACTGACCATTCAATATGAAGACCATTCAACAGTCGCTCACCTATAACTCCTAGATGGAGTTAGTCACCTTATTCCACCGACCATTCAATATTAAGACTATTAAACCGCCGCTCACCTATAACTCCTTGATGTAGTTAACCCCTTTATTCCATATTCCACTAACCCTTCAATATGAAGACTATTAAACAGCCGCTCACCTATAACTCCTTGATGGAGTTAGCCCCCTTATTCCACCAACCATTCAATATGAAGACTATTAAACAGGCGTTCACATATATCTCCTTAATGAAGTTAGCCCTCTTATTCCATCGACCCTTGAATATGAAGATCATTAAACAGTCGCTCACCTATGACTCATTGATTGAGTCCCCCTTAGCCCCCTTTTTCCACCGACCATTCAATATGCAGACAATTAAACAGTCGCTCACCTATAACTCCTTGATGGAGTTAGCCCCCTTATTCCACTGTCCATTCAATATGCAGGCTATTAAACAGCCGCTCACCTATATCTCTTGATGGAGTTATCCCCCTTATTCCAGTTAGCTCCCTTATTCCACCGACCCTTCAATATGAAGACTATTAAACAGTCGCTCAACTATAACTCCTTTATGGAGTTAGTCCCCTTATTCCACCGACCATTCAATATGAAGACTATTAAAGAGCCGCTCACCTATAACTCCTTGATGGAGTTAGTCCCCTTATTCCACTGACCCTTCAATATGATGACTATTAAACAGTAGCTCACCTATAACTCCTTGATGGAGTTAGCCCCTTTATTCCACTGACCATTCAATATGAAGACTATTAAACAGTCGCTCACCTATAACTCCTTGATGGAGTTAGCCCCCTTATTCCACCGACCATTCACTATAAAGACTATTAAAGACTATTAAACAGTCGCTCACCTATAACTCCTTGATGGAGTTAGCCCTCTTATTACACTGACCATTCAATATGAAGACCATTAAACAGCCGCTCACCTATAACCCCTGGGTGGAGTTAGCCCTCTTATTCCACCGACCCTTCAATATGAAGACCATTAAACAGTCGCTCACCTATAACCCCTGGGTGGAGTTAGCCCCCTTATTCCACCGACCCTTCAATATGAAGACTATTAAACAGCCGCTCACCTATAACTCATTGATGGAGTTATCCCCCTTATTCCATTAACCCTTCAATATGAAGACTATTAAACAGTCGCTCACCTATAACTCCTGGATGGAGTTAGCCCCCTTATTCCACCGACCCTTCAATATCAAGACTATTAAACAGTTGCTCACCTATAACTCCTTGATGGAGTTAGCCCCCTTATTCCACCGACCCTTCAGTATGAAGACTATTAAACAGTCGCTCACCTATAACTCCTTGATGGAGTCAGCCCCCTTATTCCACTGACCGACCCTTCAATATGAATACTATTAAACAGCCGCTCACCTATAACTCCTGGATGGAGTTAGCCCCCTTATTCCATCGACCCTTCAATATGAAGACTATTAAACAGTCGCTCACCTATAACTCCTTGATGGAGTTAGCCAAGTTATTCCACCGACCCTTCAATATGAAGACTATTAAACAGCCGCTCACCTATAACTCCTTGATGGAATTAGTCCCCTTATTCCACCGACCC
The DNA here is from genome assembly GCA_029237695.1 of Conchocele bisecta. Lineage (NCBI taxonomy): Eukaryota > Metazoa > Mollusca > Bivalvia > Lucinida > Thyasiridae > Conchocele > Conchocele bisecta. The sequence goes on along the minus strand of CM055266.1, from coordinate 9,017,883 downwards.
TTCAATATGAAGATTATTAAACAGCCGCTCACCTATAACTCCTTGATGGAGTTAGCCCTCTTATTCCACTGACCATTCAATATGAAGACCTTTAAACAGTCGCTCACCTATAACTCCTTGATGGAGTACCCTTACTTCACCGACCATTCAATATGAAGGCTATTAAACAGTCGCTCACCTATAACTCCGTGATGGAGTTAGCCCCCTTATTCCAGTTAGCCCCCTTATTCCACCGACCCTTCAATATGAAGACTATTAAACAGCCGCTCGCCTGTAACTCCTTGTTCGAGTTAGCCCCCTTATTCCACTGACCCTTCAATATGAAGACCATTAAACAGTCGCTCACCGATAACTCCTTGTTCACGTTAGCCCCCTTATTCCACTGACCCTTCAATATGAAGACTATTAAACAGCCGCTCACCTATAACTCCTTGATGGAGTTAACCCTCCTATTCCACTGACCCTTCAATATGAAGACTATTAAACAGCCACTCACCTATAACTCATTGATGGAGTTAGCACCCTTATTCCACTGACCCTTCAATATGAAGACTATTAAACAGCCGCTCACCTATAACTCCTTCATGGAGTTAGACCCTTATTCCACCAACCATTCAATATGAAGACTATTAAACAGCCGCTCACCTATATCTACTTGATGGAGTTAGCCCCCTTATTCCACCGACCATTCAATATGAAGACTATTAAACAGCCGCTCACCTATAACTCCTTGATGGAGTTATCCTCCTTATTCCACTGACCCTTCAATATGAAGATCATTAAACAGCCGCTCACCTATAACTCCTTGATGGAGTTAGCCTCCTTATTCCAATGACCCTTCAATGTGAAGACTATTAAACAATCGCTCACCTATAACTCCTTGATGGAATTAGCCATCTTATTCCACCGACCATTCAATATGAAGTCTATTAAACAGCCGCTCACCTATAACTCCTTGATGGAGTTAGCCCCTTTATTACACTGACTCTTTAAATATGAATTACTATTAACCATTTTTACACCACATACCTGTATAGTGGTATTGGCAACCAGTGTAGATCCTGATGAGCCGGCTCGTGACGAGACGTCTCATCAGGATCTGCACTTTTTGCAAGTAATATTTTTGAGAACTAAAACACATCCGTTTCTTCTGAAAAGTATTCTCGGTACCCACATATGTACTATATTGGGATGATAATTTCGCCAATATCAGTGATATTATTCGATTATTCCCAAGCTCAAACCACAAGTTTAAGTTACGGAACAAGGTCTATAAATACACTAATATACCTAAAAGTATCAATAAGTGGGAAAAAAGCAGTTGAATTTTTTTTTTTACACTACTCCCTGTTAGAACACAGAATATGTTATAACATGGAGTAAAAACAGTTTAACTTACCTTTTTTTCACTTATTGATACTTTTAGGTATATTTAATGTATTTATAGGCCTTGATATGTTACTTCAACCTGTGGCTCAAACGGGAAACTACCTTGGTAAAATATGACGCAAATAAATACATAAATAAAGAAGGCATCAGATTTTAAATTTCTAGGAATTTCATTTTAATTAAAATTTAAAGTTCATCATATCGGCCAAAACACCGGTGAAGATGTGATAATTGTAAGGCCCTGGGGCCCGTTTCACTAAACTTCGTACGACTAATATGTTCGTAACTGCAAAATTATGAAAGTCTGTAAATTATATATTAATCGTGAATGTTTTCTTGTAAACAATTATTGAATTTACATTTATTGAGCATAGTATGCTCAATAAATGTAAATCCATCAATTGAAATTTCCAGACCATCCTAAATTTGCACTTACGAACATTTCAGTCGTACGAAGATTAGTGAAACGGGCCCCTGGTTAGAACCAGCTGGTAGAGCGGGAAATACAATTGTATTTCACATACCACAGTGCCGGGATCGAGGATCGAACACGAACCGCCGGAGTGACAGTCGGAGGTTGTAACCTCTCTGCTAGAAGTCCATTTTATTGTGAAGAAAGTACTGAAAGTTTGGTAATTATGCGACCAACGTATCAGGAGATATGGAACAGGGGGCCGTTTCACTAAACTTCGTACGATTAAAATGTTCGTAAGTGCAAAATTACACATTAACATTGTTTTCTTGTAAACAATTATTGGATTGACATATATTGAGCAGAGGCTGCACAATGTAAATCCATCAATTTAAATTTCCACACGATCCTAAATTTGCACTTACGAACATTTTAGTCGTACGAACCTTAGTGAAACAGGCCCCAGATGACGTACGTCCAAAATTGTTGACGCCTACGACGCCGCCCACGCCGGAATGGTGGCTGCTATGTCACACTTGCCACCAACGTGGATGAGACAAAAATAGTATTCATAAACATAAAAATCTCCAGATTGACAGAATATAGTGAACAGCTGTGGCTATACTGGGTCGGACACGCCGTAAGGTCATACTTCTCGGTTGGATCTATGCATGTAAATTCCGAGTAAGGAACGGAATTTGATGAATTTGATAACTAGCTTGAATGAAATTAATGTGGAAATCAGCGGAGGAATTCTATCAACATCATCTATTTGTGAAACATACAAGTTGTGGATTTCTACGGAGCCCCGCAGGGGACGTATGCTTCTTTTTTTAGTAATTCGTTCGTTCCAACGAAATGACAATTCGTTCCCTCAATTTAACAATTCGTTCCCACGAAATAACAATTCATTCCCTCGAATTAACCCACGAATTGTTTTGGCGCCCAGCTGCGTTCGCAACACCTTTGTGCGCGAACAGCTGGGCGCCAAAACAATTCGTGGGAACGAATTCTTAATTCGAGGGAACGAATTGTTAATTCGTGGGAACGAATTGTTAAATGGAGGGACCGAATTGTTAATTCGAGGGAACGAATTGTTAAATTGAAGGAACGAATTGTTATTCCGTGGGAACGAATTAATAAATAGAGAATAGTAGGTTAGTGCCGTGAATGGGAAAAAATATCTGGCAAGGCTTATGAAACGGGATGGGCGAGGCTCTGCCGAGCACATCCCGTTTCCAAGCCGCGCCAGATATTTTTCCCATTCACGGCACTAACCTACTATTCTATGTATCCCGTTAACACCTACAAATGGTTTTAAAATGCAAAAAAAAAGTAACCGCAGTCACCGCATATATTCATACGCGGTGATTAGGTCGTATTGACAGGATATCAAAAATGTTTCACGGCATCGTGTTTCACGGCACATACGCACTGTGTTGTCGGGATAAAAAAGAATTATACGTCCACTACGGGGCTCCGTATATTTCCACGTGTTGGAGGAGTTCGTGTCTAATAATACATCCAGCTGTAGGTCCCTTGGTTGCTTCACAATCTGTTCACTTTGGTGCGCTTCTAAAAATACCAACCAAAAACCTGCGGTTGTAGTAAAACACGGCAAATGACGCGGAACTAACAACATAAGCAAGAAATATGGTGCATTATCATTGCAAAAACATTGAAATCGAGAAAACATGCGCACGAGTTATATAGGAATGCATCTACGATCCAAATGATTGGGAAATTACACAAACGTACGCGGGATAACGTATGTTTACACGAGCAGACAGACGAACGGACGAAGTCGTGGAATAAAGAGGCATACTCCTACTAAAGGCATAGTGTGTAGAAATTCGAGACGTCCTCGTTTACTAACGCGAACATATATGTGGCTGTGACTGGAGAGATGGGTCTTATGATAGTTGTGACTCGTGTAGCTCCTGGTCTTTTAGCTGAATAATGATGAATTACATTTTGTCGTCTGCTGTTTATTTTTTATATTCCATTTTTGTAAAAAAAACATGCTTTGACAGCACTTTAGAATCATTTCCAATGGAAATGATTCTAAAATGCTGCCAAACCATGTTTTATTGACAGAAAAGATAAATTATTAAACAACAGCAGACGACACTTCGTTTCCCGCATTCTAAAGGATTATATTTTCAATACAGGCCACCTTTTCTGGTCTGATTTTGAGTTACCCTGCCTGTATATGTAGTGTGGCTGTGACTGGAGAAATGGGGCTTAGGGGATTTGTGACAGTGTAGCTCCTGTTCAAATAGCACGCTCATGTATCCTGATAGCGATCTGTATTGATTGTTAGAAACATGACGGGTGCTTTATTGGTGGAATGGCGAACAGTGCAGATCTTGATCAGACTTTGCGGATCTGGAGCTACACTGGTCGCAAAACCCACAAGCCCCAATGTTCCAGTCACGGCCGCATACGTTTCTACACAGTATGAATTCATTAATACACGTCTAAAGCGATTTGCTCTTGATTACGTTTTGCCATGCTACGCTTTGTTTCATTGTTTCATTGTTTCATGTCGACCTGTACGCATCGAACTATTATCTTTTGTCTTCTTTGAATGATGTTTCAAAAGAAAATCGGGACTTATCATGTTATACCGTTCGGCGGGTGGGTGGCGGGCAGAAAAGCATTGTTTGGAGCATAAGTCACAGAGCTCCAGATAAGGAATTAGTAATTGAGTACGTTCACTCCATCATTTCTGAAGCAATTGGGTATTTCAAAATTGTAATTGGGTAAATAAACTCACACTACTGTTTACACATTAACATACATCAATTATTGAATAGTTTGCTTCGAAATGAAAACATGTCTTGGTAGTTCATTAGAATTGTCTCATTGGAGGCTGCCAGCGAGGGGATTAGCTTAGTGATAGCGTTGCCCTTGTTAGGTCCCCGCCGAGAATCGGCGGCGCCCTATAGGTTTCGTCCTGTCTGTCTGTCTGTCTGTCCGTTTATTTTTCGAAAGATTTTGTAAGAGTTTCTCAAATCACCTATAATTCTTTCCTGTTTGTCTTCCGTTAATATCTTCATATTGCATACATGCATTACTTGAGTAATGATACATCCTTCCAGTTTGATACAACTACCCTCCCTACTTATATATCATATGTCCGTCTGTCTGCCTGTCTGTCTGTTTGTATAATTTATGTTTGCCTTCAGTTAAAATATTCATATAATTTCACACATGCATTACGTAGTAACTGGGACGAAGATGAATGTATATGCATCGTCCCTTGTATTGACGATACGTCCTTCAACATTAATACAATTACCCTCCCTACTGACCGTACGCCCGTCCGTCTGTCTACTTATTTTTTTGAAAGTTTGAGAGTTGAGTTTGAGATTTGTGCAAATCACCTATAGGGGCGCTAAGTGCGCCGACAGACCACATGTTCTAGTTAGTATTGCTATTTTAAAAAGAGCCTGTCACAATTCCAGGATATAGTTCACGAACGGGTAGTGAATGATTTATAGTGGAGGGGCACTTTGAACAGAAGTGGCTTAAAAACGACTTCTGTTCAACCCAAGAGAGCAAAAGAAACGACAATGCTAGATTGATACATCATACCTTCCTGAACATGAATCCGGTGTCGGTCAATCAAATTAGGTGGGACAAGGTCACGTTTTGGGTCATTAAGTGCAAAGAGGTCAAACGAGTTAAAAAAACATATTTTATATCACTAAATGGACATTACGTGCATATCATGCTTGAAATATATGATAAAGTTGTTTAACTTGTTGAGTATTCTTCCTTAGGACATATATGAAACGATTCGGTTTTATGGTGGTTCAAATCATTGACTATTTTGAGATTTTCAAGATGGCCGCCATGTATCAACATTTTGTCCTAAATATATTCCGACTTGATTATTATATGGCGTCCGGCACTTACATTATCCGTTTACATACATAAAAGTACGTTTAGGTAACTTATAAAAACAATTCACCACTGATAAATTCATATAGATACAAGGTGGCAGCCAAATATTCACCCAGACGTACAGTAAATGTGTGTGGAATAACAAAAATAAATATCTACACTTTCAGGAACTTCTATAATTCAGTTGTTGCATTTGTTTCGGTATTACTGCATGTGTTCTTTACAAAAAATGAATGAGTCCATGTAATTTACTTATTAGTTAACCATGTTGGGATATTCAAGATGGACGCTAAGTATTGCTTAAGCTCTTAGGCGCTGTTGATCGACAAAATAGTAAAGAAATGGAACATAATGAGATCATATTTGTAATATTTTAAAAATGCGAAGCTTGTGTTCCAAACTGTACCGAATGATCTTTCGCCACAATCAAAGGTAAATCAAAATGGCCGCCAACATGGATATAATTATGATACGTCTATATTAAGTAGGGTAGACATAGCATATGCTGCACCCTAAAATCAATGTTTCAGTGTGAATGGTAATTTAACGATGGGTTTAATTCTTGCCGGGGAGCGCGATATCCCTGGCTTGGCCCTTATTCGCATGTTTAGCTTTCCCGTTATAAGAGTAATACGATCAGTGCTAATCCTACTACGTTTATGGGGAGTGTGTGTGTGTGGGGGGGGGGGCTAAGTTACTATAGTGTGGTGAAGACCTGACAGTAGATCCGGTTTATCTAATTTCAGGGTTGGATAGAAATTGTATGCAAATATTCAGTTACCCGCCCCAATCCATGCAGATGAAATGAGCTGTTGTTAGTCCGTTTACAGCCATTAAACATTAACCGTTTGAAAAGCTATCATTTTATTTTATTAACCTGACCATGAACATCAATGTTGCATGTTGCAACATGTCCGTAACCAGGGGGTCGTTGCTGTCGGACGACCCCCTCCCCCACCTCCCTCGTCCTCTCTTGATATCCACTGTTTGATGCACTAAAATAAGAATTATTGTCAATACGTAGTCATTTTATAATATTTATGCAAGCAGTCGTATTATGTGCCCCTGACCCCCTAGCTGCCTCATGCCATTCAAGCAATCGAAAAGACTCCCTGCTTCAAAAAGTCTGGTTACGGGCCGGTTGCATACATCGAAAACATCTGATACCGGTACATTTCATGCGGATATTGTGTCATTTTCCATTATAACGAAATCTAATATCTATATACAATTATGAACAACGATAATCAGTTTATTAATGCGGTACACGAAACGGTAGGCACAGCGATTGGCATATCAAATGGAAATTGACGCATTTTGAACTTGACTGGCTACGTAACAACTACCATTATTCACTTCCCATATAATGAAAGCAGCGTTTTTTTCATAGCGAAGAAGTATACTTAGCTTTTTGGATATTAAAAAACCACGCCATTGCATCCTCAGTTATTTAAGTATTATGATAATGTCCACTGATATGGGATATCAATTATACTGCGTTTGCATACATTAAATTCCCACCAGTTATACTTGAAAAGTCTTTATCGACACATTTATTATTATAACAAAGTCGTAATATTGACGACAATAGCATGATCATGGAATACCAACAACTTGGAAACACTGCACATGGACAGTGCGAGTGTGATTGTCGGTGTAGCAAGAGATACAATCAATTACTTTAACATTGGGGAATAATATTACATAGACATATCCTAGATATAAAGAGTCAATGGTGTGATCATGGTCATCGCATCTCAGTTCATATACGACATATGATGTTGTTATTGCCCAAATAAAATAACTTTTGGATGACGTATCATTTAGGTATAAACGGCATATGCTGTGTTCATTAAATCGCGTTCGGATGACCTATAATATCAAGTAGTAATATGCAGGTAGGCATGGACTATGTAAATAGGATGGATTGAATGATTCAGTATTTGTGAGTCAAATATGTATGGATATTAAACTACCATGCGATCGAGATCAATATGTTGTCAGTTCATGATGGAACATATGCTGAGGTCATTCATGAGATTGTTTGGTATATAGAAAGAAGACAATTTATCTAAATGCATTATGCTGTCATGCAGTCTATCTGGAATGCATATGTATGTATATGTATTACAGTTATGAAGGGCGCTGTTTCTGGGAAATACCATACACTTTAATCATATATGCTGTAGTCATGTAATGTCCTTACATGGTATGTGTATAAGTGCCATAACGGTGTATTTTAATATCACAACCATATGTGTAATATAATATATAATAGGTTAAATTACATGCATTAATATGTTACTTTGTTTCAAATGAACATGGTTGATTATTCTATGCTAATCTATAACTACATATATATCAGAACGTATCATAGTCCGTGTCTATACACACCAACATACGACATACAAATAAAATCGTAATAGACCAAACATGCACGTATTTGGTAGTGCTTTGTTAAATATATACAGCATATCATTGTACCCATATGTCTCTGACGATTTTGCGATTCATGGATAACTAATGTACACAAATCAACCAAACAACAATTTTTCTGTGCAAAACCGCAATTCCCGTAACTGGATTTTAACAAATAGGGTTTGAGCTAACTTGGAGGCGAAACGTATAAAGCGAAGCATTGACACATACCTGATCTGAGGCCTCTAAATCATTACTATTCGTTACAACATATGTTTTATATATGTGGCACGCATAGACGCTGTCAATATTGATTTCAATGAAGTGCACGGGACGGGAATTTTGTCGATGAGAATATATGTTAATTGAGAATATATTTATATTTATCAGCGATGATCCAACATGCAGTCATGCGGAGAGTTTTGCTGAAATAGAATATGCCCATCTGCCTTATACATACTTATATGGGACAATTATTAAATAGTTCAGTGTAATTTAAAGGTATGTATATGGGTATATCGATCCACTCGTGGATGTATAGATAGACACGTAAACAGAAGCTGTAATAAATATTGATAATTGTTGTATTTTACATGAATTGTTTTAATGACATGTTCTATCTTGGTTATAATTAAGTCTAAATAGATTGAAATAACATAACATACAATATATTTAAACACACAGTACATATATGTTATGACTTTGCAACGAGTGTAATCTAATACGATCATCGCCAAGTGTATTATCCGCGAACTACTACACATGTGCATTTGTCCTATAATTATTTTTAAAGTAAATGAAAAAACGCGCAATTGCCACAATATATTAGAAAAGCCTAAATGAGGCGACCATTTTGAATAAACAAAACTACAAATGACTTCCAAATTAAGTGTGTCGATCCAACTTAATGATTTAACCTTCTAACAGAATGCAGAAGTATAAATAAGTAAATCAAAATTATATCCAATAACTTTCGAGCTTTTGGAAAATATGGCGGCTATTTTAATTAAACACGCTCTTTAAGAAGAGTGTAAATATTTATCTATATTTTAATATCATATCTCAGATAAAAATCAAATTAATATGTTCATATCTAGCCAAGATATGGTCCACCACAGTGTAGATATTGCTGCCTGCTATTGATGAATATTGGCGTCCATATTGGATTCATATGGATTTGATAGCTTCCATGCATGTTTAAAAGTAATACATGGTATCCAAAAAAAATTCTGCGTCCGTCCAATCAAGATCCAATTAAGTGCCTATTTGTTTTCATTCATCAAATACGTACACATTTCAGGCTAAATATTGATGCTTGGCGGCCATCTTGAATATGTTGATCGATACTCTCAACGATAGAGACGTCCCAGCAAACCGAATCGCTTGATATATGCCCCATAAAACAATAATCACCAATAAAACATACTTGTTTTCTGTAATGTTATGCAAGTTCATATATATATTGTATTATCAAAATAGAGTGAGTTTTTCACTCATTTGACCCTAGCTACAATATGCGTAGCGGTAATCGGCTATTACCGAGAGCGGAAGTATGACTATTCATTCTAATTTGACCCATGTGCACTCATTGACCCCAAAAAAATGACCTTGTCCTAACTGATTTGATTGACCGACGCCGGATTCGTGTTCAGGATGATATAATGCATTGATTTAAAGTAGTCGTTGCTTTTGCTCTCACGGATTGAACAGACTTCATTTGTATGGGTGCTTGCCCCCCTACTATTAGTGTAGTTAAACCTTAGACAGTACATGCATTTGGATGCCCTCGTAAGTTTCCGTTCGAATGCGTAATATTGGATTTGCGCATGCTTGAGTTGAATGTAAACATTGACGAAGCACTTATTTTAATTCCTATCGTGTTCTAGTTTATGACCTGTTTCTCAGCCATGTGGTATTTATAAGTCTACAATTGCATGTTTTAGCGTTTAGAAGGTGATCACGGTCGAGATGGGTCTACTTTCCGAAGGTTCTCCTCTTTCTTGGGAAGACACGAAAAAACAGGCCGATCATGTTCGAAAACACGGGATAATCCAGTTTATAAATCAGTACAGGAAACTCCGCGATCGAACGAAGGACGTGTTGTATTGGGGTGACGAGGTTTGTATAGAGGCAATTTTCATTTTTTGTATTAATATTTTGCGTGTTGGTTGTACTCTATGTTTCATAGCGGCCAGACAATAAATTATGGAAACGTTCATGCCGTGGTACTTTCGACGTTTCGGACCAGCGACATTTCGGGCTAGAGTTTTTCGGACCAATTAATTTCATTTATTCGATAAATGCCACTGGCCCATGTCAACATGACAAAGTTCCAAAATAGCATATTTTAGAACTATGTGAAACTTTAATTTATCCAATTACCCCAGTAGCGGCTTCCCCGTGGCGATACACACTTACACAGAAGCTGTTATACTGTGTATAGCCCCAATTCTCATGGATTCGTGCCTTCTCATTGATTCGTGCCCCTAGAAAACAAGTGAATAAGCATATTCTAAGAATAGTGTTAATTGAAAACTATTTAAAAAAGGTATTTTAAGTTGTTTCCCACGGTTTTCTAAGTTACAGTTACATACAATTGTGATTTACCACCTATTTAGTGATTTTTCTACATACTTCCTTAATCTGAAGAGGGTCTGTTCGCAAATTATGTATAAAATGTGATATATGTTGATTTCTAGGTGAATCTGGACTTCACCATATTTAAATTTGATGCATCTAGGCAGCAACACTTCTTTATTGTATGAGTGATCAAGGAATGTCACTCAAATGGGAAAAAAGTTGTAGGGCACGAACCTGATGAGAAGTGTCAAGATCAATTAGGTGACTTGGGTGGGTTATTTCTAGGGACGCTAAGACTTGCATAAACAACAATTTTGGCGAATACCTTATGTGCACTCATAGTCAAGTGTTTGAACTTTATGTTGATGTATGCATTTTCAGGACTTAATCTCAATATAACACACAATATGAATTTATGTGCTTAGGGGCACGGATCCATGAGAACAGGGACTATAGCAAGAAAAGTGATATACTGGCTGTGATTAGATTAATTTATTCGAATTTGAAAGCATAATCCCACCGACAATTCCTCATGAACTCTGAATTTTGTGTCAACTTTTCTTTCAACACAATTTACGGAAAATATTTTCGAAATCAATATCGGCGATATATGGCGACAGATCTGCGTATGATTCAGAGTTTTTTTTTAATCCATTCCTTTCGGAATACACATTTACGGGTATGAAATTATTAAACAAAATATTTTTATTTTTGTTATTTCTCAATGAAAGTATACGATGTGACCACTCATTTGAACCGTCTCGACGAGACGGATTAAATGGTGGTCGCGGCATATACTTCTGAGTGCATAGAAGGAAAATATTTGTCCGCAAACATAAGCGTATCCTCAGCATGAAATGGGTTACTGCATGATTGCCCCGTGATACGATGATGAAATAAGTCGCACGTTCGCGACGTCTGTGGCACATCAAAAGGCGTGTTGACCAATCAGTAACATTTCAAAACATAGCCTAAAGGTCACACAGTTTACAGCATTGTGCTGAATGAGGTCATACAATAAACACATGTACACACAGCTGGGTGTATCGGTTTTTTGCACAAAGCATATCACACAAATCTCGTCTGTGTAATATGTGTCGGGTGTAATCGCATCTGGATTTGGAATTCATATATCCCCTGGCACGGATATTGCACGGTTCGGATAAGCAACACGGAATGTCGTATGTCGCCAGACTTCTGTGCAATAGGAGGGTCGCACTGTATGCATATTAACATGATTACCTGATTAAAGGTATTACATTTGCTAACATACTAATAATAATTATTTCATGTACTTTGAATGTCGTTGTTTTAATAAACTTATTGAAATCACGAATCAACTAATTACACGATGACTACGACGTCCGACGATTTTTTTGATTTTTTTTCTTTGTTTTCCTTTTTCTTCTCTATTTTTTTTAATATTTTTTTTGGGATCCACGAGAGACCCGCGTTATAATGGAGATCGCGCTATACGCGATGGCGTTATAATGGAGATGCAGTGTAATTAGCGAATTAACAGCTGTTGCCAACAAAAAAAAATGAAATTTCAAAAAGTTTATTATTTACCGTTCCGCGAACATACTGATAGACATTAAATATTGTAAATATAGACGTGATTTCATTTTCGAGACGGTCAAATGAGTAGACTCCGTAATTTAATTCACAAAACGTCGATGTTTTTACACCGAAAATTCTGGAATATACGCTCGAAATTATAGATAGACCATTAAACACCAATCAATCGATCTTTCCTGATTGCCAGGGTTCCCGTTACTATACTGAGCAAAACTAGAAACGTCCCTCCATGTTTAAGGAAAGATTCATCAAAAACCAAAAGGGTTACTTTTAAAAATCAAAATGGAAAAACAAGTTCATTCATTTCTGTATCAAAGCCAATAAATTGCATTTGGATATCTTGTTAAATATTCGAGAGATAACCGGCCAAGGGCGGTAGGGGTCAAAATAAAAAATCACAAAAACTCAGAAATGTGTTACTTAATGTTTAGAGATGGAATTTCAATAAGTAATGTGGCAAATTCAGTAAATCTCGTTAGTACCGAGTGTGGCCACCATTTGCATGAATGCATGCAATGATCCTACGCCGCATCGACGTGACGTAACGCAATACCAGTGCGTTGGGCAAATTCCTCCATTCCCGTTGTAACGCCCGTGTAAGATCGCGAACATTGTCAATCTGATGGTTAGCTCGTGCTTTGCGGCCCAGCTCATCCCATATGTGCTCAATGGGATTGAGATCCGGGGAGACCGCGGGCCATGGCATGACGTCGACGTTGTTTTGCTGTAAGTATTGAGTGGTGACCCTGGCTACGTGAGGGCGGGCATTGTCGTGCATCAATGTCACACCAGGACCATGCTGACGGATAAATGGTAAGGCATGTGCATTTAGCACATCTGCAACATAACGTGCATTGATGTTGCCCTGTACAACAACCAAATCTGTCTTCCGGTTTCCCATGATCCCACCCCAGACCATTACGCTCCCTCCCCCAAACCTGTTCTTCTCAACAATGCAACAATCGGTGAATCTTTCATTTTTACGCCTGTATACCCGTAATCTTCCGTCAGCATGACTAACTGTGAACCGAGATTCATCGGTGAACAAAACTCAGTTCCAGTCAGCCCTTCTCCAGTTCAGATGACGTCGCGCCCATAACAGTCTGGCAGCACGGTGACGTTGGGTCATTATCTGACCAGTGTACGGGCGGCGTGCCCGGATTGGTTTGGGCATTACGACGTAACCGGTTGCGAATGGTCTGCCCTGAGACACCGTATCGCCTAGCAGTGACTGTGGCTGCCAATCGACGTCAACGTAATGTAATGATCGGCTCTAGCCGTCGTTACACGAGGCCTACCAGGTCGCTGCCGGTCGTGAACAGCCCCAGTCTGCTGGTACCGGGCTGCAAGACGATCAATCGTCTTCCGACAGCAACCAAACCGAGGCGCGACCGCCCTGGCGGCCATCCCACCCGCAAGCATCCCAATTGCCTGATTTCGCTCGTTTTCGGAAAGCCGTGGCATATCGAAAACAGTGAAAAATTAAAAAAGTTTTTTAATTTTCCGAATAGCCCCTATCGCATGAATGGTACGACATGAACTGAATCACCTTATCGATGACAAGTATAGCGTGCACGTGCAAAAAGTGGAAATCAACGTTCCGGTCACTGGCCGCTATGTAAACCGTGTGTATCGGCTAAACTCTACACGATCGTATTCTGAACATCGCCACGGTTTAAAATACATGTACTTTGAACATGTGGTACATACATAGACAGAGCTACACCGGCTATAAAACAGGGACGTTTCTAGTTTTGTTGAGTATAGTAATATATGTTATTGCCAACATTTTTATAGCAACTAAAGTGCATGTATTATGCACACATGGATTATAATTTCCAGGACAAGTCGGGGCAAGTCACTTTTGTCAAGTCACTTGTCCGGGACAAGTGGCTACTAAAAAATCAATTTGTACAGCCCTGACACCTATCTGTCAAATGGAGCAAAATGTTCCACATCGCCCTTGGTCATGTAAGGTTGTAATCAAATTTGTTAGAATACCTTCAAAATGTTGTATTTCAGCTATTCCCACTTTTGTCCACTCATAAACATCATTATTTAAAAAGATTTACAAAGCATGGTTCTGTCGGTCTGCGTCCATGGATTCTTTAGCCATTTTGAGAAGTCGATGTCATGTAAACACAGACTGGTAGCTATCAAATTACCAGAATAGAGCTTCTCATTATACTGGGGGGTCTTATATGAAAAACAATAAAAAACTAACACAGAATTATATTTGATTACACAGATGTAGATATAAACTCTGTGTTTTTAGTAAAATTTATTGTTCTGTTGATTATAAAAATGCTCAGAATAATATGCAACAGTTTGTAGATTGTTATAATCTTGTTGTTGGTATAAATCCCGTCTGTAGTGTGTACCATAATGAATATGGTAAAATAGCATGTACCACAACTGAAAATTAAACGTGATCTGAATGCATCTTGCATTATGATTATTAGCCTTGTGATAATATTATTGTCATTTATGACTGGCAAAGGAAATGGTGGAAAATTGTTTACTGTACACTCCTCTGATAATTTAGGTAACCATTTTTTACACTGACCCGATGGTGCGCCACAATACAGGATGAGTATAACCCAACAACAAAAATCCAGACTCTGAGGTCACAGTCTATTTTCTACAAGCGCCTGGACGATACATTAACAAAATGGACGACATGGAAACAAGCGCGACTTTTAGATAAATCTGGTTTCACAGCACTTTTACGATAAGTGTATTGTTTTAAAAAGTTTTGAATAATTGTTTGTATATGCATATAGCTCTAGTAACTGGCCAACGAAGGCTTATTATCCAGAACTTAGGTACCGGTATATCCACTGTATAGAACTAACAACTGTGTATATTTGATGATTAACAGTATGCAGAATTATTATACTGAATTTATTACATTATCACAGCCAAATTGGCTGTGATAATGTAATAAATTCAGTATAATAAAAATTAATAAATTTATCCTAAAATTGAAAATGTCTCCCTCAAAGTATACTTTGCTGGAAATCGCAATGTTGATGAAATCGGCTACAGAGCTCCAGATAAGCTGTGTATTTGCGTAAACACCCAATTAAAATTGCCAAAAACCCAATTGAGATCAGAAGTATCGAGTATCAAAAAGCAATAACAAATTTCTGGTACCTTTATCATGCTACAGAAAACAATAAACAGACCACGAAAACACATCTTGGTATTTCATTAGAATTGTCTCCAAAGAGACAATTTTAATGAAATTCCAATACATGTTTTCATTTCGAAGCAAATTATTCAATAATTGCTGTCTGTTGATGTGTAAACAGTAGTGTGATTTTATTTTACCCAATTAAACTATTGAAATACCCAAATGCTTCAGATATGATGGAGTGAAAATACTCAATTACTAATTCCTTATCTGGAGCCCTGTACCCGAGAGCTCCTTATATTTATTCATGTTTTTATTTTAATTCCACTACAGTGTTATCCAGATAACCATATCTGGTTAAGTATGTTGCTGGATGGTAGACGGTGTCAGCCATGATCAGACTGTGGTGTTGCACATGGCATGACATGCTGATCCGAGGCTATGTTTGTAGACAATGTTGTAAGGCCCCCTCTGTCATTCTATGGCACTTATTATTTATTACATGCTTGTCTCATATGACTTGATGAATAAGTGGATATTTTTGTTTGCCCTTGTCACTTGCATATGTCGTCACAAATGTTATATTTTTTCTACGAATGTTCAACTGCGTGTTAAGCATAATACTGTTGTTATTACTCGTACATGTACCATTCATGTGGAACATGAGGTCATGTGAACTAATGAGTCGTCAAAAACACATTTCAATTATTCAAGAACAGACCTGCAAATAAAGCAATATATCCAGGCTTATAATGAACATATATGTTATAGTATACCAATTTGATGGACTGAATGGCAAACAGTAGAAACCCTGACTGAACCATGCAGATGCATTGTCCAATCTGGGACTAGACTGGTTGCAGGTAGTTGATGATTTACCATTCTTTGTTCATAAGGAATCAGGTCATGACCTCTGAGTAACTCTCTGCAGAAACCAGACCTCTTTCATGGGCGTTATGCCCCGGTCAAATAGCTTGGGGTCACACACAATGAACGCAGGATCGCTGTTGCAATTCTGAATTGTTGTCTGCAAGTATTGTGAAATTTCATAGATCATGTAATAACTCTTTTGAGACTGTACATTGATGACTAGTATTTGAGCTACAACGAGTCAAAACATAATACTATAACATGTAGTTGTTTACAGTCATTTGCATATTACAGTTAGTTCCAAATATGATTCAGAAGGCACTCCGATGTCTAAATTGACTTTGATATTCATAGTAAAAGCCAATTTAGACATAGTTCTAATGTCATGTTGTCATTGATATTTGCTGTGTGTATGTAGATGAATGGATGAAATGTGCATGTAAAATATCTAAGGTTTGCATTCAATTAGTAATTATACCCCCACAAACAAAGTTTGTTGGGGGTATATAGGAGTCAGCTTGTCGGTCGGTCTGTTGGAAATTCCCTTCTGCTCTATATCTTCTACACCCATGCATGGATTATCAAATGGCTTGGCACAAATGTTTCTCATGATGAGAAGGTGTGTCGCGATCAATAACCACGCACCTACGTCCAAGGTCACAGTTGAAGGTCAAAGGTCAAACCTATTGAAATTCCCTTCCACTCTATCTTCTACACCGATGCATGGATTATCAAATGGCTTGGCACAAATGTTTCTCATGATGAGAAGGTGTTTCGCGATCAATAACCACGCACCTACGTCCAAGGTCACAATTGAAGGTCAAAGGTCGAACCTATTGAAATTCCCTTCCGCTCTATATCTTCTACACCGATGCATGGATTATCAAATGGCTTGGCACAAATGTTTCTCATGATGAGAGAGAAGGTGTGTCACGATCAATAACCACGCACCTACGTCCAAGGTCACAGTTGAAGGTCAAAGGTCAAACCTATTGAAATTCCCTTCCGCTCTATATCTTCTACACCGATGCATGGATTATCAAATGGCTTGGCTCAAATGTTTCTCATGATGAGAAGGTGTGTCGCGATCAATAACCACGCACCTACATCCAAGGTCAAGGTCACAGTTGAAGGTCAAAGGTCAAACCTATTGAAATTCCCTTCCGCTCTATATCTTCTACACCGATGCATGGATTATCAAATGCCTTGGCACAAATGTTTCTCAGGATGAGAAGGTGTGTCGCGATCAATAACCACGCACCTACGTCCAAGGTCAAGGTCACAGTTGAAGGTCAAAGGTCAAACCTATTGAAATTCCCTTCCACTCTATATCTTCTACACCGATGCATGGATTATCACACTATGCCCAGGGTCAAGGTCACAGACTTGATGCGTTTGAAAACGGCTAAATGGCTTATAATCAAAAATGCCTCGTTTTCTTTGGCTGCCAGTGGGGGTATTCGTGTGCCGACAGGCCACATTTCTAGTTAATCATAGCAATTTGAACTGTGTTGAACAAACACAGTTCTCGGAAAAAGTCTGCATTGTGAGCATTTGAGCCAAGTGGTCAGGTACTTTCTATAACGTCCGCATTGCTGAGTATAAAGGGCATTGTTTGGGTTGCAGGGAGCTCTTGGGAATATTACATTATAGAATCAACATGTGTCTTTGTCTTTTCATCTTTCGATCAAATTGAGCCTAATTCCCCAAGTCTAAAATAAGTAAAAGTAAATTAATAAATAGTATCATTAATCAACGCTCGTTATAACATATACCTTGAAATGATTCTGCACCCAAATATACATGTATCTCACAGTGCTCCAGGTAAGTAATTAGTAATTGAGTATTGTTACTCCATCATTTCTGAAGCAATTGGGTATTTCAAAATTTCCGCAATTATTGAATAGTTTGCTTCGAAATGAAAACATGTCTTGTCATTTCATTAGAATTGTCTCCAAGATGTTTTTTCATGGAAAATAAGAAAAATATGCTATATTTGTGTTCTGCAACATGATAAAGGTACCACAAAATTTGTATTGCTTTTTGATACTTGCTACTTCTGATTTAAATTGGGTTTTTGGAAATTTCAATTGGGTATTTAAGCAAATACGTAGCTTATTTGAAGCCCTGATCTCACATTCACTTTATTTTAATTGTAAGCGTAAGCGAGTATCAAAAAGCAATAAAAAATTGTGGTACCTTTACCATGCTGCAGAAAACAATAAACAGACCACAGATATAACATATTTTTCTTATTTTCCATGACTACTCATTTGGTATTTCATTAGAATTGTCTCCAATGATACAATTCTAATGAAATGTCAAGACATGTTTTCATTTCGAAGCAAACTATTCAATAATTGCTGTCTGTTGATGTGTAAACAGTAGTGCGATTTTATTTTAAAATTCTGAAATTCCCAATTGCTTCTGAAATGATGGAGTGACAATACTCAATTACTAATTCCTTATCTGGAGCACTGCTGCACCACTGAAAAAGTAATGTTCAATCATGGCTGTGACTGGAGAAATGGGGCTTATGGGTTTTCCAGTGATCAGGATCTGCACTGTTCACCATTTCATCAATGAAACCCCTGTCGGCCCAATTTAGCCAGTTACTGATACATTTCCTTTTTGACAGGTCGAGTACATGCTTGTGAAGTTTGACCACAAAGCCAAAACTGCGCGACTCAGTTTAAGAGCGACTGACGTTCTCAGTGAGATTGAGCAGCTGAAATCTAAAACTGAAACGGCCGAGGAGTAAGTGTTTGTTATCAGTATCAAATCACCTACACATACAATTAAATACATGTATCTCGAAGTGATGCACATTATGGAAAATTGATATTGGTTGCATTGTAATGTAGTTGTACATTTGTATCCGTGAATATGATCTACAGTGGAACCTGTGGGTGGTTGGTCAGGCGAAACCCCAACACACAAACTACAGTGGAAAATTTCCGGTTTAGAGAGGTTCCACTGTAATTAAGCACCCCATGAACAGTGAAATAAATTACAGTTAAACCCATCTGAATTAAACACAATTGGATCCCCAGACTGCCCAGTTTAGAGTGTTTCTGCGGTATAAGTCGAACACACTTATTTGTAGGATTGCATATTCCAGAATTAGTGAACCCCTCCAAATAGGACACCTTCAGTACATCAACACGGGGATTAACCCATTTCAAGCTGATTAGGGAAAATCATAAATATTTTCTTTAAATGTGCTTAGAAGTGTATGTCGCGACCACCATTTGAACCGTCTCATCGAGACGGTTCAAATGAGTGGTCGCAACATATACTTTCATTGAGAAAATAAACAAAATAAAATATTGAAAAAAAAATCATACCCGTAAAGATGTATTCCGCATGTAATGGCCAGAAATTTTTTAAGAGACCTGAGTAATCCTAACTTATAAAAAAAAAATCCAATTCAGCTTTCGGAAAAATTACTTATATCATGAACTAATTTGGAATTTCCTGTAACCCGACCCAGAATTTTAGATTACTATTAAAAAGGTACAATATTTTAACACTTGCATTGCAAGTGTTAAAATAAGGTACCTTTTTAATATTAATAATTTTTAAATTCAATATTGCAATATTGCAATAAAAGTATGTCAATTGCTGTAGGTGTTGTTGTATGAACATGTATGCCATTTAGGGCCAGAGATTATATTAACCCTTTTAACCCACTGTAGCACTAAATTGAAGAAGAAAAAAAAAGTTGTAAACAAAATTGTAATAAAAAAAATCGGGTCACACCGTTTTTAGCGGGTCGGTCGGGTTACAGGAAACGGAGATATAATTATGGATGGCCTCACGCTACTCTCTATACATCTGTACCATGATATTTGAAAAAGAAACTGTCAGATTAATAAAAAATACAAGTAAAGAACGATATAGAGACTAGACCTGTTGGTTATGGACCACAGGGGGAACCATGTATGTTTATATATTGCAAAATGATTTGTGAGAAACATTGCCGCCATTACAGTGACCTGTCATCAACGTGGCACCCCGAGTATGCCTCGTACATGGTGGAGGGCACACCAGGCAAACCGTACGGGGGCACTGCCGGCCACTTCAACCTCGTTGAGTCAAACATGAAATTCAGGTAAGAAATCACTAAAACAATCCAGCTTCATTTCTTTTCTGACCAGGGGGATGGGCCGTGACTTACTAGGAGATATGGCATTAGACTTCAATACCAGCTACTGGAGGTTGTGAGTTCAATCCTTACCATACATGTAATCGTGAAAAATTCTAACATAGTATTTCCATCCCACCGGTTTGTCGGATAAGACTAAACTATGGTCCTACCCCTATATGAACGTAGCTGTTGTTGGGATGTTAAACTCATTCCCTTTCACTTTTCTTTTTGACCACATGAAATTCAGGAGAGAATTTACAAAGCAAGACAGATTTATTTCTTTTCTGACCATTGTAGACCCAAGGACTCCAGATAAGTTGTGTATTTGCGTAAATACCAAATTAAAATTGCCAAAAACCCAATTGAAATCAGAAGTAGCGAGTATCAAAAAGCAATAACAAATTTGTGTTACCTTTATCATGCTACAGAAAACAATAACCAGACCACAAATATAGCATATTTTTCTTATTTTCCATGAAAACACATCTTGGTATTTCGTTAGAATTGTCTCCAAGGAGACAATTGTAATGAAATGCCAAGACATGTTTTCATTTCGAAGCAAACTATTCAATAATTGCTGTCTGTTGATGTGTAAACAGTAGTGTGATTCTATTTTACACAATTCAAATTTTGAAATACCCAATTGCTTCAGAAATGATGGAGTGACAATACTCAATTACTAATTCCTTATCTGGAGCCCTGAGACCCTTTGTGCTACACTAAGTCTTGTAGACGTATTTCACTTTTCATAGCTTCACTGCCAGTTTTCCAGCAAACCCCTGGCAAACATGAGATAGAATTACAGTGGAACCTCTAATCCGGATATCAAGAAAACATATGTGATCTTATTTTTGATGGGTTTCTTGGTCGTGTGTCTCAGATGATAATGTTTGTGATCGCATAGCACACATATATGTCTCAGAATGATCAAATATCTGATTTACAGTGAAACCTTTCTAAACCAGACACCCTGGGGACCTCCATAGCACACACATGTCTCAGAATGATCAAATGTGTGATTTACAGTGAAACCTCTCTAAACCAGACACCCTGGGGACCTCCATAGCACACACATGTCTCAGAATGATCAAATGTGTGATTTACAGTGAAACCTCTCTAAACCAGACACCCTGGGGACCTCCCAGGGTGTCCGATTTAGAGAGGTTTCACTGTATAATATTTTTTATGCATGTAAATACATTTTAGAAGGGATTTACTTTTAGTGATGGGACTTGCATGAATTACATGTACACCATTTAAACGTAAATCATATGTGTTTCAGCTCTACAGTTTATTATGTGACTTCCTGTTCGCATCCTCAATGTCTCCACCGAAATTACTCTTTTTTTTTTACCAGTAATTCATAGTCCAACATCATTGATGTGTGGTACATAATTTATTTTAATTAAAATGTTTGATCCATGTCGCTCACAATAAGCAAGAGCTATGTATAATATTACTTGCTTACCCAGTGATTTACCGTGATTCTGGAGGGAATTATTTCCTTGAAGGAAATATTTCCTAGACTTTCGTGAGACGTAATTGACGTCACGCTTTGACGTCATTTCAGGCGAAGAAACAATTCATACGCTGACAACATTTTAATCTGGTTTCACATTTATCGAAAAGAATGTACCGGTAATATACAATTTATTCCACTGCCATTTTGAAATAACAGATTTATTTCCCTTCACAAGTTCACATCTGTCAATCCGACTAAGAAACGAGTGCTCTGCACTCGTTTCTTTATCGGATTTCCAGATGTCTCAGGAAATAAATCCGGTATTTCAAAATGGTAATTGAATAAATTCTTTATCTCTTTAGGAGTTAAACTGCTCAAAATATCTCTTGGTCTTTTTTGTTTCATGATATAGCTTCCATTACACATTTGAATTTTGTTTCAGACGGAATGAAATTCAGAATCTACTGGCAGACGATGAGTTTCTCCTGTCCCTGACATCATTCCCAAGGTATGTCATTTAACGCATACAACACCAAATTAAATGTTTGTCCTATGCTGATTTTAGCTCGTTTGCGTACATTGCATGATCCTGTATCATGCTGCGACAAAAAAAAATCCATGACCCTCCGACCCCCAGTAATCCCAAGGTCAAGATTATCAACATAACACAATCACAAAGCTTAACCCTTAGTAGACCGCTACACACAACAATTTTTGTCTGCTGTTACTTTTATATCTTGCCTTATTTATCAATAAAAACATGGTTTGGCAGCACTTCAGAATCATTTCCAATGGAAATGATTCTAAAGTGCTGTCAAACCATGTTGTAAATTATTCTATAGTGCTGTCAAACCATGTTTTTGATGATAAAAATGGAAAATAGAAAATAAACAGCAGACGATAATAAATTAAGACAGCGGTGTATGGGTTAACAGTAATCCCAAGGTCAAGGTCACAGACTTTGTGCATTTCACAAACTTAATGCAGGGGTATTGCATAAGCTCTTGCTGGCTGACTAGTTGGCTGATCCCATTGTAACATCTGCCCCACCTATGACTTTTAGCTGCCAACAGGAATTCCGCTGGCGATCGCCACTTTCGCAATTGGCGATAAAAAATTACAATTTTCGAAAAGAAATCAAAAACAAATATTTATTTTTATTTATTTTTTTATTTTCTTTTTCGAAAATTGTAATTTTTTATCGCCAATTGTTTTACTTTTTTTTGAAGTGGCGATTTTTTTTATTTTCCCCAGCAGAATCTTCTGACAGCTCTTGTTTTTCAAAAAGTGGCTATAATTATCAATGTTTATATCAGTGCTAATAAATAATTAAGTGCACTTAACTATGTAAGTACAGTAATTTCCAATAACCTCCGAAGGGAAGCACATTTAATAATTGTTTTAAAGTCACTCTTTTTATTAAATTTTCGAACACATGGTCTTTATCAAAATAGTGTGAAAATGTATCGGCAGTCCTATGTGACGTCAATGGTGTAGCAGTAAACCGGATTTTATCAAATAACATCCAGTTTACTGCTACACTATGGACGTCACATAGGACTGCCGATACATTTTCACACTATTTTGATAAAGACCATGTGGTCGAAAATTTAATAAAAAGAGTGACTTTAAAACCATATGTAAATACCCTTTGCCAGGTATTTACTGTTCAAGGTCAGTACACCATACCTGTAACATGTCGAGTCGTCATGAGTGTGCAAATTTCTTTGTATTTATGTTTCGCTGTATCATCTGACAAATAGCTTCTTTTATGATGGCATTCCAGTCTCTCCCTTCATCCCGAAATTGACTGCGTCATGTTATTTTGTGGAATATATGTACATGTACTAGTATTCATTTAATATAAAAAGCGTATGTTTGCAAAATCTTAAAGGCCCTGAACGGCTCAGTATTACAATTTTCCGATTTTTCCAAACACAAAAACATGATTTAGTACACAAAACTGACATATACTGCCTAATAGTTACATCTCAAGTCTTGAGATTTACATCTTAATCGCAATGTGAAGACAACAAAAACTTGTTTTGTGTACCACTCGGTGCAAAATGTCAATATTGACAATTTCATTTCCGTAACCCAACGGCTTCGGCTCGGAAGCGAGTCGATAAACTCCGGCTATCGGAATTCATCGGCCGCGAATCGGGGAGTTGATGAGTTGGCCCGAGCGTCTATCGGAAAATCGATCGGTCTTTGAAACACGCACCTGCTGTTTGTTTATCAACAAATATTGATATTTTCATCGACTACAAACTCATTTTTGTACCAAAATGAATGCAGACAGTTTCAAAGTGTGTGTAAATAGAAACCTGTTGGATTTATGTGTGGGAAAACCCAATAGGAGGCCAAATTCGGCAACTTGAGCCGTATAAGGGCTTTAAGATCATGACATATACTCAAGGTGTATGATCACGTGGTACTAACAACAACAACAAGTACCGATTCAAAGTACATATTCTTTTATAGTGTCCTTATTACGTAACAGATTTTGATGAAATATGGCGCATCAAATGCGTCTTGTTAAGCTGCATTTGGTGGTCTCTGACACGGAAATCGATTCTTCGCAAAAATGACATGTTTGTAATGTTTTCTGCATGGTCTGTAGGTTTGAAAGGCTTAAAGTAACTACATTTATGATGATGATGTCTCACGTGTTCAATATTCAATTTTGGTCTTGGTGGTCCCAAAATGACTTGTACCCAGAGCTCCAGATAAGGTGCGTATTTGCGTAAATACCCAATTAAAATAGCCAAAAACCCAATTGAAATCAGAAGTAGTGAGTATCAAAAAGCAATGAAAAATTTGTGGTATCTTTATCATGCTGCAGAAAACAATAAACATACCACAAAATATAGCATATTTTCTTATTTTTAAATGAAAACACATCTTGGTATTTCATTAGAATTGTCTCCAAGGAGACAATTCTAATGACATACCAAGATGTGTTTTCATTTAGAAGCAAACTATTCAATAAGTTCGGTCTACTGATGTGTAAACGGTAGTGTGATTCTATTTTACACAATTAAAATTTTGAAATACCGTACCCAATTGCTTTAGAAATGATGGCGTGACAATACTCAATTACTTATTCCTTATCTGGAGCCCTGTGTACCAATCAAATACGTCATTGCTTTAGAGACGAAATTCCAAAATCATCTTCAACGATGAAAGCAATATACCGGTATTTAACCCTTGCACTGCATAAATTATAGTTTATCTCGTAAATTACCATAGAAAACTGTTGCTGAGCATCGGACAGGAAATACCTTTTTTTCACTAATAAAATTAGTTACCGGTAGTACTGGATTTTTTTCAGCAACACGTTATACGTCCACGATGTTGTTTTACTGTGTTATTGTGGAAAAATATTGTTTTATTGGAAGCTAAATTTCAAGTACCGGTATTTATACAATTACCCACATATTGCCCTCTTTAAGCTTGTATTTTCTAATTTCTACACAAAAGTAGATATTTTGATCACCATTTGAACCAGCTCTTTATAACAGGTTAAATCAGCTTTCACAACATACATTTGTCTAGTATACACAGCTCCAGATAAGCTGCGTATTGGCGTATTTTGCGCACTTACTTGGCAAGATATGCATTGAAAAGTGGGAGTACAAAATACTCACACCAATGTGATAATACGCATTGATTTTTAAATTGAGTAGTGGAAATTAAATACTGTACTAGTAATAAAGTTGAAAATTTACTTAGTTGAGCTGCAAAAAGCAAACATCGTTTGCATTTTGAACTAAAATCAAATAAGTGAATTTTTAAAATTGTTTATTTTTCATGCCCCCGCCACCGAATGGTGAGGGGTCATATAGTGTTACCGGCGTCCGTACGTGCGTACGTCCATCCCGAAACCTTAACGCTCGAGTAAATGGCTTATAATATCTGTTTCCTTGCTCGGATCTGCTTCACATTTCACACACGCATTGCTCCAATGGTTCTCTACCGTCCTGTGACAAATCCACATTCGTCTCAATAAAAACATGGTTTGACAGCACTTTAGAATCATTTCCAATGTCTCGCTAAGCTCAGGGTCAAGGTCACAGACTTGGTGCGTTTGAAATCTTAACCCTCAGATAAATGGCGTATAATCAAACATGCCTCGTTTTCTTTGGCTGCCAGCGGGGGTATTCGTGTGCCGACAGGCCACATTATAGGAATGAATGGCCTTTTTATGGAATTTATCGGGTTATAAACTTGGAAAAGTCGCGGGAATACTGGACTAAGGCCGGAAGGCCTCGTCCAGTATTCCCGCGACTTTTCCAAGTTTATATCCCCGATAAATTCCACAAAAATGCCATTCATTCCTTATAATTCCAGCATTTGAAATAAATTCATCAAGAAAATGTGTTTATTTTCCGTTTTCTTAAGAATTATTTTAACTGCGCCTCACGGTTACGGAAAGTAGTTCGACGTGGGAGTTTACTGGGATATAAATTTTGGACAGAGACTTGCTGCGGGCCAATCAAATGTTAGGGAATTGTGTAAATATTTTTGTGCTGGAATTATTTCTAGTTATCATTTGTTCCCTTATTTAGAAGGAAGAAAATCAATAATACACAGCTTATCTGGAGCTCTGAGTACAGCTAACAGAAATATTTAAATAATGTTTGGTATTTTGATACCTGAGAAGCTAGCATGTGCATAAAGCGGAGCATATTATGTATAATAGTATTTTGCTGTCTTTATCAGAAATATGCAAGTCACGGTTGTTTTCAGTTTTCGTTTGGGAGATCAGTTTACATATTTAACTCTTTGCATGCTGGGTAATTTGTGGGATATAAATAGTTCAAAAATAGCAGACGACAATTCATTATATTTTCTTTTATTTCTCACCATCATGAATTTCATTAGAATGGAGTCCAGAGGAGGACTCCATTCTAATGAAATTCCAAGACATATTTAGAGAGTGAAATAAGAAACATACTCGTAACTTGTTGGATGTTATTTTCACCGCTAGCATGCAGAGTTAATGATGACAGGTGTTATGGACAACTTTCCCAAGAAAAGGGACTATTTGACAATTTTACTCGTTGACTGGAGAAATAAGGCTTATGGTATTTATGTAGTATTAGATCAGCCTGTGTATCCGTACAGTTTGATCAGGGCCTACACTGTTCGCCAATCACATGCTAGAATGAAAACTCTCGGCGTACTAACTTTTTGAGTTATTTCTCTTTGTTTTTTTCACACACTTATTTTCATTAAAATGTAACAGAATTTCATTAAATAAACAATTGAGAAGTGTAATATGAAGAGCCAGTGACATACACCAGTTATATGTGAATCACTCATGATCCCCCGCCCACCAAAAAAAACAAACACAAATTGGGGTACATAGTCGTCACCCTGTCCGCCTGTCTGTACAAGATTTGTGTTAATGTTTTCGGCTGTCGACTCTCTGTTACCTTGACTGGAAACTTCATATACTTACATGTATTTGTCATTCGTCCATATTTTTCTTTCTATACCCCACCAATGCGACACTTGTGCTCAAGGTCAAGTGACTTGGAAATTTGCGTTAAAGTTTTTGAGCATTACATCCTCCATTAGACTGATTTCTTGTTTTTTACTATCAGCTCATTGGTATACATGTACAAAAACCTGGTTTTGACAGCACATGAGAATCGTCTCCACTGGAGACGATTCTCATGTGCTGTCAAAACCAGGTTTGGTATACATGTACCAACATGCAAAATTTCTCGTGATTTAGAAAAACATACTTAAGATTAATACTAATGAGATTTAATATGGTTATGATGTAAAATTCATCAGTTATTTAGTTGCAGCCTCACTCTAACCCAGTGGGTGGTGGTCGGGCGAATGAGACGGCATAACTTAACGGTGTGGGTTCATCCTTATAGGAATCACGATTTGCCTGGTTTGGACCTCAGGTACGTTTTTATCTTTGGCTCTTTAGTTACCTGGGAGTTGAATTGGGTTATTGCCCATTATAAAAGTAGTAAGATTATTACTGATCCTACTGCTTTTGGGAGGGGGCCAAGTGATTCTGGTGTGGCGAGGACCTGGCATCAGATCAGGATTATTCTGATTTCAGGGCTGAATATATAGTTTTGTTATTGTAAATATTCAGCTCTGATTTTGGGATTTTCCCCCCATTTGTACATGTACTTGAACATGTACATGTACTTGTACAGGTAATATATGGGATTTAGTACTAAATCCATTGACCCGACCTTAAATGACCTTTGCTGTTGATAGGCCGTTAAACCCCAACAAACAAACAAACAAACACTCTAACCCAAATAAGGTGATTTTTATCGTGTTCAGACACATTTATAATACCCGATAAATTGTATTGTGGTTTTCAAGTTCAATTGCCATCCACAGAGTGTGGGTGTATCAATATTTACCTCCCTATCAACCCACGATGAATACCAGTTATGAACTACTTAAAATATATTTGATATTTTTATGCCACCACTTTGTCACAGTTTCTCAAATATGCTGCAGGTGGCATCCGCATTCGACAGACGCATTTCTTGTTCTTATTTCTATTCAATTGTATATATTGTTACCACTCATTTGAACCGTCTCGCCGAGACTGTTCAAATGAGTGGTAACAACATATACTTCCATGCATAATTAAGAGAATTATTATTATTTTTTTTATTTTTTTTTTTGAAAACTTGTGTAGCCTCAACATGTACAGATGTTAAGTATTCCATTTCACACATATAAAATGTCACAGTACATGACATGTATGTATGTAACTCACAATGGGTGTGTATTATGCCCTGCTAGCTCATTCGACTAGAGTGGTGGTACGATAAACCAGACGTCCCAGGTCTGAGCCCTGGGCTGGTGCTAATTTTTCTCGCTCTGTGACATTTGGCGCCCACGGGGGACCTTGACTGATATATGCTCTGAGATCGACCATGCTGTAAATCTGTTCCGTAAAAATCACGAATTCAGCGACAAATACCAACAAAAATATGGGTCATGATCTAGGAAAATCAGACTGTTTTGCATATCTGACCAGCATAGATTCATGATGAGCTGGTACAATAACCCATTTGTATCTCACCCACGATACGATAGTGCAAAGTGAGACATAGCTGTCACTATTCCGGCAGTGTCGGTGTCGTCAACAATTTGGGATGTAAATTTTGGATGTAGCCAAATTTCCGATATCTCTTGATCTGTTAGTCGGATCATTACCAAACTTCATCAATAGCTTCCTCACATTGATGGCTATCCATCCACTTTCATTTGGGTGACCATGACCATCATCTTGGTGACCTTAACCTTTGTGGTACGTACATTTTTGATGTAGCCAAATTTTCCATATCTCACAGAGCTCCAGTTAAGATGCGTAATTTGACCAAATATTGAGGTATTTTTCTTAGTTCTTCACCAAAAATGGTAAGTTGGGAGTTCTTTAGAATCGTCTCATTGAGACGATTCTAAAGCACTCCCAACTTGCCATTTTTGTTGAAGAAATAACAGAATTCCCCCCAAAGTTGATCAAATACGCCCTGTCTCATAGACGGTTCAACTGAGTGGTAACAAGATATCCTTTCAGTGAGAAAATAAAAATTCTATAACAAAAACTGTATCATCAGCGTTATATGACCTGTTGTATTGTGGGATACACTGATGGGAAATTCCAAATCGTTATTTTTGCTGCTCATCAGAAAGATATGTTGTGACCACCATTTAAACCTTCTCATCGAGACGGTTGAAATGAGTGGTCACAACATATATTTTCGTTGAGAACTAATAAAACTCATTTTGTTTGCGGAAAATCATAAATATTTTCTTTGTATGTGCTTAGCTGTATATGTTGTGATCATCATTTGAACCGTCTCATCGAGACGGTTCAAATGAGTGGTCACAACATGTACTTTCATGGAGAAATAGAAAAGAAAATATTAAAAAAAAGTTTTGTGCATAAAAATGCATTCCTAGTGTAGTGTAGTTTTGTGACCCAATTTGTTTTCTGAAAGCATAATTGATAGTCAGCCGATGAAATAAAACTAGTTATCAGATTGTGCAGTGGTGTGTGCAAATGACTGGATTGAAGTTAAATTTCACCTTTGGCCCAGATATACCGTAATACATGTAACACTAACTATTCAGACACCATATATTCTAGGAAACACACATACAAGAGTGTCCCAATGTTTAGGGTCAGTATGGTTGTATTGGTTCATCACAATAACAATATATTTGGATACAATTTATTTTAAATAGGGGTTTCCCAAAACAAATAGTGTCCAAATATTTGTGGTTATTATGGTAAGACACGTCCGTTTATGTCTGCAGGAGTGGCTGTGTCAACTTCACAGACCCGATCCAGACACCGACGCCACACGATGGTGCGTCACACTCCCTGTTCTTCCCAGACTCTGTCATCTTTCAAGGTCATCCACGCTTCAGGTGAGTTTTTGTCTTCGTTCGAGGTCATCCACGCATCAGGTGAGTTTTTGTCTTCGTTCAAGGTCATCCACGCTTCTGGTGAGTTTCTGCTGTCTTTCAAGGACCTGCATGCTTCCAGTGAGTTTCTGTGATCTTTCAAGGTCATCCCTGTTTCAGGTGAGTTTCTTTCATCTTTCAAGGTCATCCATGCTTAAGGTGAGATTCTGTCTATCATTTTTCAAGATTTCCCGCGCTATACATGATTTTTGTCTCACCATAGTGGAAAGTGAGACATAGTAGTCACAATTACTAAATTTCATAAATAGCTTCCTCACATAGGTAGCTATTCATCCATTGTCATTCGGGTAACCTTGACCTTCACTTTGGTGACCTGAACTTTTATTATTTTGGACGTACATCCAAATGTTGAATATCTCTTGATCCATTAGTCGGATCATCTCCAATCTTGATCAATAGCTTCCTCACATTGATGGATATCTACCAATGTAATTCAGCTGACCTTGACCTTGGTGTCAACAATTTTGGACCTACATGTACGTCCAAATGTTGAATATCTCGTGATCCGTTAGTCGGATCATTACCAAACTACATACATAACTTCCTAACATTAATATGTACCAATACAGTGTTATTTGGGTGACCTTGGTGACCTTGAGTTTCGTGTCAATAATTTTGTATGTACATGTACGTACAAATGTTGAATATCTCCTGTAGCCTATTTCATCAACATTGCAAAGTATACTTTACTACCAAAGTATACTTTGAGGGAGTAATCATTTATTTTTCCTGAAATGCATTATTTCATATAGAACTAACAACTGCATATATTTCATGATTAAAAGTATGCAGAATTACTATACTGAATTTATTATATTATCACAGCCAAATTGGCTGTGATAATGTAATAAATTCAGTATAATAAAAATTAATAAATTTATCATAAAATTGAAAATTTCTCCCTCAAAGTATACTTTGCTACTAAAGTATACTTTGCAATGTTTATGAAATCGGCTACTGATCCGTTAGTCGGATCATAACAAACTTCACCAATAGCTTCCTCACATTGATGGCTATCCAACCAGGGTCATCTTTGTGACCTTGACCTCGGTGGTTGTATCAATAATTTTGAGTTTTCTTTTCTCCGTTTCTGGAGTAAAGATACAGTAGAAACGTGGGCCTATTTCACCAAAATTGCCAAGTATATTTATCTTGCTAAGTACACTTTGAGGGAGAAATTTTCAATTTAAAGTTTATTAATTTTTATTGTACTGAATTTGTTACATTATCACAGCCATTTTGACTGTGATAATGTAATAAATTCAGTATAATAATTCTGCATACTTTTAATCATCAAATATATACAGTTGTTAGTTCTATATGAAATAATTCATTTCGGGAAAAATAAATGATTACTAAGTACACTTAGCTAGATAAGTATGCTTATCAATTTTGGTGAAATCTGCTACAGATAAGTTTGCAGCGAGTCCATTTTAGAGAGCATCCACTGTAATGCCGGCATTTAGGAGATATTGGTAAAATCGACATAAAACAATTGTTTCATATGCCAGGGATTCTGCTGGCAATCGCCACTTTCGCAATTGGCGATAAAAATAAACAATTGGCGATAAAAAATTACAATTTTGCGGGGAAAAAAAAAAAAAGCATTCCAAAATTGTTCGAAAAAAATGTTATCGCCAATTTTTTGAAGTGGTGATTTTTTTATTTTCCCCAGTGGGATCCCTGATATGCTATTCACTATTCAGTCAATGTGTTTGTATGTTTCAGCACATTAACACGGAACATTCGTCAACGGCGAGGAAAAAAAGTTGCAATAAACGTACCTAGTAAGTAGTACTCACGTGTAAGTGATTTTGTTTCCGTGGATACAGGGTGAACTATTACGAGCTGCAGATTGATTGTGTCATCTGTTATTTTTTTACAATTATTATCAATGACCACTTTCAATATTTGACAAATTTTGAGACACTTCCACATGTATTAATAACCCTTTCAACCCCAGAGGCCAGAAAGCCAACTTGCGCAAACACTGTAGATCCAGATGAGCCGGCTCGAAACGAGCCGTCTCATCAGGATCTGCAGCATTTGTCACTATTATTCAGCTCAAAGGAAAATCAGCATGTTTTCATCAATGGAATAGTCCCGAAATTAGTATGAAAAAGTCAATGTATGACAGCCAAGCTTGAAAGGGTTAATAAATTAAATTTGAGTCCTCAATAACTAATATTCTCTGCAGGAGATATGAAGCTGTGCTGAGATCATCTGTTTCAGTGGTCAAATTTGGTACTTTATAAAAAGGTTGACTGTACCAAGTGGTACAGTACCAAAGAAATGGACTTAAACACGAAAACTTAACATTGAAAACGCGAAAACTTAACATTGAAAATGGCTAAGTCGATTGCGCGGAAAAAATGGGTCAAGTTAAAAAAAAAGTAACATGTTGGATAGTGATATGTGGTGGGCACCCCTTGATTATGAAGCTGTGAAAGTTTGGTGGTCCTAGGTGGTACAGTACCAAAGAAATTGACTTAAACACGAAAACTTAACATTGAAAACGCGAAAACTTAACATTGAAAATGGCTAAGTCGATTGCGCGGAAAAAATGGGTGAAGTTAATAAAAAAGTAACATGTTGGATAGTGATATGTGGTGGGCACCCCTTCATTATGAAGCTGTGAAAGTTTGGTGGTCCTAGGTGGTACGGTAACAAAGAAATGGACTCAAACACGAAAACTTAACATTGATTGTGGACGCCGCCCGCCCGCCCGCCCGTACCAACAAGTGCAGATCCTGTTGAGATGGCTCGTCACGAGCCGGCTCAACTGGATCTACACTGTTTGCCAATACCACTGTACGGGCCTGCATTGTTGAAAGGTGAAAGGGTTAAAACATGCATAGATCTTTCTACTTTCAACTTTAGTACTTAAAGTCTGGACTTTTGATTGGCCAAGACTGAGCACATGCTTGACCAATAAAATGTTCTGATTTTGAGCATGAACACTGTGTACATGCTCAAATTGTTTTTGTATAATCATGGGTCCTATTCGTTTGAACTGTAAGCTCTGTAGCATTTTGGTGTTTAAAATATTTTTGAACCTGTGATTAGAATACTTTCTGAGATCAGTACATGTAATTCAAAATCAGTACTTTTGAGCACAGCTCAGTCTCAACCAATCAAGCTTCTTAATTTTGAGCACAAAAACAATGTACACGCTCAGAAAATGATATAATCATAGACCCTGGTCCTATCACCTTCGTAGCACCTTGACAAAAATTATTTTCTGGTCCCATAAACTATGAGATTTGTACCACATTCTTAACTAAACATATCTTCTTGTTCTTTGAACTATGAGCTGACTGCTCATAGTTCAAAGAACCAGAAAGTATGTTTAGTCAAGTATGTGGTATGAATCTCATAGTTCATGGGACAGTTCGCTGACAGCTGTGCTTGATTTCCTACCCGCCAGTATATCGAGACAAGAAGACGCCGGACCCGTTCATCGAGGATCTGTCTCAGTACGGGGACACGGGGGAGAGCCAAGAGGCGGCCAAACCCGACCACATATACATGGACTGTATGGGCTTCGGTAAGGGTGACATGTTTCGTAATAACCCTAAATATTCGGACAGCATTTATTTGGAGAAACGCGTACTAATGTATGGTTTCCCCACAACGGTGAGCATGCCAATATTTAGGGTTAATATGGCAGTACTGGTTTAATCAGAATAACAATTATAGGGGTTTCCCAAAACAAATTGTGTCCAAATCCGGACTGGAAACCTGTAGCCGATTTCAACAACATTGCAAAGTATACTTTACTAGCAAAGTATACTTTGAGGGAGTAATCATTTATTTTTCCTGAAATGCATTATTTCATATAGAACTAACAAATGCATATATTTCATGATTAAAAGTATGCAGAATTATTATACTGAATTTATTACATTATCACAGCCATTAAATGGCTGTGATAATGTAATAAATTCAGTATAATAAAAATTAATAAATTTTTCAAAAAATTAAAAATTTCTCCCTCAAAGTATACTTTGCTACTAAAGTATACTTTGCAATGTTGATGAAACAGGCTACTGGTTTGGCCCTCATATACGTCTTTGGTATTTTGTATGTGACAGTTGAATCTGGTTATACCCCCGTATGTGAGTATTACGATCATTCGTAATCCTATTTTAGGGGAAGGGGCCAAGTGACTTTGGTGTGGTATGGACCTGGCACCAGGTCAGGTTATTCTAATTTCAGGGCTGAATATATTTTTTCTCGATGTTAATATTCCGTTCTGATTTTAGGATTTTCCCCCCAAGGCTAAAACGAGATCGAACCCGTTTGACCGGCCTTACATGACCCTAGCTGTTGATAGGCCGTTAAACACCAATAAACAAACAAACATAACACATAAACTTCAAAATTTGCTTTAAAGTTGTGTGTTGGCGGTAGTCGGTGGTCACTCATTTCCTAAAATGAATACGAGTATGTTCTGCAATTCAAATAACACACTCATGTAGTAGTCTGATAACAATCAATAATGCTTGTTAGAAGCATGACGGGTGTTTCATTGATAAAACAGTGCTGATCCTGATCAGACTGCACAGGCTGATCTGGATCTACACTGGACGCAAAACACATTTTTCCAGTCACAGCTACCATATAACATAAATCTTCATTTTACCCAGGTATGGGGTGCAATTCGCTACAGGTGACCTTCCAAGCGTGCCAGATTGAGGAGGCACGGATGTTGTACGACCAGCTAACTCCTCTCTGCCCCATCTTGGTAAGCCACAAAGCACCAACCGTCTGGTAGTATCATATACTATGCTCTCTTAAACAGCTTTATATATGACCATGCTGTTGAGCAGTAGTAAAACCCCATTCAATTAATTACGTTTATATATTAGATTTCTATGGTAGTGGCCTACTGGATATTGCATCCCTCACAAATGGGAGGTCGAATGTTGGAGCCTCCGCTTGGTCTGATATGGTTTAATGCCACTTCAGAATCATTTCCCCTTTGGAACTGATTCTAAATTGGTGTCAAAGCCTGTTTTTAGTGTCAGAGAAAAATGGAAAATAAAGAATAAACAACAGATGACAAAATTAAATCA
This sequence comes from Conchocele bisecta, assembly GCA_029237695.1. Taxonomy (NCBI): domain Eukaryota; kingdom Metazoa; phylum Mollusca; class Bivalvia; order Lucinida; family Thyasiridae; genus Conchocele; species Conchocele bisecta. The sequence goes on along the minus strand of CM055266.1, from coordinate 8,982,405 downwards.
ACATTGTAGGAGTTATATATTTATATTTCCTAAAAACTACACAGCAGATGGCAGATTTAATTTAACCCTTAGACCGCTACACACAACAATTGTCGTCTGCTGTTGCTTTTATATCTTGCCTTATTTCTCAATAAAACATGGTTTGACAGCACTATAGAATCATTTCCTATGGAAATGATTCTGAAGTGCTGTCAAAGCATGTTGTAAATTATTCTAAAGTGCTGTCAAAGCATGTTTTTGATGATAAAAATGGAAAATAGAAAATAAACGGCAGACGACAAAAAAATTAAGATAGCGGTCTAAGGGTTAACATTATAAGTGTTATTATTTATATTTCATGTACTCCAGTTGGCGTTGAGTGCTTCATCGCCCATCTACCGCGGTTACCTGTCTGACCTGGACACGCGCTGGACCGTGATTGCCCAGTCTGTCGACTGTCGCACCGATGAGGAACGCGGCTTACAGGTACGGTCAAACTTCCCTAAACTGGACGCCTAGTAAACGTCATTGTGTTTAATTTCGACAGTTTCACTGTAATTGTGCACAGTCTGATCAGAACCTGGGGCCCGTTTCACTAAACTTTGTGCGACTAAAATGTTCGTAAATGCAAACTTATGATAGTCTGTAAATTGCACATTAACAATGTTTTCTTGTTAAATTGGATTTACATTTATTGAGCATAGGCTGCATATGCAGCCTATGCTCAATAAATGCAAATCCATCAATTGAAATTTCCGGACGATCCTAAAATTGCACTTACGAACATTTTAGTCGTACAAAGTTTAGTGGAAACGGCCTCCAGCACTGTTGGCCATTCCATCAATGAAACACCAATCATGCTTCTAACTATCATTATCAGGCTACAGGAGATTGCCATTTGATCAGGAGGTACACTGGTCACAAATCCCGTAAGCCCCATTTCTCCAGTCAAGATACAGTAGACCCTACCTAAATAGGACACGCGGAAAGCTGTCATGTGTTTAGTATTGATGAGCTTCATTACATTTCTTTACCCACTTTTAAAACACAGTTGGTAATGAGTGTATTTTACGCCAATGTGGGACCTGGGTGTCATTTCACTAAACTTTGTACGACTGAAATGTTCGTAAGTGAATAATTATGATAGTCCGTAAATTTCACATTAACAATGTCTTCTTGGAAACGATTAATGGATTTACATTTATTGAGCATATGCAGCCTATGCTCAATAATTGCAAATCCATCAATTGAAATTTCCAGACGATCCTAAAATTGCACTTACGAACATTTTAGTCGTACAAAGTTTAGTGAAATGGCCCCCTGATTCGTGCCTCTAACAGCGCAGTATGTGAAATGATATGGTGGTTGACAGATGAAAAAATTGATGTTCTGCAAGTTGCATTAAATATCACACATTTCTGAGACATGACATGTTGATTAATAATTGAATAGTCTGAAAATTACTACAGCTCAGGCTTAGCCAGTCAAGCTGCTTGATCGTGAGATTAGATTGCCAATAGTTGTTCAGAAACATTGACATATGGGCAAGATTAACACAGACGGTTGTGATGCACCCCTTGCCAATGAAGCATCTTGATTGTCTGACAAACAAGAGCTCAGCCAATCCAACTGCTTGATCGCCAATTTAGATTGTCAATAAATGTTCAGAAACATTGACATATGGACAAGATTAACACAGACTGTTGTGTTGCACCCCTTGCTCCCATTGCATCCATCTAGTTTAATTGCAAACTACTTGGAACATTGTGCTGGTAATGAATCAGCTTGATTGTCTGAGCCTGAGCTGTGCTACAGCTCAGGCTCAGCCAGTCAAAATGCTTGATCGCCAGTTTAGATTGCCAATATAATGTCAGAAATATTGACATATAGGCAAGATTAACACCCCTTGCTCCGATTGCAGCCATTGAAGGAGAACAAATTTTTGATAAACAAGTCACGCTACGACTCCATAGACAGCTACCTGTCGTGCTCCGCCTACAGTGATATCGACCTCGTCTACGATAAACATATCTTCGAAGACCTCAAGAAAGGAGGTGAGTTTAGTTCCGCCTACAGTAATATCGACCTCGTGTACGATAAACACATCTTCGAAGACCTGAAGAAAGGAGATGAGAGATGAGTTTAGTTACTGTTGCTGTTATGTACAATATGTGGACCGCAATAGCCAAGTGGTGGGAGCGTCGGCATATGCAGCCTATGCTCAATAAATGTAAATCCGTCAGTTGAAATTCTCAGATGATCCAAAATTTGCACTTACATTTTAATCGTATGGAGTTTCGTGAAATGGCCCCCAGTCCCCTTGTTTACTGACCATTCCGCGACGTGTATGTTGTGACATTTGTCACTCTTGTTTGTAGGTGTGGACGAGCTGCTGGCGCGACATATTGCCCACCTGTTTATCCGTGACCCTATATCCCTGTTCAGCGAGAAAATTGACCAGGATGACAAGGAAGACACTGACCACTTCGAGGTTTGTAGCCAACTGTTGGTATAAATTATTTTGGTGTATACTTATTTTTATTAACCCTTTCACCCCTAAGTAACTGGAATAGATTTTTATATGTTAAATTTACAACCAATCCAATTGTCACAAAATGATTTTCAGACTAGTCCATTTATTAAAAGGTGTGTTTTTGTTGTCAAAATATGAAAATTATTCACAAAAAGTGCAGATCCTGATGAGACGGCTCGTCACGAGCCGGCTCATCTGGATTTACACTGTTTGCCAATACCAATATACAGGTATGATGTGTTGAAAGGGTTAAATAATAATTTACATCAATTTTGGGTATACAAGCACTGTAAGAGGATTAGAACGAAAGTCTTATAGAGTTCCTCTCCTTGAAGTGTTTGTTATGCCCCCGCCACTGAATGGTGAGGGGGTCATATAGTGGTACCGTCGTCCCGAAACCTTAATGCTCGGTTAAATGGCTTATAATTGCTGTTTCCTTGCTCGGATCTGCTTCACATTTCACACACACATTGCTCCAATGGTCCTCTGCCACCCTGTGACAAATCCACATTCGTCCCGCCCCTGCTAAGCCCAGGGTCAAGATCACAGACTTGGTGCGTTCGAAACCTTAACGCTCGGGTAAATGGCTTATAATTTCTGTTTCCTTGCTCAGATCTGCTTCACATTTCACACACGCATTGCTCCAATGGTCCTCTACCGCCCTGTGACAAATCCACATTCGTCCCGCCCCCTCTAAGCCCAGGGTCAAGGTCACAGACTTGGTACATTCGAAACCTTAACACTTGGGTAAATGGCTTATAATTTCTGTTTCCTTGCTCAGATCTGCTTCACATTTCACACACGCAGTGCTCCAATGGTCCTCTACCGTCCTGTGACAAATCCACATTCGTCCCGCCCCCGCTAAGCCCAGGGTCAAGGTCACAGCATATGCAGCCTATGCTCAATAAATTTAAATCCAATATTTTTTTACAAGAAAACATTGTTAATGTCAAATTTACAGACTATCCTAATGTTTGCACTGACAAACTTTTTAGTCGTACAAAGTTTAGTGAAACGGGCCCCAGGTTGGTAGGAAGTTGGTACCATTTATTTAAATGCCCAGTAGCTCTACCTGGGCCACGGCATCTGTGTATGTAGCTGTGAATGGAGAAATGGGGCGTATGGCCTTTTGCTACCAGTGTAGATCCAGATCAGACTGTGCATTGCACTGTTCGCCATTCAATTGGCACCCATCATGGTCTTAATAAATAGTATTGTATAAAACATTATAAGCCTACATGAGTGAGCTACGTATTTTTTCTGTAAATATTCAGTTATGATTTTGGGATTGAAATACGGGATTCGACCCCGGTAACCCCTAATCAGCACATTTTGATTGGGACCTATACTGTCATTGTAGCCCTGAGTGTGTTATTAAAATGATATGTTCCTAGTATAAGCATGTGAATATACAAGATGATCAAGATCTAAAACAGTTGTGAACGTTATAAGGTCCCATTTTGGATATGCCGGCTGATCTGGATCTACACCAGTCGTAAATGCCATAAGCCTCATTACTCCAGTACACAGCAGCATATTTCCTATTTACATACTTGTATGCTTTGTGGATAATCACACCTGTTGTTTAAATATCCACAGAACATCCAGTCGACGAACTGGCAGACGATGCGATTCAAGCCGCCACCACCAAAAAGCAACATCGGCTGGCGTGTGGAGTTCCGACCAATGGAGGTGAGCACTACAACATCGTGTGTTAACCCCACGCCGTGGCACTTGGGAACTGTTTGAACCGCAAGGCCATTGGCGAGTGTGCTAGTGGATTAAGATCTAGACTGGTCAGAAAACCCAAAAGCCCCATTTCTCAAGTCACGGCCACAAATGTTGTCTTATATATTCATATATTTTACAGTCATCATCATCAGCTCGAACGCTACAATACCAAAAGCCCAAACAAATGGGTCACATCGGGCAGCAACAAACCAAAACAGACGCCAGGACTCAAAACAGACCTTTTTAGGACTAAAACATGGACTTCATGCCCGTATCACTGCAGTCGAGGTCACCCAATGGAACAGCCGTCAGTGATCTGCCTGCACAATTTGCCTCTGCGGCCTTAAGTGCGCGAACTGGTTCTACCCAGATTGCACAGATTCAAAATTTCATTTTGGCCCAAGTTTTTTCTTCTGCTTTTGCAGACGGCGTGCAAGTCCATCGAGTCAGTGCGGCCGTTAAACGCAAGGATCAATCAATCATCTTCATTTTGCAGGCCCAGTTGACGGACTTCGAAAATGCTGCGTATGTTGTGTTTCTGGTACTGATGACGCGGGTGATTCTCACCTTCCAACTTTCCCTCATAATGCCGCTGTCCAAGGTAAGTTTCACTCAGACATTTGCGCATTTGTTTAATGCTGAATTATTTTTTGTCGTCTGCTGTTTATTTTCCATTTTTCTTATAAATACATATTTTGACAACACTTTAGAATCATTTCCAATGAAAAGATTCTAAAGTACTGTCAAACCATGCTTTTATTGAGAAAGAAGATAAAATATATCACAACAGCAGACGACTATTTTCGTTCTCAGCATTCTAAGGATTTACAAAACAATGCGAAGGGTAATTTAACGATTGGGGTTCATCCTTATCGGAATGCCGACCGGAGACCTGGTTTGGCCCTCACATACGTCTTTGGCATTTGGTATGTGACAGTTCAATCTGGTTATACCCCTTATGTGAGTATTACGATAATTTGTAATCCTATTTTAGGGGACGGGGCCAAGTGACTTTGGTGTGGTATGTCGGGTTATTCTAATTTCGGGGCTAAATATATTTTTTCTCGATGTAAATATTCAGTTCTGATTCCCACAATGCAGCAGGTTAAAATGGGGTCGAACCTGTGTGCCCGGCCTTACATGACCCTAGCTGTTGATAATCCGTTTAACACCAATAAACAAACAAAACAAACAAACAAAACAAGAAGGCCTAGGCTCATTCACAATTTCAAAATTCAAAAATAACTGCTACAATAATCGCTATCCAGTCACTATAGTAACATTACTGCCACCAACAATGTGATTATGTACAAATCATACTGGGTGAATGTGTGAGAGCATCAACATGTAAACTTTTGCAAATGCTGTTACTGTTTGTTCCATGTTTTCCTGCCAACCTACTTTTGGCCGTTAAACTTTGATACTTTTTCATCAATAATAAAAGTCGCCCTCGGTAAAAAAAAATATTTGACGAAATTTCATCAAATATTGATGTTATAGGGAAAATAGAAATAGATTTTTAAAAATACTTTTGGAATTTGTGGACCGATTTTCAAGGTCTAACTTTTGTCTTCTTGGTTTCGGTGTCATTTTCCTTTTTTTTCTCGAAACTCTTCACTCTCCAGCTCCTTTTTTACCCATATTAAATTCCCATAGCAATTATTTTTTTCGAAATAAAATCAATATTTAATGGAATTTCATCAAATAAAAAAATTGGAGAAGGTGACTTTTTTGTTATTGATGAAAAACTATCTGTACTTACATTTAAATATTTTTTAGATTTAATTTGTGTAATAGCCAAAAGTAGATTGACAGAAAAACATGGAAGAAACAGTATTTTAAAGTCACTTTTCTCCACATGCAGCCCATATGGAAATAATCTGTAGTCTCTAAACATTGTAATGTTCCTGTTACACAGGTGGACGAGAATCTACGTGAATCGTTCAAGCGTGACGCCGTCAGCGAGGGCAAATTCTACTTCCGCAAGGACATCCTCACAGGTAACCATGGTTACCGTGGTAAACGGTTGTTTATTTGGTCTATCATGGGCAGTATATCTCGTACTGTATGGCTAACTCTCAAACAAATATGTGACTGGAGAAATAGGGCTTATGGGTTTTACGACCAGTGTAGATCCAGATCGACTTGTGCATCCGCCGATCAGGATCTGCACTGTTCGCCATTCCGTTAATGAAACATGCGTCATGCCTCTCTAACATGCAATACAGATCGTTATCAAACATTCACTTATTTGAGTGTAGTATTAATTATTCACTTATTTATAATGTTATACAGTTGAAAATTTACTTATTTGAGCTGCAAAAAGCATAGTTTTGCAGCTCATCTATTAAAGTACATTTTCAACTTTCTTACAGTATTTCCACTACTCAATTTGAAAATCAATGCATATTTTCACATTTGTGTGAGAATTTTGTACTCCCACTTTTGATAATCAGTGCGTATTCTGCTAAAATAAGTGCATAAAATACGCCAATATGCACCTTATCTGGAGCTCTAACAGACATAAAACAAGTGTGACAAGTCTAACGCTATCGCACACGACCTGCCATCTCACTCCTGTAGCCGGAAGACAAACATGTCAGTTTGTTTGAAGTATGACAGGTGTGGATTGTAATGTACTTGAACATGTACATGTACTTGTACAGGTAATATATGGGATTTAGTACTAAACCCATTGACCCGGCCTTAAATGACCTTAGCTGTTGATAGGCCGTTAAACCCCAACAAACAAACAATCTTATTTGTTGTCATCCATATTGTCATTCTCTTAGTTTTAACATATTTTGTTCATATTATTGTTCATGAAATGTGACTGATTTCTTGTTTCCAGCTACAAGCATGTCCGTTATACATCTGTAGCCTATTTCATCAACATTGCAAAGTATACTTTAGTAGCAAAGTATACTTTGAGGGAGAAATTTTCAATTTTATGATAAATTTATTAATTTTCATTATACTGAATGTATTACATTATCACAGCCAATTTGGCTGTGATAATGTAATAAATTCAGTATAATAATTCTGCATACTTTTAATCATGAAATATATGCATTTGTTACTTCTATATGAAATAATGCATTTCAGGAAAAATAAATGATTACTCCCTCAAAGTATACTTTGCTAGAAAAGTATACTTTGCAATGTTGATGAAATAGGCTACTGGGTGACGATACACTAAACTTTGTACATCTAAAATGTTTGTAAGTGCAAAATTAGGATCGTCTGGAAATTGTCATTGATGGATTTACATTTATTGAACATACGTTGTTTATGCAGCCTATGTTCAATAAATGTAATTCAGTAATTGTTTACAAGATGTTAATGTGACATTTACAGACGCAATTACGAACATTTTAGTCGTACAAAGTTTAGTGAAACGGCCCCCAATATAAATTGTATCTCCTCCAGATTGTTCACCACCCGAGGCCGAGGAGTGCGTCAGTTTTTGTTGCGAGGGCAAGACGTGCAGCAAGCGGGACGAGTTCACACAGATGACCATCAACGACATCATCAATGGCAAGGTACTTGTTTGTTTTTGGCTGGTAAATTATCTGTAGCTCTCGCGTTAAATTGTTTTAAAAAAAACAAATATTTGATGGAATTTGTTATTGATGAAAAAGTGCTTGCATTTAAATGTTTTTTAGATTTAATTTGTTTAATAACAAAAAGTTGGACGGCAGAAAAACGTGGAACAGACAGTTGATCAGGGTTTTCAATAGTTTCTAGAATTCGAGAGTCCAAATTACTGACCACTACTAAATTTAGTATGTTTTATATATCAAAATTTGCCCCGTGCTGCAAATTCCAGGAGTCAAAATCAAATTTAAAGGGTCAAAATATCTGAAGGGTCACTATTGAAAACCCTGCACTAGAATGCTATTATCTGTAGCCTGCACTCGTTACCTCAAACTCTCTTAACCATGGATATCCTACATTGGCTTTTTTCATACTCATTTTTTGGACTATTCCATTATTAAATGATAAACTGTGTGTTTTGTACAGGTGAATAATAGGTACAAATACTGCAGATCCTGATGAGACGGCTCGTTACGAGCCGTCTCATCTGGATCTACAGTGTTTGCACATCTTCGTTTTCTGGCATGTAGAGTTGAAAGGCCAAACTATACTACTGTTAACTCGGAAGTCAAATTATTGGTACCAAGTACATGTTTTCCTATATAATAACTCTCGCTACCTAAATTTTTGTTAACAGGAAATATTGTCCTCAGTCCCCTGAACTTTGAGTAAACAAATGTAGACTTTATAATAACTGGTTAGCTCAATGTTTTGATTACTCAAACGTATTTTCCTCAGTCCCCAGAACTTTGAGTATTAAACAAATGTAGACTTTATAATAACTTGTTAACTCAATTTTTTTTTTAATCAAAAGTATTTTCCTCAGTCCCCTGAACTTTGAGTAAACAAATGTAGACTTTATAATAATAACTGGTTAATAGCTCAATGTTTTGTTTACTCAAAAGTATTTTCCTCAGTCCCCTGAACTTTCAGTAATTGAGTGTAAACTTTATTTCCGACTTGCAGGAGGATTTCCCGGGCCTGGTCCCATTGATCAATCGGTACATGGACATCGCGGAGATTGACGTGGATACGCGATGTACCATCCTACAGTACCTTGACCTCATATCCAAGAGGGCCTCAGGTAGGCGAATCATGTCTGTGATGGGAGAAATGGGGCTTATGGGGTTTGCGACCAGTGTAGATCCAGATCAGATCAAAGCCTCTTTGGGTGCGAAATGCGGGCCGCAGCCATCTAGTTTCAATAATCTTCTTTTTTATGCCCCACCACAATAGTGGAGGGGGCATTTAGTGTTACCCTTGTCCGTCCGTCCATCCCGTCCGTCCGTCCGTCCGTCCGTCCGGGCACACATTAGGGTACTTATGTGGCTAGCCCCACAGGGTTATGGACTTGTTAAAGGATAGGGTTGGTTATAATTAGCCACCTAAAAAATCGTTTTATGTGGCTGAAAATCGTTTTATGTGGCTAATATTTAACATGTGATAAGCCACATAAGTACCCTAATGTAAGAACGTCCGTCCGTCCGTCCGTCCGTCCGTCCGTCCGTCCGTCCGTCCGTCACAAAACTTTTAACGCTCGGGTAAATTTGGCCTCATTTATTATCAAAGCGATATGTGGGGCATCCGTGTTCTATGAACACATTTTCTATTTTTAGCCAGGTTTTTTGAAAAAAAATCCAGGCTATTGGATTGGCGAAAGCCGGGCGGGCGGGCGGCGGGCGGCATCCACAATCAATGTTAAGTTTTCGTGTTTGAGTCCATTTCTTTGTTACTGTACCACCTAGGACCACCAAACTTTCACAGCTTCATAATCAAGGGGTGCCCACCACATATCACTATCCAACATGTTACTTTTTTTTTTAACTTGACCCATTTTTTCCGCGTAGTCGACTTAGCCATTTTCAATGTTAAGTTTTCTCGTTTACAATGTTAAGTTTTCGTGTTTAAGTCCATTTCTTTGGTACTGTACCACCTAGTACCACCAAACTTTCACAGCTTCATAATCAAGGGGTACCCACCACATATCACTATCCAACATGTTACTTTTTTTTTTAACTTCACCCATTTTTTCCACGCAGTCGACTTAGCCATTTTCAATGTTAAGTTTTCGCATTTACAATGTTAAGTTTTCGTGTTTAAGTCCATTTCTTTGGTACTGTACCACCTAGGACCACCAAACTTTCACAGCTTCATAACCAAGGGGTGCCTACCACATACAACTATCCAACATACCTTCACCTTCACCTATTATTTCTACGTAATTGATTTAGCCATTTTCAACGTTAACTTTTTAACGTACGTCTGGTTAGAGTTTTTTGGTTAAAACTTTTTTGTTATACTATATCTCTGCAACTGCTTCGCCCATTACCTTGAAACTTCACATGGGTGTTTATCATCATCCATATTTTCATTCTAACCCCCAACCGTGCGGCCCCTGTGCCCAATGTCAAGGTCAAATTACTTTGAATTTTTTTGTTAAAGTTTTTTCGTGTACTATATCTCTGCAACTGCTTCACCCAATACCTTGATACTTCACATGGGTATTTATCATCATTGTCACCTGCTTGCGGAAAAGCGCGATCCTGTGCCCAATGTCAAGGTCAAATTACTTTTGAATTTTTTTTTTTTTTTTTTTTTTGTTAAAGTTTTTTCGTGTACTATATCTCTGCACTGCTTCACCCAATACCTTGATACTTCACATGGGTGATTTATCATCATTGTCGCACCTGCTTGCGGGAAAGAGCGATCCTGTGCCCTATGTCAAGTTCAAATTACTTTGAATTTTTTTGTTAAAGTTTTTTCGTGTACTATATCTCTGCAACTGCTTCACCAATACCTTGATACTTCACATGGGTGTTTATCATCATTGTCACACCTGCTTGCGGAAAGCGCGATATCGTCGGCATTTTAGCATACGTCCGTCCGTTCGTCCGTGTGTCCGGTTAAAGTTTTTTGGTTAAAGTTTTTCCATCTACTATATCTATTTTTTTAGTGTCCATGCCTCGCCCCAAGGCGCGACATGCAGGCCACGGCCATCTAGTCTACAAAAAGTGGGTATAATTATGTTATCCAAGTGTCTATGCTTGGAAAAAACCTGGCCTTCGTGGCTTTGCCTCGTTTTTTGTTCTTCTTTTTTTTCAGGTCACCTAATAGGGTGATGTATGTTCAGAAAACCAATACAAATCTACTGTGAAAGGCTATTTTACCAAATGTTTCACTCACGTTTCATCCACATCTACACGGCCATTAACTTTTAGAATGCGGGAAACAAAAAAAACTGTTGTCTGCTGTTGTTTTATATATGGAAAATATAAGGTTTGACAATGTCCAGCCATGGGTAAACATTTTCCGTGGCACTCGGGAACTGTTTGAACTCCAAGGCCGTAGGCCGCGGGTTCAAGCAGTTCCCGAGTGCCACAGCAAATGTTTACCCATGGCTGGACATGGTCGAACGTTATTGTTACATTTTCATCGGAAATATCGTGTAATTTGAACATATATGAGGAACTTTCTGTGCTTTGATAATCTGCTCCATTCAAACAGCTGATTTACACGTGCATATTCCGGGGCTGCAGTACACGTCGCGTGATGCAGCCGCATGAATTTAAAAATTTCAGTGCGACCGTTGTGAACTTGTGAAATAATTGCGCGTTCTAGTAACGTCAGGAGACATATGCATTATGTAGGTGTTGGCTTGGTCTCGGAATGAGAATTGTCTACAGCCATGGTCAAACAGTGCACGCTGTACGTTTGAACACGGTTGTGAGTGGTGTCGAACAATGGCAGTCCTCTAACAATAGATATAATCAGCAGACGAGAATGTTTAACCCTTGCTACGCTGTTGACAGAAATTGCCGTCTGCTGTTTTTCATTTTTGCTTTAATTCTTAACAAAAAACTGGTTTTGACAGCACATGAGAATCGTCTCCACTGGAGATGATTCTCGTGTGCTGTAAAAACCAGGTTTTTGTCGAGAAATATTGAAAATAAAACATTTCCAGCAGACGACAAAATTTAATTCAGCGTAGTAAGGGTTAATTTAGCATTGCAAGGCTTAACCCTTTCACTTTTCACTTTTGCAGGTGAACTGAAAACAACGGCTAGATGGATGCGCGACTTCGTTACCACCCATCCGGAGTACAAACAGGATTCCGTCATATCCGAAACGATAAACTATGACTTGTTAATGGAGATCACCAAGATTTCCAGCGAGAAGATAAACGTTCCCGATTTGTTGCCGCTAATCGGTAATTCCAAGACGACCGAGAATATTCCCAAAGCTGTGTCCAAGGCTAATGCTTACTTGAACAAGAAAAACCCACCGACACTGAATGGATTCAGCGCGAAATAAGGTTTTGTGAATGATTATATCTAATATATACATGTGATATTAGACATTTCACACTACAAACCATGATGCCAGTTTTGACAAACAGTGCAGTTCTACTGTCTGTTTCATGAAACCTGCCCGTATTTTTATGGATATATAAGCGATGCAAAACTTTTTTTTTTTTTGATAAGTTTAACAAAATTTAAGAGTGAGCCTTCTTTTTATTTCGTGAAATTTGGCCCAATATTGATTTCATTTCCAAATTGTTCTCTTTTTTTTTTTTTTTTGCTCATCCCCCAGCTCGTCCACCTCCTTTTCCCCCATGTTAAATTCCCATAGACATAATAAAATCAATATCTGAACAAATTTCGCAAAATAAAAATTTTGAAGGCTCATTCTTAAATTTTTATAAAATTTAATATTATCGAAAAAAAATATTGTTTTTGCATTGCTTATATGACTGTAAAATTTGGGCAGGTTTAGTGAAACAGACAGTAGATGAGTGAGCTTGAAACTACCATCAGCATCCGGGATCATTTCACTTCACTACACTTCGTACGACTAAAATGTTTGTAAGTGCAAAATTTCACATCAACAATGTTTTCTCAATTATTGGATTTACATTTATTGAGCATAGCCTGCATATGCAGCCTATGCTCAATAAATGTAAATCCATCAATTCAAATTTCCAGTTGATCGTAAATTTGCACTTACGAACATTTTAGTCGTGCGCAGTTTAGTGAAACAGGCCCCAGCACTGTTGGTTGGTACCTATTTTCAGATTTTTTATTTAAAGGATAGTCGATGCTTTTGCGTGAAAGACTTGGTTCTATGGTATATTTACATTATGTTTTAGTTATACAATGTACGTGTATTTTGTGTCATATTTGGTTATCCGCTTCGTGAAATTTTCTGAGTGTTCGTTTGTCAGAAAATGTGAAGTTCTTGTATCCCAACATTGAATCCACGCTTGACCCGTTACTTTCGGAAGATGCTCCTATATTGCTTAATATGGACATGGAAAAAATCTAAATACAGTGAAACCTCTCTGAAAGCGGACCCCAGGGTGTCCAGTTTAGAGATGTTCCACTGTAAATCGGGGATATGACCATTTTGGGACTTATTTCTTTTGTAATCATGAACATGCATTATTATCTGAGATGCCTCACCAAGAAACCTCTCAAAATGAGATCACATGTATTTTCTGGGTGTCTGGTTTAGAGAGGTTTCAATGTACTTGTGTTATATCACCTCATATATACGTTGTGACCACGGTTCAAATGACTGGTCAAAACATAATTATACTTGCCTTGTGAAATAAATTTTTTTTTTTAAATTTTAGCCAGTTCTGCATGAATCCATGACTTGTGGCTGTGACTGGAGAAATGGGGCTTATGGGCTTTGCAACCAGTGTAGATCCCAATCAGCTTGTGCATCCGCAGTCTGGTCAGGATCTGCACTGTTTCAAATAGAAGCACGACAGGTGTTTCATTCATGGCAAATAATTTGCCATGAATGAAACGCCTGTCGTGCTTCTAGCAATCGATAATATAGATCGTTATCAGGCTGTTATTTGATCAGGAGCCACACTGGTCACAAATCCCATAAGACCCATTTCTCGAGTCACAGTCGCATTTAATTTGTGTACTTTCTGATTATCTACCTCTTTCATGCAGCCTGGTACGGTTTTCAAATTTTCATATCGAGGCGTTAGTGAGAAATTTATGCCCTGCTCAGGTGGATGCAAAATCAATTGGGATTTTTTGTCACGGCTACAGATGGGCGTTAGATTTAGGTACATGTACCCCGAGAATGTGTGCATCATATCATCGTCACCCTATGCGTCTCTTTGTCTGTCCGAGATTTGCATTAAAGTTTTTCGGCTACCTACTATCTCGGTTACAGTAAGTCGAATTGGCTTCAAACGTCCTGTATCTATTTATGATCATCCATTTTCTCGTTCTGTAGCCTACCCATGCGGCCGCTGTACTCGAGGTGAAATGTCTTTGTCAGGGATACGTCATTTGTGTTGCTGATTTCTTGTTTTATTTAGAATGACGCCATAGCAAGTTCTTTCTCTGTTAAGCGTCCGTGTGAGGGTAGGTTTTGAAAGTGGTTCTGGGAAAAAACAAACGCAATGTGTATGCTAGTTTACACTATTTTCTGGTGAAGTAATATGAAAATTGACTTGTTCAAGTATTAAATCCGTTCATGAATGAATGTCCACTTAATAAGAGTATTTTCTTCTTTTGTTTCTAAAGTTTTTTGGCTGAAATTTAAATTTATGCTAAAAACTTCCTCAACCCTTTGCAGGGTTGAGGAAGTTTTTAACATAAATTTAACTTCGTTTTTTTTTCAAGGCCTCCTTTGTTTTTACCGGATACGTAGGTAGGTTTTGATCAACTGGGTGGATGCTTGGCCGGATGGTGTTTCCTAACGGTTTATTTTTACATATCAATACAAAACATATTGCCGTTTGTCAAGTGAGGCTAGCATGTTTTGACCGCTAGTCACGTAATATTCCAACATTAATCTATGTACAAAACTGTTCTACAATAGTTAATCTATATTTCTTATCAAATATGTAATTTTTAGCTCGACTATTCAAAGAATAGTTAGAGCTTATGTAGTCACCCCAGCGTCGGCGTCACCATCACGCCTTGTTAAGGTTTTTAGTCAAGCTTGTATATGGAATACTCCTGGCCCTACACCCACCATACTTGGACAACTTCATCTCCTAGTGATGTACATCAACAACCCCTGACCTATATTTGACCTTGACCTACATTTAACCTTGAATTACTTAGTTAATTCCCCTTGGTTAAGGGTTTTAGTCAACCTTGGTTAAGGTTTTTAGTCTAACTTGTACATGGAATACTGGTGTGCATACAGACACCATACTTGGACAACCTTTTCTCATAGGGATGTACATCAATAACCCCTGATCTATATTTGACCTTGACCTACATTTCCTCTTGAATTACTTAGTTAATTCCCCTTGGTTAAGGTTTTTAGTCAAGCTTGTAGGTGGAATACTCCTGGCCCTACACCAACCATACTTGGACAACTTCATCTCCTAGTGATGTACATCAACAACCCCTGACCTATATTTGACCTTGACCTACATTCAACCTTGACTTACTTAGTTAATTCACCTTGGTTAAGGTTTTTAGTCAAGCTTGTAGATGCAATACTATTGTGCATACAGACACCATACTTGGATAACTGTTTCTCATAGGGATGTACATCAATAACCCCTGACCTATATTTTACCTTCACCTACATTTAACCTTGAATTACTTACTTATTTCCCCTTGGTTAAGGTTTGTACTCAAACTTGGTTAATGTTTATAGTCAAGCTTGTATATGGAATACTCCTGGGCCTACAACAACCATACTTGGACAACTTCATCTCCTAGTGATGTACATCAATAATCCCTGACCTATATTTGACATTAACCTTCTTTTATCCTTGGATTACTTAGTTATTTCCCCTTGGTGAAGGTTTTTAGTCAAGCTTGTATATGGAATACTCCTGGGCCTACAGCAACCATACTTGGAAAACTACATTTAACCTTGAATTACTTACTTAATTTCCCTTGGTTAAGGTTTTTAGTCAACCTTGGTTAAGGTTTTTATGCAGGCCGCGGCCACCTTGTTTGTCAAACTATGTGTACATCGACAACCCTCGTAGTCGAGCTATGCTGTTCTCCTACAGCTCTTGTTGTTTTCTTACAGTTCATTTGACATGTCCTGACAAGATGTTTTAAATAATGGTAACACCATGTATTTCTCTGGAGAATTATTTTGCAATTTTGCACAAATTGATGTAAGAAGTTTTATTGCATGGCGCTCTCAGTGTAATAAAAATCATATTACACTAGTGTAATAAACATGCAAATTAGCTTGTTACAGAACACATGTTTGTTGACCTGTACAGCTTCAAGGTATGATGTTGTGTTTATTTAATAAATATAATCTATTGTTGATTTAATATATTTATTTAACTCGTTAACTGATTTCGTGGGTGGCAGGTGGGAGCATGTGATGGGTAATTTAACGATCGCGGTTCATCCTTACCGGAATCCCGACTGGAGACTTGGTTTGGCCCTCACATACGTCTTTGGAATTTTGTATGTGACAGTTGAATCTGGTTATACCCCTTATTATACGACCGTTTTTAAAAACGGTACGTATTATGTTTTACCGCATAGTTCGTGTACACAACTCCTCCGAAACCGTTCAGTCGATCGATCTGAAACTATACACACGTCTTCTACACATATTGAAGATGTGCACCTTGGTGTGTTAATGCCAAACAGATATTTTTTAACAAAATATCACCTTTTTAACTTAGTCATTTTTTCTACATTTTTCTATACAATTCTATATAGGGTACAGAGTTGTGTACACAACTCCTCCGAAACCGTTCAGTCGATCGTTCTGAAACTATACACACGTCTTCTACACATATTGAAGATGTGCACCTTGGTGTTTTTATGCCGAAAACATATTTTTTAACAAAAATATCACCTTTTTAACTTAGCCATTTTTTCTACATTATTGTATCCAATTCCCTATCATTTCTACTTTACACTCTACTTTTCTATCTCTGCCTAAATTAGTATACATGTTTAGCACAACGAGATGAAGAAATAATGCTATAGACTTTCAAATTCTCATTAATGTTTCTTGCCTTGGTGACAGCTTCACATTTCTGCATCTTCGCTGTCTGGCCCATATTCGACGGGCGTATTTTGTGACTTGCGGCACTCTTGTGTGAGTATTACGATATTCGTAATCCTATTTTAGGGGAAGGGGCCAAGTGACTTTGGTGTGGTATGGACCTGGCACCAGGTCATGTTATTCTAATTTCAGGGCTGAATATATTTGTTCTCGATGTAAATATTCCGTTCTGATTTTGGGATTTTCCCCCCAATGCAGCAGGTTAAAATGGGATCGAACCCGTTTGCCCGGCCTTACATGACCTTAGCTGTTGATAGGCCATTAAACACTAATACACAAGTGGGTGGAAGGTGGGTGCAAGCGATGGGTAAGTTAACAATCGGGGTTCATCCTTACCGGAATTCCGACTGGAGACCTGGTTTGGCCCTCACATATGTCTTTGGCATTTTGTATGTGACAGTTGAATCTGGTTATACCCCTTATGTGAGTATTACGATTATTCGTAATCCTATTTTAGGGGAAGGGGCCAAGTGACTTTGGTGTGGTATGGACCTGGCACCAGGTCAGGTTATTCTAATTTCAGGGCTGAATATATTTGTTCTTGATGTAAATATTCCGTTCTGATTTTGGGATTTTCCCCCTAATGCAGCAGGTTAAAATGGCCTTACATGACATTACTGTTGATAGGCCGTTAAACACTAATAAACAAACATACAAAAACTAATACACAAAACAAACAAACATTAACTGATTTCATAAGAAACTCGGCATAGCCTCGTTTCTTATGGAATCAGTCAACTAGTTTAATAAATATCATATTAAATCATCACTCGTGTACAAATATACATACTCTTACTTTACCCATTAAAGATGGGATACAATTATACACTGCAGCTCCATTATAACGCGATCGCATATAGCGCAATCTCCATTATAACGCGGGTCTCTCGTGGATCCCGAAAAAAAATTAAAAAAATAGAGAAGAAAAAGGAAAACAAAGAAAAAAAAATCTGAAAAAAATCGTCGGACGTCGTAGTCGTCGTGTAATTAGTTGATTCGTGATTTCTGTAAGTTTATTCAAACAACGACATTCAAAGTCCATGAAAGCATTATTATTTGTATGTTAGCAAATGTAATACCTTTAATCAGGTAATCATGTTAATATGCATACAATGCGACCCCCCTATTGCACGGAAGTCCGGCGACATACGACCTTCCGTGTTGCTTATCCGAACCGTGCAATATCCGTGCCAGGGAATATGAATTCCAAATCCTGATGCGATTACACCCGACACATATTACACAGACGAGATTTGTGTGATGCTTTGTGCACAAAATCGTGTATGAAGATCCTCTATTTACTGTATAGCGAGAATATTCTGCTGGGGTTTTATTTCCGCTACATCTGCGTTCATTGAATATCTGCAAATTCAATTCAAATAATTTCCAACATCGAGTCCAGTGGCAAGTATGAGATATTTTCCCAGTAACCAGTAGCCTATTTCACCAACATTGCAAAGTATACTTTTCTAGCAAAGTATACTTTGAGGGAGTAATCATTTATTTTTCCTGAAATGCATTATATCATATAGAACTAATGACTACTTACCGTATATTTGATGATTAATAGTATGCAGAATTATTATCTGAATTTATTACATTATCTCACAGCCAAAATGGATACTTTGAGGGAGTAATCATTTATTTTTTCCAAAATGCATTATTTCATATAGAACTAACCACTGCATATATTTGATGATTAAAAGTATGCAGAATTATTATACTGAATTTATTACATTATCACAGCCAAAATGGCTGTGATAATGTAATAAATTCAGTATAATAAAAATTGATAAATTTATCCTTAAATTGAAAATTCCTCCCTCAAAGTATACTTTGCTAGGTACCGGTAAGTATACTTTGCAATGTTGGTGAAATAGGCTACTGGTAAGCAGTTTGCACTCATGTACCACAATGGAATACTTTATTTCATTGGGAAAAATACATTGGGAAAACCAAAGACAGCGGTTTAATGTAAAACAATTAACTATTTTCTACAAACGAAAAGGCCACAAATTCAAGGCACCACAAATAATTCTTATTAAAGAAAACCGCGAAATAAAAGCACCGCAGAATTATTCCGTTGTACAGTATCATGAAATTGGTTACACATGCTCATTTTCACTGTTTGTATTCAGAAATCCTGTTACTTCAGTATGATTATACCATTTACAAATATACATACTCTTAAAAAAATCCCTATTTTCTTTATTTCATCTCGAAAGTATATGTTGTTACCACTCGTTTGAACCATCTCGACGAGACGGTTCAAATGAGTGGTAACAACATATACTTTCATGGACAAATAAACAAAATATTGAGATTTTTTTACAAACATTATCTTATCCTTAGACTGAAATGGGTTGGTTAAACAACACATCTAGCTTTTTACATTATTTGTTTATATACATAAAATGGGTATAGCTGGTCAGTTCTGTTAACAATGCATAATCAGGGCAGTTCATTGCAATTCTGTTTAGTGTTTACTATTGAATATCATAAAAGCATGTATCACATGAAAACCTTGTTAAGCCATGTTGTAACACATTTCGTAAATGTGATATGACACACGTGTAATAACACCTGGAAATAATCTTTTTAACCCTTTTTAATCTTTTTAACCCTAGTAAGTGGGTGGCAGGTGGGAGCATGCGATGGTAATTTAACGATCGGGGTTCTTCCTTACCAGGCCCCGTGCAGGCACCGGGGCGGGATCAACTGATCCTGAGAATAGTGCTGCAGTAGCCATTGCTTGTCGTAAAAGGCGACTAAACTGGCTTAACGATTGGGTTCATACTTTCCGGAACCCACTATACCGGATTTGGCCCTCATGTACATTTTTGGCTTTCTTGTATGTGAGAGTTGAGTCGGGCTATGCCCCATATATAAAAGTAAGATTAGCGCTAATCCTATTACTTTTAGGGGATGGGATAAATGATGCTGGTGTGGCGAGGGCCTGGCACCAGATCAGGTTGTTCTAATTTCAGGACTGAATATATATTTTGATTGTAAATATTGAGTTCTGAAGTTGGGATTTACCCCCCTTGGACAGGTGGATATGGGACTCGACCCCGTTGACCCGTCTGCGTGTAGACTCCCTGAGGCTTGTACCTCTATGTCAGAAAAGCGGACGTTAAACCCTATTCACTCACTCACTCACTCTTCCTTACCAGAATTCCGACTGGAGACCTGTAGCCTATTTCATCAACATTGCAAAGTATACTTTAGTAGCAAAGTATACTTTGAGGGAGAAATTTTCATTTTTTTTTTAAATTTATTAATTTTTATTATACTGAATTTATTACATTATCACAGCCAATTTGGCTGTGATGATGTAATAAATTCAGTATAATAATTCTGCATACTTTTAATCATCAAATATATGCATTTGTTAGTTCTATATGAAATAATGCATTTCAGGAAAAATAAATGATTACTCCCTCAAAGTATACTTTGCTAGTAAAGTATACTTTGCAATGTTGATGAAATCGGCTACTGGTTTGGCCCTCACATACGTCTTTTTTTGTATGCGACAGTTGAATCTGGTTATACCCCTTATATCAGTATTACGATTATTCGTAATCCTACTTTAGGGGAAGGGGCCAAGTGACTTTGGTGTGGTATGCTGGTGCCAGGTTATTCTAATTTCAGGGCTGAATATATTTTTTCTCGATGTAAATATTCCGTTGGGATTTTCCCCCCAATGCAGCAGGTTAAAACGGGATTGAACCGGTTTGCCCGGCCTTGCATGACCTTAGCTGTTGATAGGCCGTTAAACACTAATAACCAAACAGACAAACAGACTAGTACATTTATGAAAAGGGGGTGTTTTTGTCCTCAAAAATATGAAAATTACTTGCAAAAAGTGCAGATCCTGATGAGACAGCTCATCACGAGCCGGCTCATCTGGATCTATACTGTTTGCCAATACCACTATACAGGCCTGTGGTGTTGAAAGGGTTAATTGTGCATTTGTATTATATGCTAACGTCCGCCTAAGCGAACAAGCTGAAGACGTTCCAAATGACAGTCCTGATGTCACAACAAATCAATGATGTTTTGACGTTGATGTCATCATGTTTTAAATGTCATTATAGTCTGTTTCACGAAAGCTGCCCAAATTTTACGGCCATATAAACAATTCAAAAACCATATTTTTTTCGATAATATTAAATTAAAGGAAAATTTAAGAATGAGCCTTCTTTTTATTTCGTGAAATTCGGTCAAATATTGATTTTATTGCGAAAACAAAATTTCCCCATGTTAAATCCCCATAGACATCTTCACGGAGTGAAGATGTCTATGGGGATTTAACATGGGGACATTTTTTAGAATTTCAGAAATACTGGACCGATTTTTAAAATTTAACTTTTGTTTTCTTAGTTAGATCATTTCCAAGCTATCTAGCTAGGTTTCGGAGTCAATTTCCAAAAAAATAGTTTTTTGACTCCTCCCACAAGTCCTCTACCTCTTTTCCCCCCATGTTAAATTCCCATAGAAAAATCAATTTTTCGTAATAAAACCAATATTTGACCAAATTTCACGAAATAAAAAGAAGGCACATTCTTAAATTTTGCTTTAATTTAATATTATCGAAAAAAATATTGTTTTTGCATTGTTTATATAGCCGTAAAATTTGGGCAGCTTTCGTGAAACAGACTATAGAAGCATCAGTGACTCGGTAATTATTATCGCAATAGTCAGAATGTGTTCCCAGCAATAGTCAGAATGTGTTCCCAATCGGTAATATGAAGGGCTTACAAACAACACAAACCTGTAATATGGCATATTTGTAATAGCTTTCTGCTACCATTAACCCTTGGACCGCTACACACAACAATTTTCGTCTGCTGTTGCTTTTCTTTCTTGCCTTATTTCTCAATAAAAACATGGTTTGACAGCACTTCAGAATCATTTCCAATGGAAAATTATTTTAGAGTGCTGTCAAAGCATGTTTTTGATGATAAAAATGGAAAATAGAAAATAAACATCAGACGACAAAATATTAAGATAGCGGTGTAAGGGTTAAAACAATTTTTCTCTGGAGATTTTCAACTAGATGTTGCCTGCTCACTGAAACGTATTGGATATCTATAAGCGTTCTGATCTTTGGAGGATGAAATCATGTGATAAGCAGAATCACAAACTCGTTTCAATCTGATATGAGTTTTCTGAAACTCGTCAATAATTTTTTGCACCTCTCCAGAGGCTCGGTGCATAAATTGTGTGCGACTCGTTTCATAACTCCTCGTATCAAATGAAAACTTGTTTGAGGTCCTCTATTCAGTGAGTATCGGTGTTCACGTTTATTGGAATCTGGAAAAACTATGAGAAATATGAAAAAATCTTTTTATACACTTTGAAATACAGTGAAACCTCTCTCAACCGGACATCCTGGGAGATTCTCAGGGTGTCCGGTTTAGAGATGTTCCACTGTAAATCAGACGTCATTATGACCATTATGAGGCATAGTTGTGTGCTATGTGATCATGACGATACATTCCCATCTGAGCTAAATAAAAAAGAAACCCATAAAGAAATAAGGTCACTGATGTTTTCCTGATATCCGGCTTAGACAGGTTCCGCCGTAAAATTTGGTAAGAAATAAATGCCATATTTCGAGAATGTGATATACAAACTTTTTGTCCGATTCTGCCTTTCTTTATTATCATTCTTAGTCTTGTACATAATTATATAACCTGCTACGACAACATGGGGTTTATCAAGTTTTTCATCAGGGGCTCGTTTCACTAACCTTCGTACGACTAAAATGTTCGTAAGTGCAATTATAGGATCATCTGAAAATTACAAGTGATGGATTTACATTTATTGAGCATATACAGCCAATGCTCAATAAATGCAAATCCAATACTTGTTTACAAGAAAACTATTTTAATTATGCACTTACGAACATTTTAGTCATACAAAGTTTAGTGAAACAGCTCTTATTCAGCAAACAAACTCATCCAGTCTGATATCTGATAAAGATATACAGTTTTCATTCGATGCTTCAGAGGCGTCGGAAGGAAATTAATATTGGGGAGGCGAATTTCGACCCGAGCGAAGTGAGTTAGTGCTAGGGTGGCAGGGTGGCAAGTGGGAGCATGCGATGGGTAATTTAACGATCGGGGTTCTTCCTTACCGGAATTCAGACTCGAGACCTGGTTTGGCCCTCACATACGTCTTTGGCATTTTGTATGTGACAGTTGAATCTGGTTATACCCCTTAGTTGAGTATTACGATTATTCGTAATCCGGAATTTTTTTTAATTTTAGATGCCATTTCCTGCATTCTGCAGCATTTAACCCTTTCCATGCGGAATACCTAAAAATCTGCAATTTTTCTAATTTCTCATCAAAAGTACATGTATATATAATGACCACTCATTTGAACTGTCTCATCGAGATACCACACCATATATTTTTAGGGAGATACGAGACAATTAACCCTTGCACCCGTATCTTAATTTTTTTGTCGTCTGCTGTTTATTTTCTATTTTCTTCATCAAAATCATTCTTTGACAGCACTTTAGAACAATTTACAACATGCTTTGACAGCACTTCAGAATCATTTCCATTGGAAATGATTCTGAAATGCTGTCAAAACATGTTTTTAGTGAGAAATAAGGCAAGATAAAAAAAGCAACAGCAGACGACGATTGTTGTGTGTAGCGGTCTAAGGGTTAATGAGATTTTTCTATCAGCAAAGTGGGGAATCCCCAGCATGAAATCAGTTAAGAGACACCTTTTTGGTCCAAATATTGGGGTGGTGATTGCCACCCCTGCCGCCCCTGCCGCCCCACTTACAACGCCTCTGTGCTTCTGGGGCCCGTTTCACTAAGCTTCGTACAACTAAAATGTTCGTAAATGCAAATTTAGAATCGTCTGGAAATTTCACTTGATGAATTTACATTTATTGAGCATAGGCTGCATATGCAGCCTTTATTGAGCAAGGCTGCATATGCAGCCTATGCTCAATAAATGTAATCCAATAATTGTTTGCAAGAAAACATTGTTGATGTGAAGTTTACAGACTATCATAATTCTGCACTTACGAACATTTTCGTTGTACGAAGTTTAGTGAAACGGCCCCTAGGACTGTTTGCAAACACAACATGTGTGCGCCTTGATCAGAGACTGTGCACATGCGCAGGCTGATCCGAGTCCACACATGTTGTGTTTGAACTCCATAAGCTGATCTGGGGCTACATTGGTCACCAACTCAATAAGCCCTTTTGTCGTGGTGATACATACATGTGGATAGATCCGTGCTTCTGGGGAACACGTATACAATATATTTTAGTTTTTGCCACAAACTGTGTTAATTTATTTACTATATAATTATACAGTATACGGGAATCAGAAAAGAAACCTACTATTTCCTTCGGCATTTATCTTGTTCTTTATTCCACTGACTGGTCAAGTGATCCGATGTAGTAAAGCAGGGCTCCAGATAAGTTTTGTATCTAAAGAGTACTATACCCCCATGTTTCAAATTCAATGCGTATTTTACTTTTTCAAATGTGTTACCGTATTAATTTTCTTCCTTATTAAATAGGGAACAAATGATAAAAAATAAAATAAAATAAAAAATTCACTGATTTGAGCTGCAAGAAAATGTTTGCTTTTTGCAGCTCACCTAAGTAAATTTTCAACTTTATTATAGTATAGTATTTTCATTACTCAATTTGAAAATCAATGCATATTTTCGCATTGCTGTGAGTATTTTGTTCTCGCCCCTGATATCAGTGTGGACATTTATCTCTGATATAAAATGTATAATAATGCCAATCAATACATGGGGCAATGGTGAATGAATGTCTATTTTGCCAGAAAATGTCTCAGATGATGTCTTTGATATATAGAACAGTTTGTACGTACCGAGTGGTCATGTATCTTTAAGAATAATTCTTTTAATTCTTGTTATACTGAATTTATTACATTATCACAGCCATTTTTTATCACTGCATACTTTTAATCATCAAATATATACAGTTGTTAGTTCTATATGAAATAGCCCCATGCAGGCACCGGGGCGGGATCAACTGATCCTGAGAATAGTGCTGCAGTAGCCATTGCTTGTCGTAAAAGGCGACTAAACTGGCTTAACGATTGGGTTCATACTTTCCGGAACCCACTATACCGGATTTGGCCCTCATGTACATTTTTAGCTTTCTTGTATGTGAGAGTTGAGTCGGGCTATGCCCCATATATAAAAGTAAGATTAGCGCTAATCCTATTACGTTTAGGGGATGGGATAAATGATGCTGGTGTGGCGAGGGCCTGGCACCAGATCAGGTTGTGCTAATTTCAGGACTGAATATATATTTTGATTGTAAATATTGAGTTCTGAAGTTGGGATTTACCCCCCTCGGACAGGTGGATACGGGACACGACCCCGTTGACCCGTCTGCGTGTAGACTCCCTGAGGCTTGTACCTCTATGTCAGAAAAGCGGACGTTAAACCCTATTCACTCACTCCCTCTATATGAAATAATTCATTTCGGGAAAAATATACGATTACTCCCTCAAAGTATACTGAGCTAGATAAGTATGCTTAGCAATTTTGGTGAAATCGGTTACTGGCTGTTGAACGGACGTAAAGCCCCAATCAATCCACTTACTAGGCCTGTACCATATTGAGTTATCTGTGGAAGGATATTGTATTAAAGATATTGTGAAAGGATAATTATTTTTTCATTGAAAAATGGTGTGTTCTAAACATGTAATGAGTTAACAAACATATGGTGCAAAGGCATTGGTACTGGCAATACACGTGGGTAGTTAGTCCGGCGAACGCGACGGTGTAAATTAACGGTACAGGTTCCTCCTTATTTACCTGGTTTGGCCCTCCGGTACGTTTTTATCTTTGGCTCTTTTGTCACCTGGGAGTTGAATTGGGTTATTGCCCATTATAAAAGTAGCAAGATTATTACTGATCCTACTGCTTTTAGGAGGGGGCCAAGTGATTCTGGTGTGACAAGGACCTGACATCAGATCAGGATTATTCAGATATCAGGGCCCATCTGTACTATATGGGATTTAGTACTAAACCCATTGACCCGGCCTTAAATGACCTTAGCTGTTGATAGGCTGTTAAACCCCAATAAACAAACAAACTGGTAATACAAAATGCTATTTGTTAATTTGTGAATTTCTAGTTTTTACATAAATAAATATCCGGCCATATTTCAACGCCGTGCTTGTCCTTGCATATACAATAGTTGTTTATGCAGTGGCGATGTTTGTTGTCGCAATCCATAATCATCCAGAGACAGTCGTCTCTCTGGGAACATCCTGTAAGGGGTTATATTTGACTGTGACTAGAGAAATGGGGCTTATGGGACTCATGACCAGCGTAGTGACTGATAACAATATTGCTTGTTAGAAGCAAGCATGATGTGTGTTTCATTGATTGAATGGCGAACAGTGCAGATCCTGATCAGACTGTGCGGATGCACAGGCTGATTTGGATCTACACTGATCGCAATTTCCATAAGCCTCATATTTTCAGTCACCGACACTTCTACCAACACCAGACATATTTTCAGACTTGACCCTTTCAACCCTCCATACCATACAAGAAACATTTACAAATACTGTAGATCCAGATCAGCAGGTGCTTATGAGCCGTCTCATCAGGATCTGCAGTGTTTGTCATTATTTTGAATGTTTGCCATTTATGTATTACGGTAATGGAATATCTGTTGACAGGCCATTAAACACCTATTGTTACATGGTTTCTGTTGTTTGCACATATGCGCAAACATATAGCGCGTGCTGTTTGCATATGGCTTTAGGCAATGCTCATTCCGGGGCCGCGCGTAATGGAAGTGCCTTCATGACGTCACTACGCGGAAGTGTCTTCATTACGTCACTGCTTCATGACGTTCATGACGCGCCCCGGAATATGAATACCGAAAATTATTTACGTAAATGGGACGATTTATAAAAGTACTGAAAATACTGAATATAATGCTCAAATTACATCATTTTTTTGTTGGAAATGTAACAATAACGTTTGATCATGTCCAGCTGTGTGCAAACGTTTGCTGTGGCCCTCAGGAACTGTTTGAACCCGCGGCCACAGGCCGCGGGTTCAAACAGTTCCCGAGGGCCACAGCAAATGTTTGCACACGGCTGGACATGATCAAACCTTATAACAACCAAATGATGGAATAGTGGAAAATTACATCGGACAGACCATGTTATATATTAATGTTGAAAGCGTTTATAAATACTGATTGGAATGTGCACTTACACAACATGTGGGTGGCAGGTGGGAGCATGCGATGGGTAATTTAACGATCGGGATTCATCCTTACCGGGATCCCGACCTGAGACCAGGTTTTGCCCACATGTATTTCTTTGGTTTTCTTGTTTGTGGGAGAATCTGGTTGTACATACCCCTTATATGAGTAATATGATTATTCGTAATCCTATTACTTTTAGGGGAAGTGGCCAAGTGACTTTGGTGTGGTAACTGGTATGGACCTAGCACCATGTCGCGTTATTCATTTTTCAGGGCTGAATATATATTTTTTCGATGTAAATATTCCGTTCTGATTTTGGGATTTTACCCCCAATTCAGCAGGTTGAATACGGGATCGAACCCGTTGGCCCGGCCTTAAATGACCTTAGCTGTTGATAGGCCGTTAAACACCAACAAACAAACAAACAAACTAGTATCTACTCATTTTGCTGATGGCAGTAAGACTGCTATGCTTCGGTGTATGGATACCCCTCACCAATATCCAGCTCCTCAGACATGACTCAGAAACAGTAGGAATTCCTCAGCATTTCTTAGTCCTGTTAAATAAACCTGATGATAAAATATACTATTAAACCTTAGAATGCGGGAAACAAAAAATGTTGTCTGCTGTTGTTTTAGATTTTGTCTTCTTTCTCAATAAAAACCTGGTTTGGCAGCACTTCAGGAAATGATTCTGAAGTGCTGACAAACGATGTTTCTGATGAGAAAAATGGAAAATAGAACACAAGCAGCAGACGACATAATTTAACTCTGCGATGTAAGAGTTAAAAGGACGGTATACTATTAGTCTATCTCTGTACACGTACACTAACCTGGGGCTGGCGTTCCTTCGCAGAAATACAGGAGTCAACCCCGTTAGTTCTGCCTAATATGTGTGACTGTGACTGGAGAAATGGGGCTTATGGGTTTTGCGACCAGTGTAGATCCAGATCAGCCTGTGCATCCGCACAGTCTGATCAGGATCTGCACTGTTCGCCATTCCACCAATGAAACACTCATCATGCTTCTAACAAGCAATATATATCGTTATCAGGCTACAGGAGTGTGCTATTTGATCAGGAGCTGCACTGGTTACAATCCCATAAGCCCCATTTCTCCAGTCACAGCCACATATGACCTTAGCTGTTGATAGGCCTTTAAACACTGTTAAGAACCAACATACCAGAACAATCGTTACATTACACTTGAATCTGGGCCAACTTCATATACAATACACAGAATCGGAATGGCCACCATATCTTAGACAATCAGCTATATAGATGTGTTTTACTATTTCATCTGTATTTTTTATGTGTGGCAGGTGTAAGCAGGCAAAGGGTAATTTAAAGATGGGGTTCATCGTTACATGAATCCTGATCTCCATGGTTTAGCCCCCAGGTACATTTTTCTGGAATCACAATTTACCTGGTTTGACCCTCAGGTACGTTTTATCTTTGGCTCTTTTGTTACCTAGGAGTTGAATTGGGTTATTGCCCATTATAAAAGTAGTAAGATTAATACTGATGGTGTGTCGAGGACCTGGCATCAGATCAGGATTATTCTGATTTCAGGGCTGAATATATAGTTTTTTTATTGTAAATATTCAGTTCTGATTTTGGGATTTTTCCCCCATTTGTACATGTACTTGAACATGTGCATGTACTTACTTGTACAGGTAATATATGGGATTTAGTACTAAACCCATTGACCCGGCCTTAAATTACCTTACCTGTTGATAGGCCGTTAAACCCCAACAAACAAACTGTCTTTTATATTTGCTGTCTCCATGTGCACGGTAGTAAACTAAAGTACATGTGTATAGCTCAGATTATCCAAGCTATGGCCACCATGGCTGCATGAAACCCCCATGGCAATGATTTGACTGTTTATTTCTTTCTTTTTATTGTAGAACATCCCAAGAATGATCATATTTCTTGGACTCGAGAACATGTTTACAGATTGGCTATGCCACAGTCTGTGATCAGGAAAAACATGACGCATCTGTGTTAGTTTGAAAAGGGTGCGGTAACATCCTTCCCCCACATTCAATTTCCTTGATTATGCGCACCCCTTGCCTCCCCTCTTGCTACACCCCTGGGCGTATAGAGTATCTTTAGTGGAAAGTACCAACCTGTTGTTGTAGGTGGTCCCATCGTAGTTGGTTCACGGCTCGGTTTTGCTGCTACCATAGAGACTGATTAATGATAAAGAATGCAATAAAGTCCATTTCATTCAGAGATTACATCATTTTGCTGATGCCATTACATACACAGATGTCTTAACCCTTAGCATACGGAAACGTAAACGTAAACTGTCGTCTGCTGTTAGTTTATATTTTGTCTTCTTTCTCAATAAAAACATGTTTTGACAGCACTTTAGAATCATTTCCAATGGAAATGATTCTAAAGTGCAGACAAAATTAATGGAATTTGCCCATTCTTAGGTTCCTGGGTCAGATCAACATGGAAAGTGAAATACCATTTTGCCTATGTAAGTAAGAACATTCTAATGCGCGGTTTGTCAAAAGACAGAATTTGTGCAAAAACATTTATAATGCCAATATCTTGTTGGGAATTAGATTAAATTGGGTATGCTACAAGTCGCCAACACAAAGGAATGAATGGCTTTTTTGTGGAATTTATCGGGGACTAATAAACTTGGAAAATGTCGTGGGAATACTGGACGAAGGCCTTCGCCCGGCCTTCATACCAGTCATTCCCGGCGACTTGTTTTCCAAGTTTAATATCCCCGATAAATTCAACAAAAAGTACCATTCATTCCTTATAATTTCCCAGCATTTGAAATAAATTCATCAAGAAAATGTGTTTATTTTCCGTTTTCTTCAGAAAATTAATTTTAACTGCGGCCTCCACGGTTACGGAAAGTAGTTCGACGTGGGAGTTTAACTGGATATAAATTTTGGACAGAAAAGACTTGGCTACGGGCCAATCAACAAATGTTTTAGGGAATTGTGTAAATATTTGTTGTGCTGGAATTCTAATTGCAAATACAAAAGAAAATGCAGCAAGGGGAGAAAGATATCCAAGTGAAAGAACAACTCATTTTTCCTTCTCTCCCCCAACCCCAAAAAAGAAAAAAATATTAAGATTAGTACTAATCCTATTATTTTTTTAGGGAGTGAGGCCTGAGTGATTCCATACGGGGTGAATTAATGGGATTTAACCCTAACCCTGCAAACCTGGCCTAAAATGAGAGTAATAATTCATGAAATAATGTTTTTACAAAAACGACCAATATTTCTTTTCCTGTCACAAATGGCGTCAAAAGTTTGACAAAAGTTGGACGGCACCGGCCCAGGCCTCACGCAGATACTCTTTCTTCACACCCAAGCAAACACTCGAAAACGGCATACGTGACATTTTGCCCCTAGAAATGTGAACGTGGAAGACGGAACAGGCAGACACTAGAGAGACATAATTAGCATAAGCACACAACACACGCTATTGCATAAGCGCACTAAAATTTAGATGCAAATTAAAAAAAATAAATAATGCTTGCGTATTTTGCGTAAATACCCAATTAAAATTTGCCAAAAACCCAATTGAAAATCAGAAGTAGTTGAGTATCAAAAAGCAGTAAACAAATTGTTTTTGGTACCTTTCAATCATGCTACAAGAAAACAATAAACAGACCACAAATATAGCATATGTTTTTCTTATTTTTCCCATGAAAACACATCTTGGTATTTCATTAGAATTGTCTCCAAGGAGACAATTCTAATGAAATGCCAAGACATGTTTTCATTTTGAAGCAAACTATTCCAATAAATTGCTGTCTGTTGATGTGTAAACAGTAGTGTGATTTTACCCAATTAAAATTTTGAAATACCCAATTTTGCTTCAGAAATGATGGAGTGACAATACTCAATTACTAATTCCTTATCTGGAGCCCTGAATGCTAACTTACCTAATAGAAAACTGGAAAGTAGAACTGCATATTCTAAAGCCATGTTGAGATCAGTTGGAAGATTGTGGTTGCAAATGAATAAGAAAAAGGCTCTACTATAAATGCATTTATTTGATAACAGTGTAACAATGCATATCGTAATTTTACCAATGAGAATTGGTTCTATTGCAAATCCACCCATTAGCACATTTTTTCTCCTGGAGTAACCAAGTTTCCAGGCAGATAGCCTGAGAGGTAGCCGATAACTTGTGACGTAATGCTATTAGTGCCAACATGCCAAAAATGGTTAAAAAAACAAAATTTATGAGAAAAACAACGAGGGCCATGATGGCCCCTAATTCGCTCACTCCTGACTCCATGAACATTTGAGTTTGCATCATTTGTATTTTAAAAGAATTGTTGCCTATTTTTAGATGGCGGTTATCATTGGTATTAAAGCGATGACCTCTTTCATTTTACAAAATCCTTGAAAATGCTCTTCACACCCAAGGATTCTTAACTTTACTATTTGAAGTTTGGCCAGCCATTAGGCCCATTTGGTTATTCCTGAGAAAAATACGTTCAAAATCCGCGAATAAATTGGACCTTTTGGCCGGCCATTATGGATGACAATATCATCCGAATTCGCCCGGACAGAAAATATTTGCACCACAGAGCAATCGCCCCTCATCGATACCATTCAATTTGAATATATGACATGAGCAGATTCGGTTCGAAAAATCACAAAATTAAAATTTGACCCACCCCGCGGCCACGCCCCATTGTTTTTGACCTCGGGGTCATCATTTTAAAACAGAACTTTGAAAGAGCATTCTACATCGATCATTCCTACCAAGTTTTCCCGTTGAAATCTGGCTGGGAGGTTCATGAGAAAGAAGAATTTTTTAAGAATTTGTGCTATTTTAGAACGGCGGACATCATTGGATTAGCGATGACCATCCATTTTTTAACAAATCTGAAAAGGCTTCACTCCCATGGACCATAAACTTTTAAGTTTTGGTCTACCAATGGGCCAAGCGGTTCAATGTGAAGAAGAATTTTAGAAATCTCTAATAAAATAAAAAACAACATTTTTGACATTTCGGGGCGGGCCATCTTGGATGAACTTAACCATCCGATTTTCGACAAAAAATAAAAAAAATGCACCAGAAGTTATCGCCTCGTTGATAAACCTTCGAATTTGATAATAATGAAACATGACTAGTATTCTGTTCGAAAATCAAATTTGACCCTCCCAATTTGAACCCCACTGGCCACGCCCATTTTTGACGACCCCGGGACAAACCATTTTAACAAGTTTGAAAGAGCAACTGTAACATCGATCATTCCTACCACTTTTGTCGAAATTCCCGGTTGGCGGTTTTCTTGAGAAAGAAAGATAGTTTGAAAAATTTGTGCTATTTTTAGACGGTCGGGCCATCTGGAATACGTAAATCGATGTTCATTTTTATCAATTTTGTAATCCCCCTACCCCCTACCTGAGGACCAATGACCATGAAGGTTTGGTGACTATAGGCCCCAATGGTTAACCGAGAGAAGAAGACGTTTGAAAATGTTCACGGACAGGACGACGGACGACGACGGACAAACATTGCGGTAACAATAGCTCACATTGAGCTTCGCTCAGGAGAGCTAAAAAGGGTCAAAATAAAATTAGTTCATAAAGCCATTAGGACGGCCACCACCCACCCCCGGCAGTCACAGCCGTTCTGTGGCACTATTTTGAGCATTTTTAAGGCCCCACAACGATATTGGAGGGGGGCATTTAGTGTTAAACCTTGTCCCTACTAAACGCCCATCCGTAAGTTCCCGTTCGTCCGTCCCTTCTGTCCGTCGCCCAACCTTCGTTAAAAGTCGTAACAACCTTTTAAACCGGTACCTAGCTACAGACCTGAAACTTGAGTATGTTACATTCCTTATGCTGAGTAGTAATGCGCCAAAGATTTTATTTCGATTTTTGAATGTTTGACCCCCAGTCAATGGATTATTATCTCCACCATTTTGACTTAGAATTTTCCAATTTTGGCTTGCATAGTCGAAAAAACTTCTAAACCGTAATAAAGCTACACCCCAGAAAACTTGGTTTTGTAAGGCTTCCTTATGATGAGTAGATGCGCAAAGTTTTATTTTTTCGAATTTTTTTATTTTGACGCACCCCCTTGTTCGTGGATTAGCTCCCCAATTTTTCGACATTAGAATTTGGCAATTTTTGCCTTGTAAGTCAGTAAAAACCCCTTTAAACTGTACCTAAGATACCACACCGTGAAACATTAGTAGGTAGCTTCCCTTATGAATGAAGTAGAATGCACGTGGTTTTTTCCGATTATTTTTTGATATGAACCCAGGGGTCATGGATTTACCTCCCCCTTTTCGACATTAGGCCATTCCGTGTTCTATGAACACATTTTCTAGTTGTTTCATGTGTTTATGCTGAAATGAAAACATTAATAGTTGACATTTAGAACAGTTGCTACGTAGATCAGATCTAGTAGTATAGAGGGGAGTCAAAATGGATACCACCTAACGGTGGTCATCATTTCCTCCACCCTCTAAACTACTACCACAAACCCACCCCCCGAAAAAATCAAAAAATTGGTTAACCAGGGTATGGAAAATTTTGGGGGGTCTCCCACCAACCACGAAAATATTCAAAAATTGGTGTCCATACCAATAACACTCCATTTGTTTTTTTCACGCGTCCAATTGAACACATAAAATTTAAATAGGTTATAATAAAAATAATTATAACCAAATGGATAATAAAAATACACAACGAATTGGAATTGTAATAATGACCTTAGCTGAAGAATTTTTTAACGCCGCTGTTATTTCTACAGTAATTAAAACACGGTACAAAAAATGACAATACTATGTGGTAATCGGAAATTACATGAAATATCAGCGTAACTTTATTAACGCTGCGATAACAAACCGTTGCATATTTTACAATATTAAACCGGCAATTGATAGTCGCCGGTATAAGTCCCTCCAAATTTATGAGTAATGAAGCGACGAAATAGGATCAATAAGTGAGGATAATCGTAGAAAACACTACCAGAAATAAAATCAATCAAATCTTAATTTTAAAAACAGTTTTAAAATCAAAGATTTCTTTTGAACGAGGTAATATGCGTTTTTACCTACAATATCGCTTTTAACGAAGAAATTGGAAAATTAATTAGACAGAAATTGGAAATTATTGAATCAGAAAAAAAAACAACTATTAGAGAAAATGGATAAATACCAATACAATTGGAAAGTTGAAAAATTTTTTAATAACTGTGTTTTGAAAGAAATAATTTATGAATCCTTATGGGGGTTATAATCCTGTATATAAATTCTATAAAATGAAGAACACTATTGAGGGCGAAATAGCGAATATGATCAAATACCAGCGTAATTTATTACGGCCCCCCCCCCCCCCCCGCCGATACTCCGATAAAAACGTTAGCATTTACAATATTAATATCCGGCAATTAATGGTTCAACTAATACAAATAGGCAAATACAAACATTAAGACGGAAAATGCGTATCGGATATGAAACCTAAGGTGTAATTTATATACAAAATTGTTAAAAAACCCAACGATTACGTTTACGAATATACATTTCTACGATATTCGCTTATAAAGATAATTAATAAAATTTGTTAAAAAAAAACAAAAAAAAAAATAACAAAAGCCTCCACTCGTCGCACAACACCCCCCAGCGACTGGGCAGAATTTCTAGCCGGGCAACCCAGCCACTGGGTGTTGGGACCTTTTCTTAAGCCCACTCCATTCTGTTGTTTGGATCACAGTTTAGTTTTAACGGGCCACCTTGAACCCCAATTGCCAATATTCCACTAATTAAGATAAACCAAGCGAAAGTAAGGCGAGCCTAATGTGTGGGAAATTTGGTTTCCGAAATTGCAAAGCGCATTAGGCCGAAAAATCTTTTAAGGGTCCTGGCACCCTTTGAGCTTTGCAATTACAATCGCCAAATCGCCGCGCCAAACAACCACACTTATTTTATAAACTGCTAACCATTAAACAGACGAAGAACGGACGGTCATACCGATAATCAACCAAACATGGCATGCACGAGAATGAGACCAAAATTGTTGTAAGGTCAACATAAACATATATATACTTCATCCAGTTTTCCTATAACCAACATAACAAATGGTGTGGCATATTATAATTATTTATTAATACCTATTAATTGGTCCGAAAGAAAACATGTTGATGGTTCGTGTTTAATTTTGTTAATTTTATAATTAATTTTTTAATATTTTTTTTTAAATAAATTTAAAGCTGGAACAACTCCCTATATTATTACTAAAGTAATTAATTTATAAAGATTGTAACGACAATGTTTCAATTACAACCACGGGTTTATGGCCCATGCGTAAATTGATAAGCCGAGGTAAACGAGACCGATAATTCTCAGTGAAAAACACATGTTTGTTTATAGGTTATGTAAATTTTGTTTACGTGCACCAATATAATTTTTGAAAAAATTAGGAAAAGTTAAGAATTTTTGTTTTTTTTTTTTAAATTTATCAATTTTTATTTATTTTCTTTTTTTTAATTTTTTAATTATTTTTAGTAAGTATAGAGGGGTGGTAATCCATTTTGTTTGGACTCCCTCTATACTACTTTTTTTTATTAAATTTTTTTTAATTATTTTATAATGGGCTGAACATGAAACCTATTTCCACCCCGACTTTATTTCCAAGTTTTTACCCCTAAATTTTATCCCAATCAGTAACACACAAATTTTTGGCATGGTTTGGGCGCGCCGCCTTGATCCATATATCATTTTTTAATTCGTTCATAATCTCCCCATTTCTTCCCACCACGGATTCAAAACCTCTAAATTTGATATTTTCTTATCGAGCGGCCAACGCTTTGGACACCCATAACGTCCGATGCTAATTTTTTCTTAAGACCTAGCGAGAACGGATATTCTATCATGTTTTTTCTACTTTTTTTTTTCCTCGAGTTTTTCCCACCCGCCCCCGAATTACCAATTACCATAAACAAAGTGTTTTCCAGATCAAAACGGTAAGTCCACACAAAACAAAACCCCTGCAAGTGGAATCATTACAATTGTAAGATAGCGTTGCAGCAGTCCCCCGCCCCAACCACAACACAGAAAAACACTTGCCAGAACCGTACTAGAAATGCTTCAGCTATGTTTGGCACCCGCGGCGCCTATATTTATTAGAAGTGTATTTTTTCTATTGTTGCACAATTCTCTAAACAAAAATATCCTGCATAGCGACGATATTATTCAACCTAAAATCTGAACATTTTTTCGTTTAATTGAATACAGTAGGTTGGTGGAAGTGGTCTATTGAGAGTTGAATACATGATTGTGGAGGATGGTTATTTTGAGAGTTGGATACAGTGGTTGAGGGGGATCGGTATTTGACGCCCAATAATTGGAAGCGGTGATTCGTTCATAAGTTAAATTTAAATTTACAATCAAAATTATAGTTAATTTACACAATAAAGTTCAATTAACAATGATACAATAGTGGACAAGAACTCACTGAGTCAACCGATTTTCGTAACAAAGTTAATAACACTCACCTTGTTGAAAGTCTAATTCGATCCATCACCGGCAAAACGAAACCAGCCGTCGAACTATCTCCAGCAGGATTTGAGTGACTCCAACCCCCCCGTTCTTTCCCATCTACTAGCAAAATTTATAGCCGACTCCAGCGCCCCACAGGTTTTAACCATTAGCATTAACCTCCGAAGACAAGAACCGCCAATTTGGAACCAACTTAACATTCACCAGCAGCTGTCATAGTGTATCCCCCATATTTATTACTCCCGCTTTGGCACCGAACGAATATTCATAGTGCCTCCCCACAACCAAATGGCCCCCCGGGCCCCCCTTCTCAGCACCAAACAGTTTATGACACGTTTTGGGCGTTTTTCCATTGATTCAGCACTATTACCGGCAAGCGCATTGTTTGAGTTATATGCCTCAGTACGAACTCCCGATTTACTTTATCAATCAACCGCCCAACAAGTGATTCATCAATGGCGGCCGGATAAAGAATTCAACCACTTCGCCAATCCACTATCGGGATTCCTAACTCCCGCAATCCCCGTCCGATCCTCAGGAGCGCAACACCCTATAAGCCTCCGAAGGGTAAGGGCCCCCCCCCTGGTGGTCTTCCATCAGGACTTTTCTCAATAACCGTATAATTCGGGTTCTCCTTCGCCCGAAATAAATTCTGTTATTTTTTCTCCTAGTTCAGTAAAAGTGCTTCGCTTCTGCCGTTGGGAGTAGTCCATCCTGAGCGCAACACCCTATAAGTAAAGCCTCCGTAATGTCCGCCTGGGTGGTCCTTTTCGGAGGGGCTTTCTTCAATACCCCGTTCGACGCCATCAAGATCAAAAACCGGGTCCTCTTTTTTAAATTCGGTTTAATTTTTTCATATAGGTCCAGTAAGTGCCGCCCGCTTCTCTGTTTGAGAGAGTTTTCCTTCTGAGCGTAACGCCCCCAGAAAGCCTCCGGCAAGGGCCTCTTTGTTGGTGCTTCTCGGACCTCCCCCTCACAAACCCCAGAACCTGGTCTCTTTTATAAATTCGCCTACTTTTTTCATCGAGATTCGGTAAGTGTCGATTCTTTAACTAGTGAGAGTTCTCTAAGGCGCAACGCATCATAAGCCTCCCGCAATGGCCTCTGCAAGGTTAGACTGGGTCGGACTTCTTCAGACTTTATCAAATACCCGAACCGCCCGGGTCTCTTTTCGAAATTTGGTTATTTTTTTCATCTAGTTCAGTAAGGGCCTGACCGCTTCTCTGATGAGAGAGTCCTCTGAGCGCAACACCTCATAAGCCTTCATAAGGTCCTGCCTGGTGGTCTTCTCGTGCTTTCACAATACCCGACGTGGCCCTTCATTTCGAATAAAAATCGATTATTTTCCCCCGTCTAAATTCAGCAAGTGTAGCTTCTTTGCGCAGAAGGGGAGTCTTCTTAAGCGCAAAAACGGCCATCATAAACCTCCGTAAATTTCAGCCTTAACGGTTTCTTCGGCCGGTTTATCAATCCCCAACCGGGCCTCTTTTCCCTAAATTTTGGTTATTTTTTGTTTTTTTACGCCTAGTTCGTTTAGTTTTCCGTATGTGTTTCTTCACGACTTTTGTTGTAATTCACAAGGCCAGGGCCATAATTCTTCCTTAAAGTTGTGATAGTAGAACTCTTGTGAATCTCGTCCGTGGCCCTCCGATATAGGTTCTATTAAATCAAGGGCCTTTGTTTTTTGGGTAGTTAAAAAGTTGCCCTCTGTTCGGGATGAATCCCCCATTCTGCAGGTTTCCAAATTTATTTGAATTTTGTCACGCCCAATCGGAAGGAACTAACCAGGTCCGTATATACTTCATAAATTTGAGATAATATATATTAATGCGCAACATGCGTTTAATTCGAATTTTCCTTAAAATTTAATTAATTTGAAATTTCTAGGACGACCGAAATCGGGTAAATCGTTCCTTTCAACTCTCGCCCTTTATCATCAAGAAGAATAAAAATCTTCAACTCGTGGATGTGTCCCGATTTGCCAAAACTTTCATCTCTGGGTGTGGGAAGTTCTAACGTTTACAGTCTCGCCATAGAAACAATCGCTGGGCGGGTCACAGTTTTCAGTAATGTGCTAGGGAGGGGGATCCGTCTAATCGTGGTTGTACGATGTGGTTCACCCGAATTTCCAGGAGCACGCCCAGAGAGTTTTTTCGTGGTGAATGGTGAAACGTCCACCCCGGTTTATCACCGACGAGTACTTCACCCGGGGTAAAACACTCCTTTGTTTTGAGGAGTATGTCTCTCTAAAACCCGAGTTTGAATACCCAACCCCGGGGAGAACCACTAACCTTATTATCACTGCTGATAGGTCCCATTGTTTGCGAGCACCGGTAGCAATTCGTATACTGTGGAGTGTTTGATTATACCATTCCGTCAAGCTCTGAGTTGACAAAAATACTTTGAGCAGTCTTATTATTCCCCACAGTCCCTTGTGAGGCAGCTTTACACTTCTAAATTGTTAGTCCATCCTTCACATAGTAAAACCATCCGCACTTCCCCACATTCTGTTCAGCCAATCCAACCGTGAAGAAGGTGATTGATCTTAAACGGCCTACCCCCCGTCGTTTTCCGCAGCAGTTTTGTTTTCCTATTACAATTTTTGAAAGTTCACAACTCCCTTTTTGAACAGTTAGTTATAGTAAGCAAACAATAATAATAGCTTTGCAATGGATACCAAAGCACTTTAGCTTTAACTCTAAATGTAAAGTACCGCGGTCGGAGGTAAATACAACAACAAAAATGACGATTTTGTTAACAACCGCCTTGTACACCCAACCCGTAAACGGTTTCAGACCGGACAGTGGGATTTGCCACCAACTTTCCCTAACATCTTTGAACAATATAGGTATTGCCCAAGATTACTACGATGGTAGGCGGTAAACGGATGGAAAGCAACAACACCGATGCTAGTTTTGGCAGAACCCAAAAATAAATTTCGCCTGTATGGTGCGCAACAGCCGGGTGGTGGAGTTTTCATATAAAGACCCATCTGACCATCCAAGAAAATGTCATGCTCCGAAGTGTCTACAACTTTCAACGTGTAGTATAACAATTAGAGGAGGATTCACAAAGAACTATGGTATTTCACTACCACAAGACGACGCCTGGGATCCCATTTCCAATCCAACACAAATAACCGTATGGCCTTTATGAAAGACTTTGGTTGGAACGAATTTTTACGTTTCAAAAAGACCGGACAGGACCTGGAACAGAAAGCATTTCCTACCAGCCACCGGCCTCCCGGGACGTTGCTCATTCACGGCCAGTCCGGGTAATTGGACACAGACTGATTTTAGACACGATCAACTCCGGTGACCACCATCGTCCATCGAACGCCAGGGTAATTTTGACACCCGCGACTATGACTTTTCTTTCGGGACGGAAGTGTCTGGAGGTCGACACTGTGGCGTGTTATTTTCTTGTAAAATGTTACCTTCCGAAACTGGCTCACGTCGATTACATAACAGCAGAGCTGCTGAGGTTCAGGACGGCGTGGGGCTACATTTAAGTAGTTATAAAGGGTCTAGGGGATTCCACGCAGGCCCCCCTGGGGTTTACTCCGCGTCAACGACCACCATTCGCACGTACGTCCAGGGCCATTACTCGGCGCACAGAAGCAAACTCTGCAGTTCTAAGTACTGGGGTCATGGGAACAGCGTTTTGGAAATTGCACAAAAACAATTTTGGCACTTGTAGAGGAACGCCATCACTCAGCTAGGGTGGGTGGACCTGGAGAAGGCGATCCAGAATTATCAAGCACGTTATTTTGGCAGAATTGCCAGCACCCCAGTAGACCTATGGTATTTTCGGAGAATAGGTCCTTTAATTTTTATGGCGCCGAGCAATATGATACTAACGAGACGACCCCGGTTGACGGTTACAATAATCAGATTCGTAATCGCCACCGTCAATACAAAAAATTGGCCGCAACGGGTAACGTGAATACGGTATATCATCAGCGCACCCCCAACCCCCAACCGTGGACCAAAACCGATTTCATAAAAACACAAAAGTGGATACAATACACCTCCCCCAATTTCGTCAAATCGAACCCAGTACCCCCAATTTCGTTAAATTGGGATGCACCAATCGAAATCCATCAACAGAACCAAACGCGATTGGAGAAACACCCAATCAATCCGTAGATTGGATGAAATTTGGAAGCACAACACACGAGATGGAGGACATTTGGGTCTCGCAAACCCGGGGGGGCGTTCGCGCGGGCTACGCTCTAGATTCCGAAGGATCGCACCCCGCGGAGCGCAGGCCCTCGTGGCGATCGGATTATTTACGCATTTGGTTGTAGGAACTCTCCTGACAGAGAAATAATAAGGAGACCGGCGATTGCCCACGATTAAAGCCCAGGTATTTTTGGCTTTGGCAAGCCATCCGGGCCGTTTTTGTTTTTATAATATAGATAGCAAGTAAGAAACGATACTTCCCGATCAGTCCAGGTAGTGCGGCCAGCCAGCCTTTCCAGCTAAATTTAGCTAGAAGACTGGCTAGAGGGCTTTTAGTTGTTTTTTTATTTTCATCCCCTCCCCTTGGCTCCACCGGAATGGAGCGGGTGCTGGTGCTGTGGTGCTGGGAGCGGGTGGTGGCGCCGCACCACCAGAAAAGGAAAGTTAGGAACAATACAATGGTCGATATAAGTCCATCGCCGATAAAGCAAACGAGGATGCATTGCTATCGTGACGCCCTGCCTCCACTGAACCAGAGTGCGAAGAACAAACGCTCACCGAGGTCGTCGGCACCTCGTGCAGGACCCTCGAGATAATTGATTTCGCGGATTCCGACTTATTGTTTTTGTGCGAGTAGCCTCAACGGTTAGGCCGAGCGGCCATCCAAGCGAAGCTTCTCTTTCATAGCCCGCAAAGACCGCAGGAGAATTTGTTGATCCCGCTCGGTAGAAATTCTCTATCGTCACCTGGCTTCCTCCAGTTTTCTTTCATCCTAGCGCGATATTGGTTCCATCCCAGCGCCGTTGAGTTTGGAGGAGAGGTTAAAGGACCAGTTTCGCCCCGGACCGTTTGTAGAGCCTTATCGAGTACCACCGGAGGTTCTCGAAGAGTTAACGGGGTGGGTCATACGTTGAGTATTTTTCCCAATTGGGCGATTGGAACGCTGATAACCAATTGGGTCTCCATCCCCGTGTTAATTAAAAACGACCGGTGGCTATTTGAGGACCTCGCTGAGTCTCGACCGTTTCTTATCATCGCTGGTGGCCGTCTTTCGCTATAGTTTTCGACCGGTTAGACTGGTTAGGTGCCTCTACAGCGCGGGCCGGGGTATAATTGTTTTACCCCTCTTCCAATCCGTGAATCCTAGTTCGTCCCTTATGAGTTGGCCACCGCGCCGTTTCCTGCAAAGGTGTTTTAGCGATAGGGGTTTTCCGTCCTCGTGTTGACTAATGGGAGATTTAGTGCTGCTCTTAGTCGCAATCTACCGTTCATATCAAATTTGAACTTGGAGTAGTCGCGACCGACAGAGGGGACCAGACCTTTTTCTGCCAAACTGTTGTAGTAGTCGTTTACAGCTCCCTCGAGTAATTCCCGACTTTGACTAGTAGTAGCGCCACCCAATTGTGATTGGATTGGAACTGGAGTCTCGAGGGAATCCTCGAAATTATCATCACCATCGAGGTAATCGTCTTTGCCGATTTCATCCATTTCAACATCGTAATCAGCCATATTTATAATTTTCTTAAAATTAATTATGTATTAAAGACAAAACCATACGGGTTTAATAGTTTCAATAATTTTTGAAAAAATTAATTATGTCTTCGAGTCAATACGGTCGCAAACTCAATCCATACCGCAGACTGCGTGAGCCCCTCGGGGCAAAAGCGTGAGACAGAGTGTCGTTATTTACGAACAACCCATCGACGATCGACCAGAACCAGCAGCTCTTAGTCCGCTTCCCCAACCTCGGAGCTAACGACGTCATTGTTCCGGGTACTGTTCGCCTCGCTTTCACTATTTCGCTAACGTCGACGGACGCGGACCGAACCGTCGTTCAGAACCTGGGTCGCGCCATCGTCAAGAAGACCATGATAAAGATTTCTGGTAATGAGGTGATGTCGATCGACGACAGCGACGTCTACCATTGCTATCAGGACCTGTGGAAGACGTCACACGAGCTTGAAAACGCTGTCTATCAAGGTATTGACACCAGCAAAAATAAAAACGTAACCAAACTTAGAATCGGGGCTGCTAACAAGGTAGATAACAACGCGAGTGACAACGCGGTCGCGGGTGCTTACGGCAACCGCTTCTACATCCCGCTCGACTTTGAGTTGCTGGAGAGTCACATGCCCTACTATCAGAGTGCTTTGGCTGACCGCCTCGAATACGAACTAACGTTCAACGACTACGGCCGAGTTATCATAGCCACCGACCAGTTATCGACGTATACGATCGATAATGTTTCGCTGGAGTACGACATGGTCACGATGACCGAACATAGCGCGATTGATCAGAACCCAGTACGCCGGGCGCGTTGCCATACTTTACGACCGAGTTCTTCGCCATCGCAAGATGCCGAAAAACAAAAGCGACACATTGTGGAATATTAACGTCAACGTACCCGCCCGCTCGATGAAAAGGTATACTGATGTTGTTCGAGGATGCTCGGTTCGCGTTCGGTGCTAGAAAAACCGACAGATTCTATAACCCCAAAATCACGAAGGTAGAGGTGACGATCGAGGGAGTCCCACATCAACTCTACAGCGCGGGTCTTCGCGCGCACCAGCAGTGGGATGAAGTAAGAAAGCAGTTTGCTGCCGGATCTAAGCGCTCTCCGGAGGTTGCAGCAGTTGCTAAAGACCTGCATCTCTCGGCCGTCTCCCTCGCGGAGTTCCTGAATACCAAATACGCGTTATGGCTAGACATGCGAGCCAGCGACGATGACCAAATACACGGTAGCGGACGCCAAGTTGAGAACGCTAGTGAGGGTGTGACGATCCAGATAACCAAAGAGGCGGACGGAGCCGGGCCATTGAACGTGTACTTATATATAATTACAGACGCACAACTCAACATCGAAGATGGTCGATACGTATCAGCGATCTACTAATTCTAACGATTTATTAATACATAATTTTGAAAAAATTAAGAAATCTAGCA
This sequence comes from Conchocele bisecta, assembly GCA_029237695.1. Taxonomy (NCBI): domain Eukaryota; kingdom Metazoa; phylum Mollusca; class Bivalvia; order Lucinida; family Thyasiridae; genus Conchocele; species Conchocele bisecta. The sequence goes on along the minus strand of CM055266.1, from coordinate 8,938,641 downwards.
ATCAATACCAATTCACGATTGGAGATGCTCACTCTGCCATAATATGTGGGCAGACAGGATGTGGAAAAACGGTTTTCATCCTCGACTTACTCGAGGGATCCTACCCGCGATGCCTTTCGTCACATTGTGATCCTATGTCCCACTGTGCGGCACAACGATACTTATCAGCGGTGCCCGTGGATATGGACCGACCCTGAGGTATACGTTATTGACCCCGGTGATAGGCTTCACGATTGGTTGCGTGGTTTATACCAAATATTTCAGGGCGAGCCCACCCTATACGTGATTGACGATTGCTCAGCCAAGGCGGCGATGACCAAAAGAAGGACATGCTCTCCGAGCTCGCATTTTCTGGCCGCCATGCTAGGCAAAGCGTATGGATATCCACTCAAAAATACAACGCCGTCCTCAAGGATCTGCGCGAGCAAACGAAATGGGTCGCCCTCTTTCACTGCAAGGACCGAGACTCATTCGATGACTGTCTTCGAGAGAATGACGTTATCCCAACGCGCGAGGAGCGCCTGGAGGTTCGACAGATACTTTCGAAAACTAAGCACGCCAAGCTTCTGCTAAAGACTGATCAACCAACTGCTTATAAAGTTATCAACTAAATCTAACGATTTATTTAATAATTAATAATTTTGAAAAAATTAGGAAAATTATAAAATTAGGAAAATTGCAAAGTAATAAGCTATTGCAATGCTTAGCAATTGCTGAACAAATGCTGAATAATGCTGAACAAATGCTGAATAATGCTGAACAAATGCTGAATAATGCTGAACAAATGCTGAACAAATGCTGAACAAATACTGAACAAATACTGAACAATGTTAACAATTTGGTGCTCCGCTGCGAGCTTTGTTGCGAGCATAATGGTGATCATAAGTATCGGGTGGTGCGCATTTATTATTTTTGTAATAAATAAATATGTTAAAGTGATGAGACTTGTTAGAATAGTTAAATTAATTTTAAGAAAAATGAACTGCGACGAACTTCTCGATCAGCTAATAGAAGAAACCTCAACTCCGACTGCCAACAATAATGATCCGACAGAGCAATCGGAATCGGGGGTTGGTATTGGGTTGAGTGCAACGACTCCGAATGAAAATGAAAATGCGGCGCGACGAGAGCGGCTAGCTGCGCTGGTTGCTGGGGGACAATCGGAGCATTATCTCGGTAGGCGTCTCTCAGTTTTTCAGGTGGATAAGATGTCAGATGCGGAGATCGATAAAATGTATGCGCGATACGAATCCAAATTGGGAGCAGAGATGACAAAAACTCTTGGATCGGCGGCTATTCATTTGTACGCTACCGCCGTTAGTAGACTTCTCCCTATACCAAACACTGCGGGGTTGATTGATGATCTAGAGACTGACCCTTTTATAGGACACACTCTTAGAAACGGCATGCTGCTCAATTTATCACAAGTTTGGAATGTACTTAGCTCCACTAACAACCGCGTTGACCACGGGTAAACACTGTCAATTTGGACATATATGCCCACGAACTATAAGCTCTAATATTAATATTATAAATGATGACACAAGACACACCCACGAGAGTGACGGAGTTGAACCAGATTGCTCCAACACAATCGAACCAGAGTAGTTACTCCGCCACTGGATGACATACCGCATATAAAAAATAAAAGACAAAAGACAGGCAGCTGGGAGGGCGGCGGCTGCCACCCGAAAAGTTAAACAAGATAAAATACTCGCCGAGCTTCGAGAGGCTAAACTCCAATCGAGATTGGGGTTGCAATCGGGGACGGAGACAGCAAAACATCTGAATACAGAGTTGAGTACAACAACACCCCCAATTCACGAATTGGAAGCACACCCAAATTCTTTGAATTTGTCACCCAATACCAACTACCGTTGGAGTTGGGCGAATCCGATTGAACCCAAATTCGTGAATTGGAGTTGGGTTGTTGGTGGTGGTCTGGCAGTTGTTGGTGCCCTGTGCGTGTGGAAATACCAGAAAAAACAACCAGCCAGTGTTCAGAAGAAAGTTACTAAACACCAATCATCAACAATGTTGAATTTGGATGCGCCCCATTTAAACATTGATCGCGACCCATTTTATATGCAATAATTATAACAATGGCTGAACAAGATGGTAAAATGTTAGTGAATGCGCTTTATCACGCCGTGGTGATATCGGGTTTCAGTATCGGGTATGCTCGACTATCAAAGATGGCCCTAGGAGGAACCGCTCCCAAATTGGACTTTACTGTGAGAGACGTAGGGCTCGCGACCTTAGATGTAGCGGCCGCAGTTTGGACCCGAGATTATCTAGTTAAAGCTGGAATTCTACCAGTTAATATATGGAAATAAATGGCTTCAATCGCAGTAATAGTAGGTGGTGCGCTTGTAAACGCATTGGCGTTCAGCGTAGCAACTTTATATTCTCTAAAATGAAAAGCTCGAACGTGGATGAGGAGCGTAAGCGTCATGATTAGCTGTAGAACAACTCAATAGCGCAAAGGAAGCATGGTCGAAAAAACGAACCGCCCATCTGGACTGGGTCAATGAAGAGCTTCGCCGCGAAAATCACGCCGCGCAAACTTTTCAGAACGTTGAAGAAGCCAACCGCGAGTACGCGCTGGCATATCCGCACAAAAGTCTCGATCCAATGGATCCCGAGCCCCAACTTTCAGATTTCTATGTACCGTCAGAGCCCCAAAAGGACCGCGAGATCGCGTTCATCATCGTGGGAATGGGTGTGGTGGGTCTCGCCGGCTATTATATTCAATCGAGATTTTAAATTAATTAATTAAAACATTTTTTTTTTATAAATATATATATATATAGAACGATGTTAGTTGACGAACTTTATAACGCTATGATTGATGTAGGCTACACTGCCCAAAAACATCGTTTACCTGGTGCAAAGAGTATGATTCGTCTGGCCCGAGATTGTCTCGAGGACGAAAAAGCGGCCACCCTTTTCGCAAAGCGGATGTTAGATTCCTCCACCAATCCTGGGAGATTGGATGAATTAGATTCCCCTCTCCTGTTCCAACCCAAACGCGATTGGGGCTGCAGCGACAATCGCAATTGTACTTCCAACAAAGGTTTATTATTACCGGACGAACTGGCGAGGGCATGTTGGAGATTGTCCGATATATTAGAATACTTCGCATACGATGAACACGCGCAAACTTGATACCAAACTAACGCGCAAGCTGTCGAATACATACTATAGTCCACGCGGCTACTGGAAGGGACTCGCGGCCATCAAGAACCTCGCGGCGGCGACCAAGGTTTCAGAAAACGCTGTCAAGGAATGGCTCAAGAAGCAGGCCATCTGGCAGATCTATTTACCCCGCGCCTCACAATATTCCGCGCCCAAAATTCGACGTTCCGGTGCCGAACCAAGTTCACCAAGCGGATCTCCTGTTTCTCCCTCACGATCGCGTCGGTCGCAAAACGTACAAGTACGCACTGACAATCGTTGACGTAGCGAGTCGTTACAAGGGGGCTGAGCCGTTTGGCCACTAAAGAGTCTAAGGAAGTGGCCGAGGCTCTTTCCCGAATATATAAGAGGAGTCCTCTCAAATGGCCGAATCTTCTCCAGGTCGATCCCGCCGCGAGTTCATGGGCGCGGTCTCTCATCTATTGTCTAAGCATAAAGTTTATATCAGACGCGGGCCGCGTCAACATCCACCGGGACCAGGGGATCGTGGAACGCTTCAATCGAACCCTGGCTGAGAGACTGTTCGGACACCAATACGCTAAAGAACTTGTAGACCCTCATTCGCGATCGACCGAGTGGGTGGCCAGACTGCCCGCCGTGGTCTCCACACTGAACGGAGAGGTGACCAGATTGATAGGTAAGAAGCCTGTAGATGCTATCAAGTTTAAAAGGGTGACGAGCAAGCCCTCTGCCGTCTCGCGCGGGCGACCCGTTGGTTTAGAGGAGCAGCGACTTCCATCAGATATTGACGTCCGGTACCTCTATCAACCGGGAGAGCTCGAAGGTGGCAGCCGCCGCGCGACTGATCCAGTGTGGTCAATGAATGTATATCATCTGGATCGCTCTATTACCAAACCTGATGAGCCCGTGCTCTATTATTTGACTGATGGTCCATCTCGCGGTTTTGTTCGCGAAGAACTTCTTATGGTGCCTTCTGACACCCAGCTACCCCGGATCGTAAGATTCTTTAGAGATGTTCGGTATGTATTCCGTCTGGTAACACGCGTCTTTTATCGTAGTATGCCGAGAGTCCTAATTTTTGTTGACAGTACGTTTTCATAACGCCGTCTTTCATTTTAAATCCTCTATTTTGCGCTACATCTATAATGTGTTTTCCATCTTCTGTAGTTTCACTTAGTACTCGTTTATATCTATCCCAATTTAAATTGTTAGTTCTCTTGGACATTCCTTTCGCAGAGTTTTTATTAATTTTAATTTGTTCCAAATTATCTTTAGTGAAATTAATTTTTTCTACGAAATAACACTTACTAGATAACGCTATCGCCCTATCCCCGCTAAATTCCATTTTGAAAAGTCCCGGGCTCTCTTTCGCTCCATTTATCCCAAGCCAACCATTTCTTTTTTTCTTTTTCAAACTCGTCTAGTAAGTTAGGTCTAATCAATTCCTCTATCGTTTTTTCCACTAACTCCTATACATACTATCTGTATCCATCTGTATTAATTCAAAGTCTTCTCTTTTTATGTATTTATCTAGAAATTCGTAGTAAAATTCCAACATTCTCAATTTAGCTAGTTGATAAACCGCTATTCCACAATGGAATGGTCTCTTTAATGCACACCGGGTTTTTTCGGGAAGATATTTCGTACGCATATCCTATCTCTTCCAAATCATCAAAGAATGCAGATCTTAACGCTTTGTCAACACAGTTTTCGTCTTGTGTATATGTCGTATTTAAATGTCTCTCCGTTGCCTCTATCATTTTTCCACAACACGAATTGCCTAATAATTTCATTATGTCGGCTACTGGTTTCTTATTTGGTTCTACATCGCCTGTTCGTCTTGCGGCTGTAACTTCTTTTGCGAACCATTCGAAGGGTTTACCACTAATATAATCTATAACACGATGAACTCCCGTTATTTCTAGGCCGTGTTTTAAATACCATTTCAACAGTGGCGCGTACAGCAATACTTTAGTGGCGGTCATAGATCCCACCAATTTTCTTCCATTTCCTCTAGTTCTTCCAGTATCTTCCAAATATTTTAACATGTGTGTGGGAACTTCATCAACCTCTACTTCTCTGTTTATAAATATTGGGGACATTTCAGAAAACTTATGTTTTAAGTTGTGTGGAACTTCTATATCCACCTCCGCAAACCCAAACCAGTCTCCAGATAAAACTCTTTTACAAAACTTTTTTTTTTAATAAAATTTAGGTTATGTGGGGTATCTATATGGTGTATAGTTTCTCTCCCACACGGCATCTCTTTATTTAACGTAGATAAATATAACGCGTTTGCATCGTACCCCAAAACAGCCTTGCAAGGTTTGTTACTTTCATTTGATCTAATATTGGAAACACCGGCTTCTGCATAGCGTGTAAATACTATGATGGACCACCAACTAGAGCGTCCTTCATCATTTCGTATGTTTCTTCTTTTGGTGCATATAGAGCATCCTCCGGTATAATCGTCTTTGAAGATTTTTGTTCTTTAATGGTTCCTCTCAATAAATATTGTATAGCTACTCCAGGTAGTGTTACCGCATCTTTGAAAATATCCACACCTCTGTGTTTATAAAATTCACACATTTTTTCCACCGCTTCTAGGAACGGTGCTACATCTAAATCGTTATAATATTTCAACCAATCTCTGAAAGTTTTCATATTATTTTCTTCGAAAATTCTACGACATTTACTTAATTCTGTTTCATCTATTAACATTTTCCCAGATAGTTTGGAATACCAATTCTCTATATCGGGTAGTCCTGGGTAATCCAGTTTGTCTGGAGAATCGAACCACTCATAAGGAAAGAAAGATTTCTGTCCTTTGCAGTCGTAGGCTTTTATCCAACTATCATAACTTACACCAGGTCCTAGATAAAGTATTACATCAAGAAATCTAAATTCTGGAGTAAATAGAAATATTGTTGAGTTTGCACGTTTTCCGACCATTACTTTCTTTGTTGTTGATGTCAGTTCGCCTACTAGGTATTTCTTTATTAAGAATTTTATTTATATCGTACTTACTGCTGTTAAAACCTATAACCGGTACTTGCTCTATCCACTGTTCGATCTTGGCGATTTGGTTTTTACGTAAATATTCCGTATTAAACTTATATCTTGACCACACTTCTTCTCTTATAGCTTTTCCCCTGACTTTCAAATCTTCTACGAATTTTTCTATAAGTTTTGCGGGATCTTTATCACAAATATGAGTTACTGTTCCTGAGAAATTATCTCCTATACTAACGCTTGCCGGAACGTGCTCAGCTTCGTACTCTAAACTATTACCGGTAGTTTCAACTTCTGGCTGGAGATACGCCTCAAAATCGTATACTATCTGATATGATAAAGAGTAGTGTCACAACCGATCTTTATATCTTTACCCGTTCTTTGGAATTCGCATTCCCACATAACTACTAGGTTGAATTCTTTGCTTTTTCTAATAACTTTATCTCTTCTCATTGTGGATGCGCGTTCTTCTTTTTTATGCTTTGCATGAATCTCACACCCGTGCCAGTAACAGCCGTGATATTGATATACGGTATTGGTTTCTGGACAGTATCCATCTACCGGAGCTCCTAAAATCCTCCATCTTTCACCTCCGTGTCCGCACTGTTCGTGGTGAATGTGAATTCCCTCCCGCTTTTCCACAGAATACATCCAATCGATCGCCCCATAACTTTTAGAACCTTTTGGGTAAAACGCTTTCTCGAACGACGAACGCGGGCGCTCTAAATAATTACCATCACATACTATTTTTGTCTCACCTTTCATACATTTTGGTCCGTGTCTCTTCATATTACTCGCTTTCGTGAATTTCTGTTTGCAATTATCGCAGGCGTAAATTTTAGATAGGTTTTTAAGGTTTTTTATCAGAAATGCGTGATTATTAAACAGTCCTATTGTCATTGGTTTATTACCTATTGCCTTATAGTGTGCTGGTACCTTTTTCAACCACCATACATTACATTCGGTGGGTTGATATACTTCTATACCGATTTTAAAAAACTCTTCAACCTTTTTCAGATCTGAAAAAGGAATTGGTGAAACCACATTACTACCAAAATATTGCTTACTAAGTTCTTTCGCCTTTTCTGTACATCTGTCGGGTCTTTTATCTGTCATATGCATAGCTAGACACCTGAACAGACAAAGGTCGTCATTATACTTATCTAAAGAATACATACCTTTTTTTTATTCATCAGCCATTCTGGAAGTTCTCCTCCTGCCGCTTCTTTGGATTGTAGTCCCAAATCTATTCCCTACTACCCTGTATTAGCTTTACGAAAACCTCTACCCATCTTACAAACTTCCACTTTGTATTCGGTCTGTCTATTTTATCGGACATTATTCGTGTTTGCTCCTTATCTGACAGCCATTTTTTAACGGTTTTCATTGATGATAGTGGTTCGCTACCACCGAGATTTTTGTGAAATATTATAGTTTTAGGTTTTCCATTTTAATTTCCTCCATATGTTCTAGCTTGTAAGAATATGAATATCTCAAATAAAAATTGGTTGTTAGATACGGAGCGAGTTTATCGGACATGCGTTCAGACTCGTTAATGTTAATGTTTTTACGAAAGGATAATGTAACTACCCGTCTTCCATTTTCTACCTTTTCCAATGTTTCATCGTGAGCCCCCAATATTTCTTCACCTTTTTCCACTATCGCGCTAACGATAGATTTTTTCTTATTATTATTTTGGCGTCTATTTTGGGACAAATTATTTGTGCTTGAAGGTTTGATTACACTAGCCCTTAACCCCGCAATACTTTCTTTTTGAATTCTGTTACCAACTTCCTCCGCTTTGGATATATCATTAAATGCCCCTCTTTTATAGGCGCGGGTAAACCGCTTCATAAACGCCTCATTCTTTGTGGCATTTATCAGCTTTGTCAACCCCCTAACTCTCAACCGTTTACTATAAGTAATCCCTAGAGATTCGGCTTCTCTTCTCAAACTTTCTATTTCTGCTCTAGTTTCTGACGTTATCATATTTTCTGTAATATACTTTTGTATAACCTATGAAATTTATCTGTTCAATTGGTCTTGAAAACATTATGTTTTTTTCACTTCTAATTGAATATAAACATAAACATATACATATATAATGGAGTGTGAGACTTGTTGTAAAACGTTTACGCGTAAAGACTATCTACGAAGGCATCTAGCGAGACGTAGAAAGTTTCCTTGTGTCCCCCCGCAATTTCAATGCCCCAGATGCCCTTGTAAATTCGTTAGTGCCCAAACTCTTTGTAGACTAAAAGCAACTACGCTGCCCTGTGGCTACAGGTGAACGTGGTAGACTAGAGCTGGTAGAATTAATTGCTGTGATCTGCGAAATAAATTATCTATATTGGAGGAGAAAAATGGGGTGTTGGAATATAAACTATCACTCGTGGGCACATTTAAATCAGAAACTTATTAGAATAAATTCATAAATTGGTGTCAAAAATAAATCCTTTTTGACACCAATTTTGAATATTTCGTGGTTGGTGGGAGACAATTTCATCGTTAACTATTTTTTAGATTTTTTGGGGGTGGTGGAGTAGTATAGAGGGTGGAGAAATGATGCCACCGTTAGGTGGTATCATTTTGACTCCCTCTATACTACTGATCTTGGTCCTCTTGCACAGTGAGGGTCTTATTATTTTGCTTGCGTCTACTTCATTGATTGAATGGAAAACACCGTACGCTCTGATCAGATTGAGCATGTGCACTGTCTGGTCTGAGGCTATACTTGTCGCATATTTTGTAAGGTACCTTATTTCTGGCGGGGTCCATGTGCAAATCCACATTAACTGTTTGTTATTAACCCTTTCACCCCTAAATAACTGGAATGGACTGTGATATGTTAATTTTCCTACCAATCCAATCGTCACAAAATGATTATCAGACCAGTACATTTATGAAAAGGTGTTTTTTTTTGTTCTGAAAAATAATAAAATTACTTGGAAAAAGTGCAGATCACGAGCCGGCTCATCTGGACCTACACGTTTTGTCAATATCACTGTACTGTACAGGCATGTAGTGTTGAAAGGGTTAAATTGTGAAAACCGTGTGATGATTCAAACTAAATCATTATACCTCTACAATGCTGAATATTACTGTTGGGTGTATAGTTGTTATGTTCAATGTTTCTAACGAAAACCTGCTTTGACAGAACAAGAGAAATGTCTCCGTTGGAGATGATTTTCATGTGCTGCCTTTCATGGTGTCACATGAGAATGGAGATAACGCTCATGGGCTACTATAGAAAGTTTTCGTTAAGAAATGTTTACAACATCCGAATAGCAAACAATACTTTGTCTCCAGTATTTTAAGTGTCCCGAAGACATCCACAGGTGGAAGACTCGAACCAATAATACTTAATTGGTTCATTTGGAAAACGTTACCCCACCCATCCATTTCCATACACTATACCTCACAGCCGTTTGAAGACGTCCAGTTTAGAGAGGTTCCACTGTGATTCAGGTATGTGACAACTCCAGTCACAGCAACACCATAGTCAAGGTGTATGGTCACGTGGTACTAACAACAACAACAAGTACTGAAACTTCCAGAATCCATCCGATTCAAAGTACGTATTCATTTATAGTATCCTTAATTATTACGCAACGGATTTTGGCGTATCAAACGTGTCTTGTTAAGCTGCATTTGGTGGTCTCTGTAATTTGCCCCAAACTTCTGTCGCTTTTGCGAAGAATCGATTGCCGAACTACCTGGACGACCAAATGCAGCTCATGAATACGCGTTTGCTGAGCCATATTTCATCAAAATCGTTACAATATCAAATAATACTTACTTTGGAGTGGGCAAGATTTCAACACTTTCAGTCACCGTTGTTGTTGTTATAACCACATTATCATGCACCTTGATAGTGTGACATGTCGTGGCAAACTTTTCACCAGCAGATCAGAAAGTAGACTGATCACAAATGGCATACCGGTAAGTTCCATTTCTCCAGCCACAGACACAGATTGTGATAAGGGATTGTGGTCACTGTGGACACCTGGGGGTCGTTTCACTAAACTTCCTACGACTAAAATGTTCGTAGGTGCAACAGTATGATAGTCTGTAAATTTCACATTAACAATGTTTTTCGTGTAAACAATTATTGTATTTACATTTATACGCTCAATAAATGGAAATCCATTAATTGAAATTTCCAGACGATCCTAAATTTGCACTTACGAACATTTTAGTTGTACGAAGCATGAGTACAGTTGACAAGATAAACAGGTCAACGACAGAGAAAGTGTACCTCATGACATTTGTCGGCAATCTTGGTCCTTATTATGCACACTTACATTGCTGTTGGACGCTCTAATACCTTTCCTGATGTATGTAAGCGTATCTGTGTGATTGAATGGTGAACAGCGTAGACCCTGATCAGACTGCACATATGCGCAGCCTGATCTGGGTATATGCTGGTCGCTTACGTTGTAAGGTCCACTTTCTCAGCCAGTGACCCAAACACGAGTGGAGGTGGTTCTGTGAAGGGCAGTCGATCTCGGCTGGTACACTTTCTCTGGAATGTGGGCGGGAAACTGATTGTAAAAATTCAAATGAACTTACATGCCAATCCTACAATCCATTTAGTTTTGCGGATGCACCAATGCTACAAAAAAAGAATGCTAGTGGCGGATCCAGGATTTCGCCGAAGGGGGCGTGGTGGGGTTAGAAATTCGAAATATCTTCTGAATGGGCTCAGTATAATATCTGGACCTTGATCTTATAAAACCAGCCTTATCTGACAGTGCTTTACAGACATATTATATAACATATTATCATTGATTGCATGATTGCAACGATAATTGCTTTGTGTATCACTATGTGTATTTATAGAATAAATGTGAACAGTGTTCTTGTTCGAATTAGCCTACTATATAGTGTCACATTAATATGTGTCATATTGCAACCCATACCCCTAAATCCTTTAATTCAAGATATTGTGCGCTGAGGTGCTTCTGATACCTCTTATAGTATGTATAGGCAATTGACCAGGGGGCCGTTTCACTAAACTTCTTAACGACTAAAATGTTCGAAAGTGCAAATTTAAGATCGTCTGTAAATTTCAATTTATGGATTTACATTTATTGAGCATAGGCTGCATATGCAGCCTATGCTCAATAAATGTAAATCCAATAATTATTTACAGGAAAACAATGTTAATGTGAAATTTACAGACTATCATAATTTTGCACTTACGAACATTTTAGTCGTACGAAGTTTAGTGAAACGGCCCCCAGTTTCTAATCCTGTATGCCTACCATATATGACAGACAGCCAATATATTACAAAATGACAAACAAATTGTACTGCATGATCTAAAGGTATTTACTACAATGTGCTATTAGTTATTTTTCACCAAAGTACATTATCATGTTATATATAATACAATCTCTGGTTTCTGAAGATATATTTCCAGGTACACCGCTGTCTGTTTCACGAAACCTGCCCAAATTTTACGGCCATATAAACAATGCAGACAGATCATTTTTTTCGATAGCAAAATTTAAAAATTATCCTTCTTTTTATTTCATTAAATTTGGTCCAATATTGATTTTATTGCGAAAAAACGATTTCCACATGTTAAATCCCAGCGTGAAGATGTCTATAGATGGGGATTTAACATGGGGATATTTTTTTCTAATTTCAGACTGAATAGTGGGCAGATTTTCAAAATGTAGATTGTTTTCTTAGTTATATCATTTCCAAGCTATCGAGCTTGGTTTCAGAATCAATTTCCAAATTTTTGTTTTTCGTCTTCTCTTTTTCCCCCATGTTAAATTCCCATAAAATTCATTTTCCGTAATAAAATAAATATTTGACCAAATTTCACGAAATAAAAAGAAAACTCATTCTTAAACTTTTATAAAATTTAATATTATCGAAAGAAATATTGTTTTTGCATTGTTTATATGGCCGTAACAGTTGGGCAGGTTTCGTGAAACAGACAGTAGTATTAGTTTATCTGGATATAACATATATATGGATATAAAAGATACACTGAATGACTATATATATACTATCTGATCAGGGTCTACAATGTTAATTCGTCATTCAGCAGCTAACTTTGTGAACAATGTGTACTACTAGTACTACTATTAAATGTGCGAACTGATTAGGATTTACAATGCTCCAAAAAGAAGTAAGTCCGGTTTTATCAGATCGGGGCCCAAATATTTTCCAAAGTGATGGGTCAACAAAATCTACATGTACCATACTACAGGAAATGGCAACATGCCGGGTGCAAATTGTACACCGACACCGATATAAATTATTCTGGACACGCCAACCCGCGTTTTCATTGGTCCGTTTCTCGTGTCCGGCGTACTGTGATTGGTGCAGCCGTCGATGACACCGTATGCATAATTCTGTTTGTCAATAAAACTGGTGCTGAAGAAGAGATATTTTCCGATAAAAAACACATTTATTGAGTGAATTAATGACTGTATGATGCGCTACTGACGACACTCCGCAGGATGGACAACACTCTGAAACATGGGGAGGTTAGTGTTGTCTGTTATTTCAGGCAGCGTCAAAAAGGTTGATCATTTTATCAGTTTATGTTATCGCGCACCTGCTGTGGCAAATTTACTGTGCCAGTGGCGTAGCTAGGTGTAATACATAATGTGGGTAATCGCGATTATTTTTTTTCGGTTCCGAAAGAGGGTGACACGAAATACCCAAATATACACAAATACTGCCCAAATATTGCCCAAATATACACAAATATAGTATATAATAGCATCCAATGTGGTTGTTTTATGAAAATAACATAACATAATACATGCTACTCTTATAATATTATATGATAATAGTCCTATATCCATTAGAATATGCTATTTGTGCAAAAAACAACAACACCTGAGATGGCCAATGTGAAACTGTGCCAAGGGAGATTACGAGTATTATGGTATGGAGTTGTCCGTCTGTCTGTCCGTTAACTTTTTAGGACCGGTACATGTTACTGATTCTTGCACTAGTATGTAATGATTATCCCACTTGACACACTAAGCATGAACAAACCTGCCAGCTGCGTGATAAACTGGACCAGTGTACATACAAAGTAATAATGCTTCCGGATTACTCTAGTTACCACAGTTATAATGTATTTATATAAATGGCCCGTCTGTATACTAATGCATGAATGACATAACGAACAATGTTGCCGCTGGTGGACTGTGTCGATTCATTACTTGCTCTGGGCTACACTGGTCACAGATTCACTTGGATCATTTTCTCACAGCACTTCACGTGTGTATCAGCGGATTAAGTACAATGCCCGTGTCTTGGCGTGTCAATGCGGGCCTTGGTACCAGTTTATCTAGTGTGGGTACAAACTTGTGATTGCCCCCACTGCTACAACGTACTGTAATCAAAATCCACAGATTGTCGTCTTGTACAAACAAACAACAAGCGTTTCGCTATGCTTACATGCATCTATCAGGATCTACTCTGATTTGTGAGTCTGCCAGGGCTTATATTTGTATGCTACTGTAGGAGTGTGTAATCGCAATTGTCTGCCATCATCAAACAAACTAGACTGTGGATGAAAATACACAATGTATGGCCCCTCGGTTGAGAAAAGAGATCTTACAAAATATTTATATTTCGTAATATTAATATTTCGTAAGATCTTTTATAAACGACACAATTATTATAAATATATACTAGCCACTACAACAAATCACTTGTTATACCCCCACAAACAAAGTTTGAGGGTGTATATAGGAGTCAGCTTGTCGGTCGGTCTGTTGGAAATTCCGTTCCACTCTATATCTTCTACACTCATACATGGATTATCAAATGGCTTGGCACAAATGTTTCTCATGATGAGAAGGTGTGTCGCGATCAATAACCACACACCTACGTCCAAGGTGAAGGTCACAGTTGAAGGTCAAACCTATTGAAATTCCCTTCCGCTCTATATCTTCTACACCGATGCATGGATTATCAAATGCCTTGGCACAAATGTTTCTCAGGATGAGAAGGTGTGTCGCGATCAATAACCACGCACCTATGTCCAAGGTCAAGGTCACAGTTGAAGGTCAAAGGTCAAACCTATTGAAATTCCCTTCTGCTCTATATCTTCTACACCGATGCATGGATTATCACACTATGCCCAGGGTCAAGGTCACAGACTTTATGCATTTGAAACCTTAATGCTCGGCTAAATGGCTTATAATCAAAAATGCCTCGTTTTCTTTGGCTGCCAGTGGGGGTATTCGTGTGCCGATAGGCCACATTTCTAGTTTCATTTAATAATACTCGCCGCCCATGGTCACTTTCCATATCGGTCATTTTTTTGGCATTTTCAAGACCGCCCCGGCCACATACTACATCGGCCATTTTTTTTGTATTTTCAAGCCACTCCCGCACCCCCACCCCATCCCACCACCACCACAGAATAGCATTATCGATACCCATGAATACGTCCCATACGTCACAATACTATACCACCCTGATACATGTTTTATAATTTCTGATTCTTGGACGGATCTGCTTGACATTTCTCATATGCGTTGCTCTAGTGGTATATCATTATGCTACCTAGGATATCTAATAATGTAAACGTATACTAAATAGTGTAACAATAACTCCAGGCAAGCCAGTACATTGCTGCAGTCTGAATAGGGTATACATTCGGGAAAAACCCCACTGTATTTACTATGCGTACTGACCAATTTATTGTAGTTTAAAATTCACTCAAAGATTCTTAGTGTACTAATCTCCCAATGGTTTCATTTCTAATTATTCTCTTTATGACTGGTTTTGTTTGCATATACATGTGTGTTATATATATATGCTTGATATTTCACACACACACATACTTGGTCTGATTTCATGCTGCGAGATATCCACGCTTCTCGGCCCCTCTGTGATTCCAAACGTGCCTCATTATATTTGGCTGCCAGTGGGGGCATTCATGTGCCGACAGGCCACAGTTCTAATTTACCAATAACATCTTCAAAATGGAGATATATGAGATATAATAGATATGAGTAGTACGTACTATATCCTGCTATTCTAATAAAACAGCCATATTAAATGATATTGTATACTATTTTCGGGTAATAATTAGGCATTATTTGGCCTTATTTGCATACAGACACTGATCAAATGCCACAGTTAGTCCAGGTATACACTAGTCGTAAAGACAAATTTACTATTTTCTGACTTATTTAACATCTTTCAAGCTGGGACGACTTGGCTTGGTACTGATTTTACTTGCGTCATATAACAGTAATCTCCCTTGCCTTGGACACTTTTCACATCAGCCATTTTTTGGTATTTATACCCCCCACAACTGGAGTCGGGTTGTCCGTCCGTCCGTGCGTCCGTAAACTTAACATCAGAGAAATATTGTTATAACTTCTATTTCCTTCATCTAAAATGCTTAATATTTCACACATGCATTCCTGTAAGGCTCTACTACCATGCTGTGCCAAATCCACGACTGTCCAACCCCCGCTGATCCCAAGGTCAAGGTCAAATACTTAGTACAAAACTTAACATCAGAGAAATATTGTTATAACTTCTATTTCCTTCATCTAAAATGCTTAATATTTCACACATGCATTCCTGTATGGCTCTACTACCATGCTGTGCCAAATCCACGACCATCCAACCCCCGCTGATCCCATGGTCAAGGTCAAATACTTAGTCTCTTTACAAAACTTAACATCAGAGAAATATTGTTATAACTTCTATTTCCTTCATCTAAAATACTTAATATTTCACACATGCATTCCTGTAAGGCTCTACTACCATGCTGTGCCAAATCCACGACCGTCCAACCCCCGCTGATCCCATGGTCAAGGTCAAATACTTAGTCTCTTTACAAAACTTAAACATCAGAGAAATAGTTATAACTTCTATTTCCTTCATCTAAAATGCTAATATTTCACACATGCATTCCTGTAAAGGCTCTACTACATGCTGTGCCAAATCCACGACCGTCCAACCCCCACCCCACTGATCCCAAGGTCAAGGTCAAATACATGGTCTCTTTACAAAACTTAACATCAGAGAAATATGTTATAACTTCATCTAAAATTCTTAATATTTCATGCATGCATTCTTCTAAGGCTCTACTATCATGCTGTGACATATCCCCGCTGATCCCAAGGTCAAGATCACATACTTAGTCTCTTTACAAAACTTAACATCAGAGAAATCGGTTATAACTGCTATTTCCTTGCTCGGATCACATTCACATTCACGTTCGTGCCGCCCCCGCTAAGCCCAGAGTCAAGGTCACAAGCCCACACACTTGGAAAATTTTACATATTTAGGGGTACTGGGCCCACGCGGGGTGTATTCCGTAAGCTTCGCTTACTGACCAATCTAGTTTTCACTAATAACATCTTCACAATACAGATATACGGCCATATCCTGGAAAAAATACAACTAGCATATATTATTTTATGTTATTTCCATAAAACAACCACATTGGATGCTATTATGTACTATATTTGGGTATATTTTGGCAATATTTGGGTATTTCGTGTCACCGCCGAAAGACACGTTTATCAAGAAAGTCACGCACATAAGCAGACTGAAACTATGTGCAAGGACAATAGTTTCGACCACCGAGCACAGTGACAGTTGGCTAAAGGTCCACCACCACCAAAGATTTTTCTTAAAAAACTAACCAATGACCACACATTTTGCTATTCTCTGTTACTTTCATTTTTCATATGGATGTTATGGGACCTATTTTCCCATAACCTGCAGCCATTTTGCTCTGGATATTCACTAATTAAAATATAGGTTTAATTATTGTTAAGAAAGATAAATTCAATCTCGTGTGACCACCCTGGTGGCAAAAAGTCAGCGGCTGGAATTGAAAGTGCCTCACATGATGACAAACATGATCCGACTTACAAAATAATCCAAAAACATATGCTTGAAACTTATTTAAATGATACATTAACATGTCTGTGAAGTAGATTAGTGCATCAATTGACTGGTTTCTGCAAGCAAAGAGTGTCTATGGCATAACAAATCTGCCTTATTTTTTTTACATACTACTTTTGAATACACTGCGCATGAATATCTGATGATTTAGTGTGGTTAAACCTAAACTTAGATTTGTTTATTTGACCCCCCTCGTAAGTCGTAAAATGTTTCACTGTAATATGTAATGATTCTTGATGCTGGCACTCGACCCACCAAATTTTGTTAATTTTTGTTTCTATAATCTAATCTCCAGCAATTAACTCTGCATGGCTAGCGGCGAAAATATCCGCCAAACAAATTAGGACTATATGTTTTATTTCTCTCTGTAAATATGTCTTGGAATTTCATTAGAATTGAGTCCTCAGGACTCGATTCTAATGAAATTCCAAGACATATTCATGATATTTACAAGGAGAAATAAAAGAAAATATGATGGATTTTTTTCCGCTAGTTTTGAACTATTTATAGCCCACAAGTTTCCCAGCATGCACAAATCAGAGGCGTTGCAGCTGGGGTACATCCTCTATCATGCTGTGACAAGTCCACGGTCCTCGGGGGGCCCCCGATGCGGATATTCATGATCTGATAATCCACAATATCATCGTATAAACTGAAGCCAGACATACGTGTCTGTGACTGGAGAAAAGGGGCTTATGGGATTTGTGACAAGCGTAGCTCCTGATCAAATAGCGCACTCAAATAGTCTGATAATGATCTACATTGCTTGTTAGAAGCATGATGTGTGTTTTTTATCTCGTCGGCGCAGTGCCTATGTGCCGTGAAACAAGGTGCCGTGAAACATATTTGATATCCTGTCAATACGACCTAATCACAATTCATACGCGTCATTCGTGTTGGTGACTACTTTCCCCAGTATACTTCTTGAGTTGACTGAATAATCTGATGTAAATGGAACTGTTTACAGTGTGAGGGTTAAATTTGGCAAATAAAAACGATATCGCCAGAAAATAAAATTAAGTGCATGCCATTTTCTGAATGTCAAATCAATTTCCATTACGACCCTCAATTTCCAATTGCATTTGCTCTCTACCCATTCCGTGCGTCATTCAGACATGACTGACGTCATACTTATATTTACGTCAATAAGTCTACTACGTCATTTAAAATAAAAATGGCTGCTCCCAGTGATTCCAGTCAGGTAAGGAAATAAACGAAACAAAATGGTGTTTGTGTTGTTGATTTTTATTTTGGACAGATCGCAATCGTTGCAGAGTCTGCCCCAAATGGAAATGGATGGGTCTGGTGAATTTTGAGAGTGTATTTCGTTGAACAGAAGCTGTAATTTCACATTGTCGGTGACAAAATGTAAGGTATCAACAGTTGAACAGAACATTTATCTGTTGAACCTGCCTGAAGTACACATTTTAATGGTTAATTCGGGATGGATTGTTGCTATTCTAAATAGGATTAAATCGTAAAGCTGCCATCTTGTTTTTTTTTCATTTCCATGAATGCATGATTCACGAACGGTGAAAAGAACAGAAACAAAATCGTTGTAACATTTTAAGATTATTTGTGAAATATTTAGATGTGTAAAGTTCCTAAAGTCTAAAACAAATACATGTATTGATCAATTTACTGTTATGACTGTTGATTAAGGGATTTTACAACCATACTTTATCAACTATGTTCTGTGCGCCAATGATTGTTTGATGTAATTCGGTTCTAACTTATCTCGCTTTTGAAGGCTAAATTAACTAAATTAAGTTGATTTAAATGCTGTTTTAGAATGTTGATGGGATAAATAGAATAGTAGGTTAGTGCCGTGCATGGGAAAAAAATATCTGGCTCGTCACGGAAACCGGATAGACTCGGCAGAGCCTCGCCCATCCAGTTTCCTAAGCCTCGCCAGATATTTTTTCCCATTCACGGCACTAACCTACTATTCTCTATATTTATGAATGGCAAACATTGCAGATCCTCATCAGACTGTGTGGATGGCTGCCCAAGGCCAAGGTCACCTTGTTTGTAAGGCAAATGTGTTTTTGGCATGATTGTCCGTCTGTCCGTCACAAAATTTGTGTCGCACGTTTCTCCAAAAGTATTTGAGTTAAGAGTCACGAAATTTTACAGGAATATTCGTCATCATGTGAAGTTGCACACCTGGGGTTTTAGATGCAGATTCATCCAGTATTCACAAAGTTATGGTGTTATGGCCCTTGACTTAGTGAAAAGTGGCGATTTTCAACTTGTGTCGCACATAACTGAAAAACTATTTGGGCTACAGTCATGAAATCTTATAGGAATATTTTTCACCATGTGAGGTTGCGCACCTGGGGTTTTAGATGCAGATTCATCCAGTATTCACGGAGTTATGGTCCTTGACTTAGTATATAGTGGCGATTTTCAACTTGTGTCGCACATAAGTGAAAAAATTATTTGAGCTACAGTCATGAAACATTATATAATTTTTTATCAACATGTAGAGTTGTGCATCTGTTGATTTTGATGTAGATTCATAGAGTTTTGGCGGAGTTATGGCCCTTGAGTTAGTGAAAATTGCGGATTTTTAATTTGTGTTGCCGTTGTGTTACAGGGATGAAACTATATAGGAATGTTAATCAGCATGTGTAGTTGTGACCTGTAGCCTATTTCACCAACATTGCAAAGTATACTTATCTAGCAAAGTTTACTTTGAGGGAGAAATTTTAAATTTTTGGATAAATCCAGGCTATTGGATTTGCAAAAGCAGGGCGGGCGGGCGGCGGGTGGCGTCCACAATCAATGTTAAGTTTTCGTGTTTGAGTCCATTTCTTTGTTACTGTACCACCTAGGACCAACAAACTTTCACAGCTTCATAATCAAGGGGTGCCCACCACATATCACTATCCAACATGTTACCTTTTTTTGAACTTGACCCATTTTTTCCGCGCAGTCGACTTAGCCATTTTCAATGTTAAGTTTTTCGCGTTTACAATGTTAAGAGTTTTCGTGTTTAAGTCCATTTCTTTGGTACTGTACCACCTAGGACCACCAAACTTTCACAGCTTCATAACCAAGGGGTGCCTACCACATACAACTATCCAACATGCGACCATTTTTTTTATCTTCACCTATTATTTCTACGTAATTGACTTAGCCATTTTCAACGTTAACTTTTTAACGTACGTCTGGTTAAAGTTTTTTGGTTAAAAGTTTTTTGTTATACTATATCTCTGCAACTGCTTCGCCCATTACCGTGAAACTTCACATGGGTGTTTATCATCATCCATATTTTCATTCTACCCGCCAACCGTGCGGCCCCTGTGCCCAATGTCAAGGTCAAATTACTTTTAATTTTTTTGTTAAAGTTTTTTTGTGTACTATATCTCTGCAACTGCTTCACCCATTACCTTGATACTTCACATGGGTGTTTATCATCATTGTCGCACCCGCTTGCGGAAAGCGTGATATCGTCGGCATTTTGGCATATGTCCGTCCGTCCGTACGTCCGTGTGTCCGGTTAAAGTTTTTTGGTTAAAGTTTTTCCATCTACTATATCTATTTTTTTTAGTGTCCATGCCTCGCCCCAAGGCGCGACATGCAGGCCACGGCCATCTAGTCAACAAAAAGTGGGTATAATTATGTTATCCAAGTGTCTATGCTTGAAAAAAACCTGGCCTTAGTGGCTTTGCCTCGTTTCTTGTTATTATACTGAATTTATTGCATTATCACAGCCATTTTGGCTGTGATAATGTAATAAATTCAGTATAATAATTCTACATACTTTTAATCATCAAATATAAGCAGTGGTTAGTTCTATATGATATAATGCATTTCGGGCAAAATAAATGATTACTCCCTCAAAGTATACTTTGCTAGAAAAGTATACTTTGCAATGTTGGTGAAATAGGCTACTGGGTTTTTGTTTGCGGAATCATCCAGTACTGTAAGGATAGAGTTATGACCCTTGACTTAGAGAAAATTGGTATTTTGTCACAAATTTGTGTCTCGCGTATTACCAAAAAGTGTTTTAGTTAGAGTTGCGAAATTTTACATGAATGTTTGTCACTATATGCAGTTGTGCACCTGGGGTGTTTGATGTGGATTCATGTAGTATATATTGGCAGAGATATGGCCTTTGACAAGTGAAAATGGCATTTGGTGTCTCTTTTTATTTAATTATCTCCCACTATACAGGTAACTTACGCAGAAAAATAAGGTAGCCACATATATGCTGTTCTTGCCTGAAATTCTAATTTGCCAAGTCCCGATAACATGCAGTGTTGGTGTGTGGGGAGACATATGTTTTTGTCTGAAAAACAACCTTCTTGTTATTATGTTTTTTACTATCGAGGTTTCCTTTCAAGTACATGTAGCTGCTTCATTCATGTACTTCACACATCCTTTTCTCTGATGGACCTCAGCTATCATGCTGTGACAAATCTACGATCCTCGGATCAAATGTACTCTCATTTTCTTTGGCTTTCAGTGGGGGAATTGGTGTGCCGACGGGCCACATTTCCAGTTCTATTAGAAATATTGTGTATCATCGGTATATGATAAGCATTATCATAACCCCATACAATATAACAAAGCTGTGGATCAAACTGTTCATATGCAGAGCTCCAGTTAAGGTGCGTAATTTTACGAACTTGGGGTGAAATTTTGTTATTTCTTCATCAAAAATGGCAAGTTGGGAGTCCTTTAGAATCGTCTCATTGAGACGATTCTAAAGCACTCCCAACTTGCCATTTTTGATGGAGAAACAAGAAATTTACCTCCAAATTAAGCACCTTAACTGGAGCTCTCCATATGACTGAATTACAGTGGGACCTCTCTAAGCCAGAAGACCGGAATTGCCAGGTGTGTTTCCACTGATACAGGGGTGAATGCCTAGGCCGAGCCTAGGGGACATTTACCACCTCTCAATACCAATGTCCCTTAACTCTTGGCATGCTGAGGATACGCCATTATGTTTGCGGAAAATCCTGAATATTTTCCTTCTATGCGCTCAGAAGTATATGTCGTGACCACCATTTGAACCGTCTCATTGAGACGGTTCAAATGAGTGGTCACAACATATACTTTCATTGAGAAATAACAAAAATAAAATAAAATATTTTATAAATTGCTTACCAGTAAAGGTGTATTCCGAAAGGAATGGGTTAACTCTTAGCATGCTGGGAAATGTGGGCTATAAATAGTTATAAACAGAGCAGGCTACAAGTCATTATATTTAGGGCCCCGTCGAGATCCGGGTTTCGCCCTTACTGTAAATATCATGAATATGTCTTCAATTCCAATGAAACTCCAAGACATATTTACAGAGAGAAATAAGAAAAAATACTCTTAATCTATTGGCTGTTATTTTCACTGCTAGCGTACAAGGAGTTAAAATTTAAATTATAGAGAAATATAATGTTACACAGCCCAAAATATGTACATTGTAGATATTTTGGGTTTTGTAACATCTCATTTCTTATTAAGAACCGAAGTCTGTTCCTTTGGCTTTGGTTCCGGCCAAATTAATGAAGGCTTAAGAGTTATTTGTGGGGAAACCGTGTGCCGGAGATAGCCTTATTACGCTGCACTAATGATGTTTGTCTGCGAGCTGATCAGGCCATTTGGTCCCGTGTATCACCGTGTGTTATCCGTGTAACTGTTGATGACACTCTCTACTGTAGGTAGTCACTGTCAGAAGATGATTCGAACTATCTTTATTTTTAGCCGGGTTTAGCGGCGTCCGATTCCAATGTTAAGCCTTACACCGCTATCTTAATTTTTTGATGTCTGCTGTTTATTTTTAGCTCGACTATTCGAAGAATAAGTAGAGCTTATGTTGTCACCCCGGCGTCGGCGTCAGCGTCACCGTCACGCCTTGGTTAAGGTTTTTAGTCAACCTTGTATATGGAATACTACTGGCCCTACACCCATCATACTTGGACAACTTCATCTCCTAGTGATGTACATCAATAACCCCTGATCTATATTTGACCTTGACCTACATTTCCTCTTGAATTACTTGGTTAATTCCCCTTGGTTAAGGTTTTTACTCAACCTTGGTTAAGGTTTTTGTCGCGCCCGCTTGCGGAAAGCGCGATATAGTCGGCCGTTTGGCGTACGTACGTGTGTCCGGTTAAAGTTTTTGGTTAAGTTGTTTGGTTAAGTTTTTTGGTTAAAGTTTTTGGTTAAGTTCTTCGGTTAAAGTTTTTGGTTAAGTTTTTTGGTTAAAGTTTTTGGTTAAGTTCTTTGGTTAAAGTTTTTGGTTAAGTTTTTTGGTTAAGTTTTTTGGTTAAAGTTTTTGGTTAAAGTTTTTCGTTATACTATATCTCTGCAACTGCTTTGCCCATTACTTGATAAACTTCACATGGGTGTTTATCATCATCTATATTTTCATTCTACCCCCCTCCCGTGCGGCCCCTGTGCCCAATGTCAAGGTCAAATTACTTTGAAGTTTTTGGTTAAGTTTTTTGGTTAAAGTTTTTGGTTAATTTTTGTTTTTTTGCTTAAGTTTTTTGGTTAAAGTTTTTCGTTATACTACGTCTCTGCAACTGCTTTGCCCATTACCTTGAAACTTCATATGGGTGTTTATCATCATCTATATTTTCATTCTACCCCCCTCCCGTGCGGCCCCTGTGCCCCAATGTCAAGGTCAAAATTACTTTGAAAGTTTTTTGGTTAAGTTCTTCGGTTAAAGTTTTTGGTTAAGTTTTTTGGTTAAGTTTTTTGGTTAAAGTTTTTGGTTAAGGTTTTTGGTTAAGTTTTTTGGTTAAAGTTTTTCATTATACTATATCTCTGCAACTGCTTTGCCCATTACCTTGAAACTTCACATGGGTGTTTATCATCATCTATATTTTCATTCTACCCGCCTCCCGTGCTGCCCCTGTGCCCAATGTCAAGGTCAAATTACTTTGAAGTTTTTGGTTAACTTTTTTGGTTAAAGTTTTTGGTTAAGTTTTTTGGTTAATGTTTTTGGTTAAAGTTTTTCGTTATACTATATCTCTGCAATTGCTTTGCCCATTACCTTGACACTTCACATGGGTGTTTATCATCATCTATATTTTCATTCTACCCCCCTTCCGTGCGGCCCCTGTGCCCAATGTCAAGGTCAAATTACTTTGAAGTTTTTGGTTAAGTTTTTTGGTTAAAGTTTTTCGTTTAAGTTTTTGGTGAAGTTTTTTGATTAAGTTTTGTGGTTAAAGTTTTTGGTTAAGTATTTTGGTTAAGTTTTTTGGTTAAATTTTTTTTTTGTTATACTATATCTCTGCAACTGCTTTGCCCATTACCTTGAAACTTCACATGGGTGTTTATCATCATCTATATATTCATTCTTTCATTCTACCCCCCTCCCGTGCGGCCCCTGTGCCCAATGTCAAGGTCAAATTACTTTGAAGTTTTTGGTTAAGTTTTTTGGTTAAAGTTTTTGGTTAAGTTTTTTGGTTAACTTTTTTCGTTATACTATATCTCTGCAACTGCTTTGCCCATTACCTTGAAACATCACATGGGTGTTTATCATCATCTATATTTTCATTCTACCCCCTTCCGTGCGGCCCCTGTGCCCAATGTCAAGGTCAAATTACTTTGAAGTTTTTGGTTAAGTTTTTTGGTTAAAGTTTTTGGTTAAGTTTTTTGGTTAAGTTTTTTGATTAAAGTTTTTTTGTTATACTATATCTCTGCAACTGCTTTGCCCATTACCTTAAAACTTCACATGGGTGTTTATCATCATCTATATTTTCATTCTACCCCCCTCCCGTGCGGCCCCTGTGCCCAATGTCAAGGTCAAATTACTTTGAAGCTTTTGGTTAAGTTTTTTGGTTAAAGTTTTTCGTTATACTATATCTTTTTTTTTAGTGTCCATGCCTCGCCACAAGGCGCGACATGCAGGCCGCGGCCATCTAGTTAGTCAAGCTTGTAATGCAATACTACTGGCCCTACACCCACCATACTTGGACAACTTCATCTCCTAGTGATGCACATCAATAACCCCTCATCTATATTTGACCTTGACCTACATTTCCTCTTGAATTACTTACTTAATTCCCCTTGGTTAAGGTTTTTAGTCAACCTTGGTTAAGGTTTTTTGTCAAGCTTGTACATTGAATACTATTGTGCATCCAGACACCATACTTCGACAACCTTTTCTCATAGGTATGTACATCAATAACCCCTGATCTATATTTGACCTTGACCTACATTTCCTCTTCAATTACTTACTTAATTCCTTTTGGTTAAGGTTTTTAGTCAACCTTCTATATGGAATACTACTGGCCCTACACCCACCATACTTGGACAACTTCATCTCCTGGTGATGTACATCAACAACCCCTGATCTATATTTGACCTTGACCTACATTTCCTCTTGAATTACTTACTTAATTC
The DNA here is from genome assembly GCA_029237695.1 of Conchocele bisecta. Lineage (NCBI taxonomy): Eukaryota > Metazoa > Mollusca > Bivalvia > Lucinida > Thyasiridae > Conchocele > Conchocele bisecta. The sequence goes on along the minus strand of CM055266.1, from coordinate 8,913,183 downwards.
CCCTTGGTTAAGGTTTTTAGTCAAGCTTGTGGATGAAATACTCCTGGCCCTACACCAACCATACTTGGACAACTTCATCTCCTAGTGATGTACATCAACAACCCCTGACCTATATTTGACATTGACCTACATTTAACCTTGAATTACTTAGTTAATTCCCCTTGGTTAAGGTTTTTACTCGACCTTGGTTAAGCTTTTTACTCAAGCTTGTACATGGAATACTATTGTGCATACAGACACCATACTTGGACAACCTTTTCTCATAGGGATGTACATCAATAACCCCTGACCTTTATTTTACCTTCACCTACATTTAACCTTAAATTACTTACTTAATTCCCCTTCGTTAAGGTTTTTACTCAACCTTGGTTAAGGTTTTTAGTCAAACTTGTAGATGCAATACTATTGTGCATACAGACACCATACTTGGATAACTTTTTCTCATAGGGATGTACATCAATAACCCCTGACCTTTATTTTACCTTCACCTACATTTAACCTTGAATTACTTGGTTAATGTTTATAGTCAAGCTTGTATATGGAATACTTCTGGGCCTACATCAACCATACTTGGACAACTTCATCTCCTAGTGTGTACATCAATAATCCCTGACCTATATTTGACCTTGAACCTACTTTTATCCTTGGATTACTTAGTTATCTCCCCTTGGTTACGGTTTTTAGTCAAGCTTGTATATGGAATACTCCTGGGCCTACAGCAACCATACTTGGAAAACTTTATCTCCTAGTGATGTACATCAATAACCCCTGACCTATATCTGACATTGACCTACATTTAACCTTGAATTACTTACTTAATTTCCCTTGGTTAATGTTTTTAGTCAACCTTGGTTAAGGTTTGTATGCAGGCCGCAGCCACCTTCTTTGTCAAGCTATGTGTACATCGACAACCCTCGTAGTCGAGCTATGCTGTTCTCCTACAGCTCTTGTCTATTTTCCATTTTATCATCACAAACATGCTTTGACAGCACTTTTGAATAATTTACAACATGCACTTCAATAAAAACATGTTTTGACAGCACTTCAGAATCATTTCCAATGGATGTTTTTATTGAGAAATAAGGCAAGATATAAAAGCAATGGCAGTCGGAAATTGTTGTGTGTAGCGGTCTATTAGGGTTAAGTTTTTATGTCTTGAAACTAACCTGAATGGTTGCAAACTGATAGGTTGCTATGAAATCGTCCTAATAATAAAAATCTGCCCACTCTAATCACCCAAATAACCCACCATAGACCATTCCGCCCCACCCACAGCCAATTGGCTAGTCCGCCACCCAAACTCCTCCTATTATTTTAGGACGCTATCAAGAGTGCAGGTATATTTGTCTCTCTCTTTATTTCGTGCTTATTTTGAATTTCTGCCGTGTATTGTGTCGTTTTTGTCATTATATTTCGTTCAATACATATTATTATCACTCTTGTGTGTTACGTGATTATTCTCCATTGCATTTTTTGGGTTTTTCACGGTGTTTTACTTTGTGTCACATATTTTCGCGTGTACGCGATTCGTACCCTAACGGGTTCGTCCCAAATTGGATTCGCTCCCGTGACACATTTTTTTTTTGTAGCGTTTTTGCGTTTCTTCTATCAGGTTTTGTATACAATACTTGTTAGAATGCCGCAATCACGCGCTGCGTGTGGACACATGACTTCTCCTTGGGATACCCATACGGACAGGTGCTTTGCCTGTTGCGGGTGTTGCAAAGAGAGGCCATGTGATTTGTCCGTCCGTTGGACGGATTCGACGTGGGGCAAGGCTGGGTCTAGTAGGTCCCATACCTCACGTCTGAAGAAGACTGTGTCCGAGTCTCAGCTCTTGGGAGCAGTGGAACCGTCCGAGGTTTCGGAGGTTGTATTAAGTGATAGGCCGGTGATCCATACAGGGGATACCGGGCTGCTCCGGGGCCGGTGCCTGATCTCATATCACCCGGTTCGCAGAGAGCTATACCTATCACAGGGGTGTTTCGGCTGGTTCTTGATATTATATCACCCGGTTTGAAGCTGACCCAGCCTCTCTCAGTAGAGGCGCCCGGTACCGGGCACCGGGCACCGGGCACCGGGCACCGGGCACCGGGCACCGGGCACCGGTCACCGGGCACCGGGCACCGGTCACCGGGCACCGGGCACCGGTCACCGGGCACCGGGCACCGGGCATCGGTCATCAACCGGGCACCGGTCATCAGGGACCGGGACCGGGCACCGGGCACCGGGCACCGGTTATGTCACCGGTCACCGGGCACCGGGCACCGGGCACCGGTTATGTCACCGGGCACCGGGCACCGGGCACCGGGCACCGGGCATTATGTCACCGGGCATTATGTCACCGGGCACCGGGCACCGGCACACCGGCACCGGGCACCGGTTAGGCTACCGGGCACCGGTCAAACACCTGGCACCGGGCACCAGACTCTCCTTGGACAGCCTGCTGCTTCCGGTAGGAAGACGTTCTTGTCTTCGGTTGGTCTTCGTTGTACGTGTTCACGTAAGTCGAGGAGTCGATCTCGTCGTAGGTCAGGATTGGGTTAGCTCTTCGATTTCGGGTTCGGAGTTTAGATCTTGTTCTTCCTTTTCTTCGAGGTCATTACTCAGGTTTTGGAACAGGTTCATCTAGATCTCGTTCTCCTGTTCGTCGTAGGAGACGGTTGTATAGGGCTTCTACATGTAGTACTAGCTTCGGCAGTACATATACTATTTGGAACGATACAGTACAGTTCTGTTGAATCAGTTTCCACGTATGTGGTAGATGACTGCCAGTCTAGGGTTGCTGCGGCAGGTGCTTATCACATTCACCTGGTCACAACGTACCCTAACTCTCGCAGGAGAGGTGCCGGTATTGTGTTACGGGCACCGGGCACCGGGCACCGGGCACCGGGTACCGGGCACCGGGGTAGCAACTATTTCTGACCGGGGTGTTCGTGGGTTCGTATCCTGTGTACATATTGTGTTTTTGTATATCCGGCTCCTCGAGATCTAGCTCTTCCGTTCTCGGAGGAGACGGTCGAGGGTGGTATTGGACGCCGTGGTGCTTTGGCTCCGTACTTGTCTGGCCTGCTCTTTATTCGAGTGTATATGAGTTCGAATTCCCAGTCTATATTCAGGACTCGACACGCGATAGAGTTATGATGGTTCAGTTGGCTAAGATTCTGGAGTTCCTGTCTAAGTCCTAGTACTTAGTGGGATTGTCGGCTCTTTCACAGCTGGTGGTTTTGCCAGTGGAGCCTCCCATAGGGGTACTTCCTCGGATGGCTGTTGTGAGGCTGATTCGGTGGTGGTGGATTTGCCGGAGTTGTCGTGGTTTCATTGCTCTCCTACAGTAGGGCTTCTTGTTACGTACATTGGGGAGCTTTAGGTAGGATTTGGCCACTGCGGGGTTCCTAGTGCTCAAACTTTGATCGCCACACTGGGGTCTAAGTTCTACATGCCCCTCTATGCGGTATGGTTTTTGAGATCTCCGTTTCTGGACAAGGACGCCGCAGCGTTTGGGATATCTTCGGCTCCTGGTCCTGGTTCGCGTTTGCGAAGGCATGGGTGTAGGCTGTTAAGTCGGTTGTGGCTATGCCAACTTTCGATTTATGTTTGAATCAGTATGATTCATCGTCTCTGGACGCAGTGCTTCAGTCGGCGATTTGTGCCGCTAAGCCTCTTGTCAACATGTCTTTGGAGTTTTCTATGGACATGCTCTTGTCCAGGTGAGACACAGTGATAGCCGGCTAGTTTTTTCTTGAACGGCCATAGTTTTGCTTCGTTCGCCTCTTTTGACCTCTGTTAATTGTGCGATCGAACGGCCAAAGGGCAGCTACGGTACCGATGGTCCCTACTGCTGCTCCTTCTTGTCTACCTCCTGTGGGATCGTTTCCCCTGACGGGGGTATTTTCAAGGGTTTAGTGAGTCTCTCTCTTGAAGTATAGTGCTATAGAGGAAGTTCGGGACGTGGTCGGAGCGCCATTTGCCCGGTAGACTGGGTTGTTTCCATAGATCTGCGGGTCTCGTACTTCCACGTGCCCTTCCGCAGATGCTCTCGGAAGTTTAAGTTGTTTCCGAGTTTTGTGTCTTTTAGATCTAGAGTAGTCGTAGTTGGTTCCCACACAGGATTTTTCTTAGGTGGGAATTAGCTTATTGACCGATCTATCAGTCATCATAGTACCTTTGGACAGGGTGCGTGGCATCTTGTTTTAAGTTTCCGGGTACTGGTCAGAGGTTCTCTGTCAGCTAGGTAATTTCTGCACTCCTGGAATTTCGGGGTGCAGAATAGGGGAAGGTTATGTTTGCGACCTCCAGTATTACTTACTAGGGCTATGGAGGCCGCACCCCGATCCTTTGGATCGGTCTCTGCCTAGGATCACCATCTTCCTACGTTGTATCAGATGGTGGGCAGTGGAGGTCTGGTTCCTACAGGATTTCCCATAGATGATTACCTCCTCCTACTCGCTTTCTGTCCACAGACGCGTCGTGAGAAGGCTGGGGGGCTCATTGGAGCCCCTACATTGGTGTGTTGGTGGTCAGTGCAGGAAACTCAGGGACACATCAACATGTTTAGCTTTTGGCAGTGTTCGGGGGTTGACAGCGGCGGATTCTGCTCTGCACGGACAGGTGGTTATGGTTTCTGCGGTCATCTCCGGTTCTGACGGAATGGCTTCTGCATCCGTTGGTTGTCCAGTGCTATCTTGTCCGGATGGGGGTATCCATTTGTGGTTTTGTTGCGGCAAGGCTCAAACGTCGGTTTTATTTTTTTTTCCACTGTTTGCGCCCACGTACCGATTCGGACTTTTCTATTTACTCGTTCCAGTATAACTTCGGACCCATGTACTGCATGTTGGACATTGCTAAGGAAGTGATTTGATTTGATACCAACGGTTCGTGTTTATAAGATCGCATGTAATTCACTCAATTGTAATTATTATAAACAAGCGTCCGTTAATGATTATGGCATTTACGGATCGATTCATGTCAGGCATATAATTGGCTATTAACAAGAGTATTTTTGTGATTTCACGTCACACTGTCGTTAATTGGTTGACCACGGCTTACGTGTTCGGCTTTGACGGTATTCCGCGATTGTACACGGTTACCGGCGGCATGTTTTGATCACTTTGTATGTGTGAAAAACTTACCTGTGCCAATTAAGTTTGACCAGACTTTACGACGCCCGCTGTTCAAATTGCATATCGACATTACAGTATAATGTGTATTAATTATACCATCGGCACTTGTTTTCCACATCGATATAAACGAAATGTCGACATTTCGATATCGATATATCAGGTATGTAATGTATGAGTTATATAGCAGTTCGGCCGGGACCACTAGCGTATATCGACATAAGCAGGTATATCGATGTAAGCAGTGTCGACATAACGCGTATCGACTGTATATACAACATGCTGTTGTCACTCCATCATTTCGGAAGCAATTGGGTATTTCAAAATAAAATGTTAATTGTGTTAAATAGAAGCACACTACTGTTTACACATTAGCAGTTTCTCCTATGACCGAGATTTCTCCCTCAGATACTTTTTCCCTTCTCACATGATCTGGAATCAGTTGTGGTTCGGGCCTCCCTCCGTCACGCCTGTCAGCGACAGTGGTTCACACTTTCTGTCCAGTCCGTGCGATGAAGCATTAGGTTCGGAAGAATTAGGACATCCGGTCCGACCGTAAAGTTTTTTATTACCAATTTTAGCCAACGGGAGGTATCGCAATCCTTTGTCTTCCGTTGGATAGATAGGGCCATTACTTGAGTTATTCTACAGTAAGTGGTTCTGCAGCTGGAGTTGTTTAGGCCCTAAATGCACGAGGTGCATGTAGTCTCAACTTCTTTCTATATCGCTCTCTGCACTGGCAGGAGATGCGTAACTGCCAACTGTTACGATTTTTCCGTATTTATTCCGGGAAATACGTTAGATAGACGGTAGTACGGATTACTATTAAAAGTACGATTTTTGATCGGCGCGGGTATATCTGGATATTATTATTTCGTTTAAATACAATTCTGCCAATAATCCTATTGTTTTATTTACCCGTTATCATTCTCGTCTAGGCGATTATGTGATATTCCAGCGCTCAGAGATATTGATTTATTCATCACGTAATTCGTATAATGTCTGATCTAAGCGTGCAGCCAACTTAGTGGGGATTGTTTTATCGGAAGAAGTTAGGACAACACTTCTGTTCATCTATGATTACAGCGAGACATGGCCCAATTTGGTCTGTCACAGCGCGGTGATGTTTTTGCGTCTTGCAATCAGTGTTATTGTAGTTATTCGGGTGCTCATGGTAGCCGAAACTTGGGCCAAGGCTATATTTAACTTATTTTATGCATATAAGTGAGTACTGATTTGTGTTCCGGAATACATATGTGGTGTTCCGGAAAGTAACCCCCTTTTCTCTCCATGTTCCTCATGTGACGGTGCCCCGTGCAGGCACCGGGGCGGGATCAACTGATCCTGAGAATAGTGCTGCAGTAGCCATTGCTTGTCGTAAAAGGCGACTAAACTGGCTTAACGATTGGGTTCATACTTTCCGGAACCCACTATACCGGATTTGGCCCTCATGTGCATTTTTGGCTTTCTTGTATGTGAGAGTTGAGTCGGGCTATGCCCCATATATAAAAGTAAGATTAGCGCTAATCCTATTACTTTTAGGGGATGGGATAAATGATGCTGTGTGGCGAGGGCCTGGCACCAGATCAGGTTGTTCTAATTTCAGGACTGAATATATATTTTGATTGTAAATATTGAGTTCTGAAGTTGGGATTTACCCCCCTTGGACAGGTGGATACGGACTCGACCACCCCGTTGACCGTCTGCGTGTAGACTCCCTGAGGCTTGTACCTCTATGTCAGAAAAGCGGACGTTAAACCCTATTCACTCACTCACTCCTCATGTGACCGACATGGGGTTGGCATCTCAGGGAGATGTTTAAGAACTGGGTCCGTTAGTAGCAGCGGGTGCAGTTGTGGGTTTATCAGCCGTAGCATCAAGTTTAGGAGGCTGTTTGGATCTACCTGTTCGCGATAGTCTGCGATTTTTTCTGATTACCCGATTATTCGGTTTTTGTCTTTACAGTCCCAGTGGTATCCTGGGGGTTGGTAAGTGTGACTCTCCGCTCGATGAACTTCACTTGCTTTTGTTGATGAACGGGGATCTGTGGTGATCTATGGTTCTTACGGTTCATCAACGCTGGCCCAGGAGGCATTTGTTTTGTACATTGTTTCAATTAGGGCGAGGCTACCTTTCTAGTTTTGTAGCAGTGTTGTTGCAAAAGGATAGTGTTTCACTTTGGGGTTAATGATTCTATTCTCTTTGTCTACTATACATGGGTTTATAGGTATACAGGGGTCGACACTCGCAGTGTCCCGAGATCCCGAGGATCCCTGTTTTGTAGAGGAATCACTGCATTTTCAAGAAAATCCCATTCAACATTATGTAACAATAGGGATGTCCATGCTGCGGAATCCCTGGGCCAAAAGTTAGTGTCAAACCCTGGTATAGGTTTTGATCTGGCTTTAGGGCCAGTTTTAACCATCCTCAGCACTTGCTTGTTTTAGGATGACCTTAGTGCTTAGGGCGTTTATACTGTGTTCTCGATATGTACGAGTCATGTGTCGTCATGAGACTATGTATAGACTTTGAGTTTATCTCAGTTGAGTTATTGCGTGTGAAGTGCCGGGCGACTACATTCGCCAGGGCTTCGTCTGGTAGCAGCAGCTATACCTTGAGTATTCTCCGGCGTTATTTTAACCAAGTATAGCAGGTTGGAGTCTACGAGTCAGTCACGAGACTAGCGTGGTGGTGCTTGTCTTTATCCACCTCTCTTCTACTTTCGTAGAAAAGGGGGGGGGGCCCGCTTTGGGCTCCCCTATGATTCTAGGTTAGACCATGTTATTACTATATAGGTAACACCCAAGTTTGTACCTAGACCAAATATTTTTGTCTGTTTTGAGGGTTTTTAATCTGCCTTACCATTCCGGTCGAGTATGAGTAGTGAGAATACCTCCCACCATCACTACGAATTCTTGCAACCATTCAGGTTAGTTTGAAGACATAAAAATGGAAAATTATTTCTAATTTTAGATTTTTATTATTCATACTCACCTGAATGGTAAGGTAGACCCTCCTCCCGTCCCCACTTGATGGTTTTATCTTCTCCCTACTAAGTATACTTCAGGCTATTTTTATCTAGCAGTGTCATTTCCATATGGAAATGATTTACTTTTGAAGCTGTATACCTAACAATAATAGGAGGAGTTTGGGTGGCGGACTAGCCAATTGGCTGTGGGTGGGGCGGAATGGTCTATGGTGGGTTATGTGGGTGATTAGAGTGGGCAGATTTTTATTATTAGGACGATTTCATAGCAACCTATCAGTTTGCAACCATTCAGGTGAGTATGAATAATAAAAACTAAAATTAGAAATAATTTTCCATTTTTGTGTTTTATCCATTTCTCTGTTACTGTACTACATGTAGAACCACCATACTTGCACAACTTAACAACCAACGGGTGCCCATCACATACCACTATCCAACATGTGACCTTTCTTTTACCTTGACCTATTTTTTTCTACGTAATTGACTTAGCAATTTTCAACATTAAGTTTTCACGTTTAGATCCGTTTCTCACTTTCTGTACCACCAAGTACCACCATACTTGGGACAAAACTGGTCATCTGCTGTTTTATATTTGTCTTCTATCTCAATAAACGACATGTTTGAGAGCACTTTCCATTGGAATCAATTCTAAAGTGTTGTTAAAATATGTTTTTGATGAGAAAAATCAAAATTATATAATATAACAAAAACACCTCCTGGATCCGCACCTGGGTTCGGCAGATCTCGACTACGCTGGTCACATACTCAATTGTCCCATTTTTGTCATGACATGTCCTATATAATCACATGATTGATACCTTCCAGGCAGGTCCCTGTATTTTCTCCCCTTATCAATTACAATCTGTGGTATTAAATATTGAGCACTCATTTCTTTGTGCTGCTGGTTAATGATGTGCTATTGACTTCTGGTATGGTGGTTTCATGGGAAAATAATTACTTGTGAATGTCAGCCATCTCTAGGACAAAGGATGAGTATGTTTGCCAATAGTGTAGCGCCAGATCAGACTACGCGTAGTCTGATCTGGCGCTACACTATTGGCATTACGCGTAGTCTGATCTGGCGCTACACTATTGGCATTCACACTACATCCCTTCCAGGCGGGTCCCTGTATTTTCTCCCCTTATCAATTACAATCTGTGGTATTAAATATTGAGCACTCATTTCTTTGTGCTGCCGGTTAATGATGTGCTATTGACTTTTGCTATGGTTGTTTCATGGGAAAATAAGTACTTGTGAATGTCAGCGATCTATAGGACAAAGGACGAGTATATATGCCAATAGTGTAGGCCAGATCAGACTATGTGAAAGCTTGGTATGGTTGTTTCATGGGAAAATAATTACTTGTGAATGTACGTCAGCCATCTGTAGGACAAAGGATGAGTATATTTGCCAATAGTGTAGGCCAGATCAGACTACGCAAAAGCTTTTGCGTAGTCTGATCTGGCGCTACACTTTTGGCAGTCACATCACATTAGTGGCTGGTAGGTGGGAGCATGCGATTGGTAATTTAATGATCGGGGTTCATCCTTACCGGAATCCCGACCAGGGTTCTGGTTTGGATCTCACGTATGTCTTTGGCGTTTTTGTATGTGACAGTTGAATCTGGTTATACCCCGTATATGAGTATTACGATTATTTGTAATCCTATTACTTTTAGGGGAAGGGGCCAAGTGACTTTGGCGTGGTATGGACCTGGCACCAGGTCAAATTATTCTAATTTCAGAGCTAAATGTGTATTTTTTTCTTCAAATCAATCACATGACATTGTATGGTTCAGTCACAGAACGGGTAACAGGACCTGAGTTGACTGTGAATCAATGTGGTGATACACAATATAGTTGCATGTCCCGTCTTCCATTTTAGAAAATTCCTGAGAAGCTTTCTTCAGCTGAGAGTATTACGATTATTCGTAATCCTATTACTTTTAGGGGAAGGGGACAAGTGACTGGTGTGGTACAGACCTGGCACCAGGTCAGGTTATTCTAATTTCAGGGCTGAATATATAATTTTTTCAATATATATATTCCGTTCTGATTTTGGGATTTTCCCCCCAATGCAGCAGGTTGAATGCGGGATCAAACCCGTTGGCCCGGCCTTAAATGACATTAGCTGTTGATAGGCCATTAAACACCAATCAATCAATCACACCACATTGTCTGGCGCAGTCACAGAACGGGTAACAGGACCCGAGTTGACTGTGAATCGATGTGGTGATACACAATATAGTTGCATGTCCCAGTCTCCGCGAAACTGCCAAAATGTTACAGGACATTTTTAAAAAAAAATAAAATTGATTTTGTGTCATATTTAAGAGCTTTTTAACCCTTCCTACGCTGTTGACGGAAATTGCCGTCTGCTGTTTTTCATTTTTGCTTTAATTCTTAACAAAAAATTGGTTTTGACAGCACATGACACCACTGGAGACGATTCTCATGTGCTGTCAAAACCAGGTTTTTGTCGAGAAATATTGCAAATAAAACATTTCCAGCAGACGACAACATTTAATTCAGCGTAGTAAGGGTTAAGTATATCAGTCATATAAGAAAAGCTAGCTAGCACCAGAAGCGCATACCAAAGGAAGGTGATTTCATTGAAGCTGGTCCGGCGACTTCCGGTTACCGTTGGACCGGCAGCACTTTTAACGGACATGTCCGACGGACCGACGACTTTCGCGGAGACTGATGTCCTGTCTTCCATTGTTAGAAAATTCCAGAGAACCTTTCTTCAGCTGAGCTCCCAAATACCAGCCAGCATTTACAGCTCTCAACTGATAGCTTATTGATTCTCAAGTGTTCGCTGTAGTCTATGTTAACTTAGACTGCTACTCACAACAATTATCGTCTGCTGTTGCTATTATACCTTGCCTTATTTCTCAATAAAAACATGGTTTGACAGCACTTCAGAATCATTTCCAATGGAAATGATTCTGAAGTGCTGTCAAAGCATGTTTTTGATGATAAAAATGGAAAATAGAAAATAAACACCAGATGAAAAAAAAATAAGACAGCGGTCTAAGGGTTAACTGTACCTGTAGTCTGTTTGCTCTGCTTAACCCTCCCTACGCTGGAGACGGAAATTGTCGTCTGCTGTTTTTCATTTTTGCCTTAATTCTTAACAAAAACTGGTTTTGACAGCACATGAGAATCGTCTCCAGCTGTCAAAACAAGTTGTTGTTGAGAAATATTGAAAATATAACATTTCCAGCAGACGATATTATTTAATTCAGCGTAGTAAGGGTTAACCCACATAACAGTGTCTGAAATCGTGCTGGGACGAATCATTTGGCTTGGGATAAAATTCCATTTAAAGAAAGTTAAAGAGAAACACTGTACATTGTATGTGCAATTTGTTGTCTCACCCACGATAGTGGAAAGTGAGACATAGCGGTCACAATTCCGGCGGCGGCGTCGTTAGCATTGACGGCAATGATTTGGGACGTAAATTTTTGACGTAGGCAAATTTCCAATATCTCTTGATCCGGTAGTCAGATCATTACCAAACTTCTTCAATAGCTTCCTCAGTGATAGCTATTAATCCAATGTCATTCGAGTAACATTGACCTTCACCTTGGTGATCTTAACCGTTGTGTCAATAATTTTGTAGATACGTCCACATGTTGAATACATATACCTCTTGATCCGTTAGTTGGAGCTTCACCAATCTTCATCAATCTTCACCAGTCTTCACCAATCTTCACCAATCTTCACCAATCTTCATCAATACGGTAGCTTCCTCCTCACATTGACGGCTATCCGCCCAGTTTTCCATCCACGTACGTCCAAATGTTGAATATCTCCTGATCCTTTAGTCGAATCCTTACAAAACTTTGTAAATAGCTTTGTCACATTGAGCGCTATCCAGTGTCATTTTGGTGACCATGACCATGGTGACCTTGGCCTTGGTGTCAACAGTTTTGTAAAAATGTTGAATATCTCTATCTATATATAGTAGGATCATGAACAAACTTCATCAATAGCTTCATCACATTCATAGCTATCCATCTAGTGTCATTCGTGTGACACTGACCTTCACGTTGGTGACGTTGACCTTCATGTCAATAATTTTGGATGTACATCCAAATGTTGAATATCTCTTGATCCGTTAGTCGGATCATCTCCAAACAGCATCAAATAGCTTCCTCACGTTGATGGATATCTACCAGTGTAATTCGGCTGACCTTGACCTTGGTGACCGTCACCTGATTCGTTAGTCATATCATTACCAAACTTCATAAATAGCTTCCTCACATTGATAGATATCCATCCAGTGTCATTCCAATGACCTTGACCGTCATCTTGGTGTCCTTGACGTTTGTGTCAATAATTTTGGATGTACATGTATGTCAAATATTGAATATATCCTGACCCGTTGGGTAGATCATTGCCAAACTTCACCAGCAACTTCCTCACTTTGATGGCTATTCACCCTGTGTCATATTGTGACCTTGACCTGGGTGACCTTGACATTTTGTGTTTAGTGGGTGAGATACTCCCCCCCCCCCCCCCCCTCCCCCCCCCAGTATTAGCCTTGTATTTGATAATTCTTCAAGAGATTGTGGTTTTTCCGTTAGTAAAATGTTGTTGTCCGTTTATCTCGACCAAAAACATGTTTTATGTAGACGATTCTCATGTACTGATGAACATATTTTAACAAGAAAAAAAGAAAATTTGAAGAAAAAAAAAATCAGCCCCTTTTTGTCACAAGTTAACCCTTACACCGCTATCATAATTTTGTTGTCGTCTGCTGTTTATTTTCTATTTTTATCATAAAAAACATGCTTTGACAGCACTTTAGAATAATTTACAACATGCTTTGACAGCAATTCAGAATCATTTCCATTGGAAATGATTCTGAAGTGCTGTCAGTCAAACCATGTTTTTATTGAGAAATAAGGAAAGATATAAAAGCAACAGCAGACGACAATTGTTGTGAGTAGCGGTCTAAGGGTAAACATTTTGTTGTTAATCATGGTACAGTATCTAGTCAACATACTGTCAATGTGATAATTGTTTCCTGGTTAATAGTTCCTGCACAAAGTAGCGATGCCAGTGACCGATATACCGCCATTGTTTGTCACAGAAGTAAGATTAAATTCACAATGTATAGAACAACATAAAAATATTGTTATTATCATGTGCTACGTCAACAAAGACCATGTCAATGATCGATAGGTGAGGAACTAATTATACAACGCAGGGATTCCGCTGGCGATCGCCACTTTCGCAATTGGCTATAAAAATAAACAATTGGCGATAAAAAATTACAATTTTCGAGAAAAAAAATAGAAATCTTTTTTTATATTTCTTTTTGAAGTGGCGATTTTTTTATTTTCCCCAGCGGAATCCCTGCAATGGGTCATGATCTGAAGAAATATGATATCGTGTCTGACGCTGCAATGAGGCTCATCCAATGATAGTGTCTTACAGTGGAGCATCTCTAAACCGGGCATTTAATGCACACATGTGTGGGCAATTATCATGGGTTTCTGTTATTTATCACCAATGGCACTGTCTGTTCTTGATCGCATGGCACTAAAACATCACTTGGAGTGGCAATATGCCTGGTTTGCAGTGCCACTTCTCTAAACCGGTCACCCTGGGAGGTCCCAGGGTGTCCGGTTTAGAGAAGTTGCACTGTAGTTACATGAACAACTATTGTTACATGACTGTCATTGTTCGACACCTCTCACAGCCGTGTTCAAACATACAGTGCGTGCTGTTTGACCATGGCTGTAGACCATGCTCATTCCGGGGCGAAGCCAACACCTACGAGATGGTTCAAACGAGTGGTAACACCTCAACGAGAAGGTTCGAATGAGTGGTAACACCTTGATGAGAAGGTTCGAATGAGTGGTAACACCTTGATGAGACGGTTCAAATGAGTGGTAACAACATATACTGCTGTGCATAATTAAGAGAATTATTTTTATTTTTCCGTTTGAAAAATTGTGTACCCTCAGTATGTTATGGGTTATACATGTACATGTATATATACATACATACATTGGTTTCAAAGGTGATAAAGTAACACAGGACCACAAATCACAATGTTTACATATTATTACCTTATTATTAACCGTTACAATGCTGAATTAATTTGTGTCGTCTGCTGAATATTTTTTATTTTCGATTTTTTTCTCATCAAAAACTTGGTTTGGCAGCACTTTAGAATCATTTCCAATGGAAATGATTCTAAAATGCTGCCAAACCATGTTTTTACTGAGAGAAAAGACAAAATATGAATTAACAGCAGACGACTATTTTCGGTTCCCGCATTCTAAGGGTTAACCAGAGTTGTATTTAATAGCCATGATCATAATGATAGAACTGATGTTGGCTTTGGTTTGCTTGTCGTTTCTCTGGCTGGCTTCTGGAAGGCTCATGCAGTAATACAAAGTTATTGGCTTTTGGTGGCCTCTATAAATACAGCATGGCTGTCGAACATGCCATATTTATGTGACAGCTCTGTAGTGAAACTAATATTGGAGTATTTGATTACAGTCACAGTTCACATTTTGTTTTATCCTTTCTCGACAATGTAAAAATTGTTTGATATTTTTTATTAAAAATATTTTTATTTTGTATTTTCGAATGGAAGTATAATATGTGACCACTCATTTGAACCATCTTCATGCAACACGTCAAAGGATGATCGCAACTTATACAGTGTATTAACTACTCTAAACCGGATATCCAGAAAATCTACCTTGTAAGTTATATAACGTCACCGTGTACATGTATTTAATTTATAGTAGCCGGTTGGTCGGAAGCATGCGAAGGGAAAATCTAATGATGAGTTTCGCCCTTAATGCAATCCTGAGGGCCCGTTTCACTAAACTTCACATGACTAAAATGTTTGTAAGTGCAAACTTATGATAGTCTGTAAATTTCACAATAACAATGTTTTCTTGTCAACAATTATTGGATTTACATTTATTGAGCATTTATTACATTTATTGAATTGGAATTTCCAGATGATCCTAAATTTTCACTTACGAACATTTTAGTCATAGAAAGTTTAGTGAAACGGGCCTCAGGTACCATACACTGGTTTGACCTTCAGGTGCATTTTTGGCTTCCTTGTTACTTGAGAGTGCGATCAAGTTATACCCATTATAAAAGTAGTAAAATTAGTACTAATCCTATTAGTTTTAGGGAGTGGGGTTAAGTGACTCTGGTGTGGTGAGGACCTGGCAGCAAGTCGGGTTATTATAATTTTAGGGCTGAATATATATCGTTTTCTGTAAATATTCAGTTTTGATTTTGTGAAAAAATGATATGCCAAACAGTGGAGACCTTGATCAGACTGCACGGATGTGCAGGCTGATCAAGGTTTGCACTGGTTGCAAATGTGCATGTAGTACTAGTCCAACAGCATGTTTGCTTTTGCTGAGCCTTTTATTTCAGTCTTTTATACAACTTTATCATGCCAATTTCAACATTTTCTCAAAACCGTTCCAAAGTGTTTGGGGAACTGGCGGGAAATATGAGGAAACAACCATGAGTCTCAGATTCTACACAATGTTCCGTGCACTTTATTTCATCAAAATCGGTGAAATAATAAATTAGAAAGTTATACTTAAAATAACACACAAAGCAAGGCGAAATTGGCCAGTGTTTTGGCTGTTCACAGTGCAATAGAATGGAGGAAAAAAAAACTGTTCAATAATTTTTAGCCAGGTTTTTTGGGAAAAAATCCAGGCTATTGGAGTGGCGAAAGCCGGGCGGGCGGCGGGCGGGCGGCAGGCGGCGTCCACAATCAATGTTAAGTTTTCGTGTTTGAGTCCTTTTCTTTGTTACTGTACCACCTAGGACCACCAAACTTTCACAGCTTCATAACCAAGGGGTGCCTACCACATACAACTATCCAACATGTGACCATTTTTTTACCTTCACCTATTATTTCTACGTAATTGACTTAGCCATTTTCAACGTTAACTTTTTAACGTACGTCCTGTTAAAGGTTTTTGCTTAAAACTTTTTCGTTGTACTATATCTCTGCAACTGCTTCGCCCATTACCTTGAAACTTCACATGGGTGTTTATCATCATCCATATTTTCATTCTACCCCCCAACCGTGCTGCCCCTGTGCCCAATGTCAAGGTCAAATTACTTTGAATTTTTTTGTTAAAGTTTTTTCGTGTACTATATCTCTGCAACTGCTTCACCCAATACCTTGATACTTCACATGAGTGTTTATCATCATTGTCGCACCCGCTTGCGGAAAGCGCGATATCGTCGGCATTTTGGCATACGTCCGTCCTTCCGTCCGTACGTCCGTACGTCCGTGTGTCCGGTTAAAGTTTTTTTGTTAAAGTTTTTCCATCTACTATATCTATTTTTTTAGTGTCCATGCCTCGGCCCAAGGCGCGACATGCAGGCCACGGCCATCTAGTCTACAAAAAGTGGGTATAATTATGTTATCCAAGTGTCTATGCTTGGAAAAAACCTGGCCTTCGTGGCTTTGCCTCGTTTCTTGTATAGAAATTTTATCATTTCAACTTGTTGCTGTTTTGCCCTGTCAGTCGGGCAATGGATTCGGTCATGATCCCTTTAGCCGATTTCACCAAAATGTTTAAGTACACTTATCTTACTAAGTATACTTTGAGTGAGAAATTTTCAGTTTAAGCATAAATTAACTTTTTATTTAATGAAATAAAATATTTTCTAAACTATTGGCTGTGATAATGTAATAAATACATTATAATACATTGTAATAATTCTGCATAATTTTAATCATCAAATATAAACAGTCGTTAAGTTCTATTACAAATAGAAATACATGCAGTGCATTTCAGTAAAAATAAATAATTAATTCCCTCAAAGTATACTTAGCTAGATAAGTGTACTTAGCAATGTTGGTGAAATCAGCTACTTGTTTACATCTATGTCACGAACTTGGTCATTGTTTTTAGCTCGTCTGTTTTCGATGAAACTTAAGGAAGTCGAAGTTCAGCTCACTACTTGATACCTGTGATATCAATACTATTGTACAACAACTGCTGAATGCAATCAAGCTGAAATGTAACATGTTTTTTGTTTCTTTCTGTTGACACGGCCAATTTGCCCATTTGCCAATATTGATTTATGACTGTGACTTGAGAAATGGGGCTTGTGGGTTTTGCGACCAGTGTAGATCCAGATCAGCCTGTGCATCCGCACAGTCAGCCTGTGCATCCGCACAGGCTGATCAGGATCTGCACTGTTCGCAATTCCATCAATAAAACACCCGACATGCTTCTAACAAGCAAGATAGATCGTTTGATCAGGGGCTGGTCACAAATCCTGTAAGCTCCATTTCTCCAGTCACAGCCACATATTTGTATTCCAGGCATTTGTCTCTGTGGGCTGGGGAATCAATAGCCCAGAAACTGTTTAATTAACTGCTTCCACTAAATGACGTTGCTCTAGAATAATTATTCAACATGTAGTCTATGTTTTATGTGTTGTTTTTTTGGCGAATCTAAACATCTTGAAAAATGCATATTTTTAGGCTCCGACAATTGAATGGTGAGTCAGGGTGGGGTATTACAGCAATTTATCCCGTCAACACAGTGCGTATGTGCCGTGAAACACGGTGCCGTGAAACATTTTTGATATCCAGTCAATACCATTTTTGCATTTTACAGCCATTTGTAGGTGTTGACGGGATAAATAGAATAGTAGGTTAGTGCCGTGAATGGGAAAAAATATCTGGCGCGGCAAGGAAACGGGATGTGCTCGGCAGAGCCTCGCCCATCCCGTTTCCTGAGCCTTGCCAGATATTTTTTCCCATTCACGGCATTAACCTACTATTCTCTATAACAGTGTCTTGTCTCTTACTAAGGAGTTGCATTCATATATGAACATGTACTATGAGTAACTTGAAGGAAAGAAGAAAGTAAAAATAAATAAAACATGTTATTATTGAACAAATAACTAGCGTTGC